>JARQOD010000005.1:431714998-431734091 GCA_033576555.1 Oophaga sylvatica | reverse complement strand
GTCTGAATCAGAGCTTAGAGACATATCTCCGGTGTTTTGTTTCAGAGAACCAAGAGGACTGGTCTTCTTTCTTGCCTCTGGCAGAGTTCGCTCTTAACAACAGGCGGAGCGAGTCCACTGGTAAGTCCCCGTTTTTTGGGGCATATGGTTTCCATCCCCAGTTTTGTACTTTCAATGGGGGGGGCCCTTCTGGGGTTCCTGAGGAGGAGCGTTTCTCGTCGTCACTTGCTTCTGTGTGGCGAGGTGTATTGAATAATCTGAGTGCGATGGGGAACCGTTACAAACGTATGGCTGATAGGAGGAGAGTTTCTGGTCCAGATCTGAATGTGAACGATCTGGTATGGTTGTCTACCAGGAATATAAAACTTAAGGTGCCCTCCTGGAAACTGGGTCCCAGATTCATCGGGCCGTACAGGATCAGTTCCATAATTAATCCTGTGGCATTTCGTCTGGACCTCCCTCCTACGTTTAAAATTCATAATGTGTTCCACAAGTCATTACTTAAAAGGTATGTGGCACCAGTCATACCGTCACCTCTACCTCCTCCTCCAGTGTTGGTCAATGGTAACTTGGAATTTCAAGTATCAAAGATCATTGACTCACGTCTGAATCGCCGGTCCCTTCAGTACTTGGTGCATTGGAAGGGGTATGGTCCAGAGGAGAGGACGTGGGTCCCTGCGTCTGATGTTAACGCAGATCGTTTGGTTCGGACCTTCCACAGAACTCACCCGGGCAGGCCTGGCCCTGAGGGTCCGGAGGCCCCTCGTAGAAGGGGGGGTACTGTCATGTGTGCATTGCCACGAAGATCGTCGCGGTTGCACATTTTGACTTCTCACAGCTGATCTGCTGTTTCTTTGTGTTTGGCAGCTAGGGAGTTAATTCTGTCTGTGCTCGGTGCTGGGACTGGTGCAGTTTCTCCCGGCTGCAATTGATTATTTGTTGATTGGTTTCCTTTAAATTCCTGGTTGTCTGCTTGGGGAGTTGCCAGTGAAACCTTCATGCAGACCACAGATAGGAATGAATCTGTATAGACTTTAGTTGTGAGCTCCTTAGTTGTTCTAAGCTCAACTTGGTTAGAGTTTATTTCCCAGACCATTTATGTTCCTTTGGTGTTTGAGTGTGTATGCAAGCGAGTGTTATCCTGTCTGTCTTATATGTCTAATCTGTGTATTTAGCTGAGATCAGCCCATATCCCTTTGGTGGTAGTCAGGATCCTTCTTAGGACTGATTACAGGGTTCAGGGTCTGATAGGAGACAGGGTTAGGTTGGAGACTTGGACCTCTGAACCATTATCAGTACCTCCAAGGTGAGGGATTAGTTAGGACCCCAGTTTAGGGTCAGGTTAGATCCCGGTCCACCTCTTTCCTGTTTCAGCTCATCAAGTCCTCAAGATTAACCCTGAGTTCAGCAGAGATCGTGTCAGGTAAATCTATTCTATACTTACATGCTTATGTTGCTATACTAGTTGTTGTATAGAGTGTTGTTCCTGTATTTATAGTTTACTGACATTGTATACATATCATTAGACAGCGTGACACCCGAGGAGCATACACAGTGCCCCCTAGCTGCAACATGGGTCACTACACCACAATATATATATATATATATTTATAGTTTCTAAAGTTCTACATAGCATAATAGCCGCTAAATCAATTGCCGGCTTCAGTAAAATCATTACCGAAACCGACATGATATGACACATGGCTTACATATAGTAAACCATGTCATATCAAAATGATTTATATATGTCAGTGTTTAATCAATTTAGTAGTTTTTGTTTAGGAAAAATTTGGAACTCTAGGGTTAAATTTAAGGCTATAATCGCGGAAAAAATTGTGTGGGCTCCCGCGCAATTTTCTCCGCCAGAGATGGAAAGCCAGTGACTGAGGACAGATATTCATAGCCTAGAAAGGGACAATTGTTTTTGGGCCCCCATGGCTACAAACATCTGGCCCCAAAAAAGGCACATCTATTATTAGATGCACCTTTTCTGGCACTCAGCCTCTCTATTCCCATTGCCTTTAGCAGTGGCTCATGGGTTAATAAGGGGTTAATGTCACCTTGCTATTGAAAGGTGGCATTAATCCGGGTTATTAATGGAGAGGTGTCAATTAGACAACTATCCATTATTATTCCTACAGTAATAAAGGGTTAAAAAAGACACACACACATTAATTAAAAATTCTTTTAATGAAATAATTACACAAAGTTTTTTACAAAATTTATTATGCTGCCAATCCATCTGAATCCCTTGTTCTCCTGTAAAAAATTATAAAATAAAAAAGCAACAATATCCATACTATCCGCCATTCAGTCAGGTCCCCCGCTGCAATCCAACACAAGGGTTAACTAGTTTACAACAGGGACCGTGCTAATGCTACCGGCCCGGCTGTAAACCACTTCAGGTTCACTTATAGATGTGCCTTTTCTGGGGTGGCTGTGGCCAGATGTATAAAGCCAGGGGGGGGGGCAAAATCAATGGTCCCTCTCTAGGCTATGAATACTGTATTTGTCCTCAGTCACTGGCTTTCCCTCTCTGGCGGAGAAAATTGCGCGGGGGCCCACTCAATTTTTTTCCGTGATTATAGCCTTAAATTTAACCCCTAGAGTTCCAAATTTTTCCTAACATAAACTACTAAATTGATTAAACACTGACATATATAAATCGTTTTGATATGACATGGTTTACTATATGTAAACCATGTGTCATATCATGTCGGGTTCGGTAATGATTTTACAGAAGCCGGCTATTGATTTAGCGGCTATTATGCTATGTAGAACTGTATAAACTATAAATATACAGTAGACCAAAAGTTTGGACACACCTTCTCATTTAAAGATTTTTCTGTATTTTCATGACTATGAAAATTGTACATTCACGCTGAAGGCATCAAAACTATGAGTTAACACATGTGGAATTATTTACTTAACAAAAAAGTGTGAAACAACTGAAAATATGTCTTATATTCTAGGTTCTTCAAAGTAGCCACCTTTTGCTTTGATTACTGCTTTGCACACTTTTGGCATTCTCTTGATGAGCTTCAAGAGGTATAGTTAAAAGCAAATGATGTGCACACTGTATTTCTAGTAGTTGGTGCTGGCTGAACGGTATGTCCAATATACAAGAAAATCAGCCGCACTCAAAGTTTCATGCGAAGAAAAGAAATATCCATTTATTTATATGTACATACACCACAAAAATTAGTAGATATGTGGTATGGAACAGTAACGGACATTAATGCCGGGGTTAACGTTTCGACCATGAAAGGTCTTTTTCAAAACCTCGCTGTGAAATAAATGCAAGACAAGAATAAGACAAGTGCTGTACAGAAAAATAATAAAATAATAATAATAAAATAAACAACAATAATAATAATAAAAATAAAAAATTCCATGACCAAAATAGGACAATGTATATATCAAAGAAATCCGAGCACAAACTTTAGCTAGAATATAGAGCTATAGAGGAACATATAGTTATCAGAACATATTATGTAGGAGCAACAAAAATATCCCATAGAAGTAACCAATACAGACTGCGTCCTCTATACGGCAGTTTGGGCTAACATATATTTACATAAGAAGTAACTCACTAGAAGACATATGCTGGAACTAATTGGCAGATAGATTTGTGCAAAAAATATTTTAAAAGAAAAATCTCACAGTTATAATATATGATGAATGTTTCAGGGAGACTGATCAAGACGGTACAAAACGTACGGTAACTAACCTTATTTAGTGGAGAAAAGAAAATTGCAGAGGGCAAGTTCCGTGCACACTATATATAATGGACAGAGGAAAAAGTTAGAAATGAATAGAGATCACATTCCGGCAGACATATCACAAAGATATAGGAACGTTACACCAGGCAAAAAGACACCAACCTAGAAATAACTGCGATAATAGTATGTCCCTCCAGTGGGAGAGAGTGAGGGTAGCGGTGGTGGAAGTGGCGCTTAAGTCCCGACGTCTGAAGTCACTTCCGGTCCTGTCAGGGACTATTATGAGGCTTGGCACGCAGGAGCGCGTCACCACCTACTGCGCATTCGCATTGGGCTGATGGCATTATGTGTATGTGGTGAATGGAATCAGTGTTGAAAAGACAGACTAAGGCCTCATACTCACTGGTGCCGATAACGGATGAAAATCAGACGATAAAAAATCGGATGCAAATCTGACCAATGTTAGTCAATGGGTGAGTTCTCATTAGCGATTTTTTTCTCATCAGATATTGGTGTGAGAAAAAAATCGCAGCTTGCTGCGATTTGATGCGATTTTGGGATGAAAATCGCCAATGCAAGTCAATGGGTGCGATTAAAAAACGAACAGCACTCGCACCATGCACGTGCTGTCCGATTTATATGCACCAGTCTCCTTTGAAAAGCCGGTAATTCATCCCCGGCTACTGTAAAATCACACTGACAGCTCACAAAACAGTAGATACATACACATAGAATACATATATATATATACATATATATATATATATATACATACATGTCATTGTAACACATACATATATATATATATTTATAGTTCTTACACTTCTACATACTGTAATAGCTGCTAATTCAATTGCCGGCTTTTGTGAAATCACAGAAGCCGACATGAAATGATACATTGTTTCCACACAGTTAACCATGTCATTTCCTGTATTTTGATATATGGTTTGAACTTACAATTACATGAGTGTATTTGTGCAAAATTTCAGACATGTAGGGATTAATTAAAGGTGTAAATTCGTTAAAAAAAAATGCGTGGGCTCCCGCTGTATTTTCTCCACCAGACAGACAAAGCAAGCGAGGGGGGCAGATAATAATAGCCTAGGGAGGGTACATTTTTTTTGTGCCCCCCCGGCTACTAACATCTGTCCCCAGACACCCCAGAAAGGGCAAATCTATAATTAGATTCGCCCTTTCTGCCACTTTGCCCGTCTATTCCCATTGCCCTGTAGCGGTGGCGAATGGGTTAATAAGGCGTTAATGTCACCTTAGTATTGAAAGGTGACCTTAAGGCAGGTTAATAATTGAGAGCTGTCAATTAGACAACTATCAATTATTAATCCTATTGAAGTAAATAAAAAAACACAAACACACTTTAAGAATAAATAATTTTAATGAAATCAAAACACATATTTTTGACCATCTTTTATTTCACTCTTAATCCGTTCGAAGCCCTTGTTCTTCTAAAATAAATATAAAATAATAAAACAACATTATTTTTACCTATCTGGCGATCTGTCACGTCCCACGATGTAATCCTTCACAAAGGGTTAACTAGCAATCAGATAAGCAGCGCAAGTAATCCTGCGTGCTCATCTGATAGCTCCTGAATGAATGAGCTTATCTCCTGCCGACAGGAGAGGATGTGTTTAATGAATGAAGCTTAATTGATTGTATCCCACTTTCACCTTAGGTCAGGTCACTGAAGTGAAAGTGGCAATAAATCAATTAAGCTCCATTCATGAATCTATTCCTCTCCTTTCACTGGGAGAGTAACTGATTCATTCATGGGGTTACAACTTGGAGACAGCATTAGCTCTCTGCAAGCTGTAACCTGTTAACCCTTTCTGATGGATTACACCGTGGGACCTGACTGTACATCGGATTGGTAAGAATAATTTTGCTTTTTTATTTTATTTTTATTACAGGAAATGGTTTTAGCAGGAAAATAAAATATGGTCAAAAACTGTGTGATTATTTCATTAAACTTATTTTTTATTAAACTGTGTGTGTTTGATTTTTGTATCATACAATAGGATTAATAATTGATAGTTGTCTAATTGACAGCTCTCAATTATTAACCTGCCTTAAGGTCACCTTTCAATACTAAGGTGACATTAACGCCTTATTAACCCATTCGCCACCACTACAGGGCAATGGGAATAGATGGGTAAAGTGGCAGAAAGGGCGAATCTAATTATAGATTTGCCCTTTCTGGGGTGTCTGGGGGCAGATGTTAGTAGCCAGGGGGGGCACAAAAAAAATGTACCCTCCCTAGGCTATTATTATCTGCCCCCACTCGCTTGCTTTGTCTGTCTGGTGGAGAAAATACAGCGGGAGCCCACGCATTTTTTTTCAACGAATTTACACCTTTAATTAACCCCTACATGTCTGAAATTTTGCACAAATACACTCATGTAATTTTAAGTTCAAACCATATATCAAAATACAGGAAATGACATGGTTAACTGTGTGGAAACAATGTATCATTTCATGTCGGCTTCTGTGATTTCACAAAAGCCGGCAATTGAATTAGCGGCTATTACAGTATGTAGAAGTCTAGGAACTATAAATATATGTATATATATATGTCACAATTACATATATATATATATTATATATAATATGTATTCTATGTGTGTATATGTATTGTTTCTATTCTTTATTAAAGCTGTCAGTGTGATTTTACAGTAATGCCAGGGATGAATTAGCGGCTATTATACTATGTAGAAGTGTATGACCTATATATATATTATATATATATTAGATGTATATATATATATTATATATATAATTATTTGCTTATTGTGAAAATTTTTTTGTTACAATGTGATTTTTACATGACTTTTTACATAGAGATAACTGCTCTATGTAAAACTTCATGTTAAAATCGCATTGCATACAGATGGAAAACTGACAGAAAACGCATGGTGCGATTTAAAATCGCATCAAAATCGCATGCCTTTTTACAGCAAATGTACCGTTTTTTTCCTGCAGAAAACGGACCGATTTTTTTCCAGCCAGTGAGTATGAGGCCTAAGTGCGATTGTGCAATGAAGCAAAAGGGGATGATCACATATTAGTGATACCATCTAAAACTGCAAGAGCTGTTAAAATACTAGCACGGATATGATGTCTGGGTGTGAGTAAACCGGAAAAATGAACAAAGAAAGGAAAAAGGAAAAGAAAGGGGAAAAAAGGAGGAGGAAGAAACTGGAGATATGTGAAAGCAAAAATGAAAATAAAAAATACAAATAAAAATAAAATAATTGAATGAAAAAAGAATAAAAAATAAAAATAAATGCAAAAATAAAATAGAAAATAATGGGATTACCAGGCACAGATTAGAAGAAAACAAAATTTAATAGCGAAATTTTAGCAAAAAAAGGGGGAACCACACAGATTGACAAATTGGAATACAAAAATACTAATAATAATGAAAAATAAAGAAAAGAATAAAAATAAATGCAAAATAAGGAAAATAGAAAAATAAAAAACATAGAACGTAGAAAAAAAGAAAAAAAAAAAGAAAAAAATTGAAAAATCAAAAATAATAAAAATAATAAAAATAAAAAATAAAAAATAAATAAAATAAAAAATAAAAATTAAAAATTGAAATAAAAATAAAAATAAAAAATAAGGGCTACAGGGGTGTGGGATTAAGGAATTTACCCCAGAGTGGTTGAGAAAAAGAAAAACAGATCGATTTTTTATGGACGTTTCATCACGTAGTCTCCCTGTTAAGAGATCTAAAAAAAGGAAAAGGTTAGGGTACCGACTTAGATCAGAGAGCGTGAAAGTAAAATAAGGTGGTTATGCAAATATAATATAGGTATTGTGACAGTGTCACTGGTTTTATATGTGAGGGGAGGTATGTGTCACACAGGATGCTCTCCTGTGTGAACTAAGACCTGCTTTATTTATCTGCCAGCATGTTATATGCTGGTAGGTTTACTCTGTTAAAGGGTGTGGCTGAGCAATGTATAAAAGCTCAGTCCTGTTTTTTTTCTCTGGTGTGTGGTCTGGAGAGGAAAGTCTCCAGACAGTATAGTGGAAGCTGCAGAGCTTTCCACAAGGACTTTAGCAGTGCAGTTTATGCTACCGAGAGCGGGCGGAACCCACTCATCTATGGACTGAGTTATTGTTTGTTTTTTTATGTTTTTCCCGTTTAACCCAGAGGGGTCATGTTTACTTTTCCTGCGAAACCTGCATGAGTTTATGGCTGATAATAAACCAGCAGAAAGAAAACCCAGAGAACGTGTGTCCTGAGTCTGCCTTCAGGAGAGCCGAGCGAGTCGTCTTGCCACAGTTGGTGTGAGAGTGCGTGCAGGATTCCAGGAACACGTGTACCTGCCACAAAGACCGGTGGATGTCCTGGGTGAAGGCTGCCAGCCAGCTAGAGAAGTCCGGCAGCATGGAGGAGCTCGTTAAGCACCTGGTCCAGGCCCAGCAGAGCATACAGCAGCAACACCTACAGAGCCAGCAAAGCATACAGCAGGCCCAGCAGAGCATGCAGCAGCAGCACCAGGAGACGACCAAACTGTTGCTTCAACAGATCCAGTTGCAGCAAAAGTTGCAGCGGCAGCACCAGCAGGAGGCGCAACAGCAGATACAGCTTTTGGCAGAAGCCATCCAGAGCCGGGCGGCCACCCCAACCCCAGGGCCGACTGATGATTCTCACGTCAGGAAGGCGGTAAGGCAGGCCATGCAGAAGATGACCCCTGGGGATGATGTAGAAGCATTTCTGACTGTTTTTGAGAGGGTGGCTGATCGGGAGAAACTTCCACCAGCACAGTGGGCAGAGGTTCTGGCGCCATATTTATCGGGTGAACCCCAAAAAGCGTATTTTGACTTGGCGCTGCAAGATGCTAAGGAGTATCCCAAACTAAAGATAGAGATCTTAGCATGTCTGGGAGTAAATATGGCAGTAAGAGCCCAGCGAGTTCATCACTGGGCGTATGCTAGCAACAAACCCCCTCGTTCGCAGATGTTTGACCTACTGCATCTTGTTCAGAAGTGGCTACAACCGGAGTCCTCCACTCCGGCCCAGATGGTTGAGCGGGTGGTGATTGATAGATTCATGCATTCCCTTCCCAAGTCAGTACAGACCTGGGTTGCCCAGGGTGATCCCCAGAACGCAGATGACTTTATCGGCCTGGTAGAGAGGTACCAGGTAGTTGAGAGATCTCTTGGGAAACCGGATGCAGTCATTTCTCCCTACTGGGATACCCAAAAGGGGGTGAGTTCACCACGGAAGGGGTCTAGAGCCACCACTGGGGGCGTCCCACTCCTATTGAAGGGGCCTTTAGAACAGTTGGGAAAGATATAGTTTGCTGGCGATGTCACAACCCTGGACATGTAGCCGCCAAGTGTCAAATATCCCCTGAGCCCATGGACTGCAGCCTAGGCAGACGGGTCTCCTATTATGCCTATCCAGCCTGTAGCGTGGACTGTCGACCCGGCAAGGGACCGCAGGCGTGTGCAGTATCAATTAATGGAATAAAAGTGCTTGGGCTGTTGGACTCCGGAGTCTGGTGACCTTGATCAGAGCATCCCTTCCCCACCAGTTGATCCCTTCCAAAACCCTGGGTGTTCGGTGCATCCATGGTGACGCCAACGACTATCTCGTGGCCACAGTAACAGTGGGGACAGACTGTGGTGCCCAGTCCCATGAAGTCGGGGTGGTAAAGGACCTGATACATCCCGTCATATTGGGCCGTGATTTTTCCTTATTCTGGGACTTGTGGGGGAAGGGAACTGGACTAAGTAGCATGGGGAAAAGCGAGATCCTTGAAGAAGAACCCCCGACAGAGTCTCAGAGAGAGGAGTTCCCACTGTGCGTCCTTGTCGGTGATGAGGGTGAGACGGTGACCGAGGAGGCCGACCTACCTGCGTTAGATATGTCCAGAGAGAATTTTGGGACTGCTCAAGTTCGAGACCTGACCTTAAAAGGGGCGTTCGACCAGGTTACTGTATGTAATGGGGTTGCCCAAGAGCCGGGGGCCGACACCAGATTCCCCCACTTTGCAGTACAGGGGGAGTTGCTATATCAGGTGGCCAAACTGAGGGGCGGTGAGATAGTGGAACAGCTGTTAGTGCTGGGGCCATACAGACGGCGGGTGCTAGACATGGCCCATTCACATGTTCTGGGGGGACACCTAAGGGTCGAGAAAACTCAGGAGAGGATACTGAGGAGGTTTTATTGGCCAGTGTGTTATCGAGAAATTCAAAACTTTTGTAGGTCCTGCCCCACCTGCCAAATAACCGCTCCCTCCTCCCACTTCCGTAGCCCCTTAGTTCCACTACCTGTGATAGAGGTTCCCTTTGAGAAGATTGCCATGGACCTCGTGGGCCCCATAGTCAAATCAGCTCGGGGCCACCAATATATCCTAGTCGTCATGGACTATGCGACTCGGTATCCAGAAGCGGTTCCCCTAAGGAACATGTCCAGTAAAGGTATAGCCCGAGAGTTGGTCCATATTTTTGCTCGGACAGGCCTACCAAAAGAGATTCTAACAGACCAAGGAACCCCCTTCATGAGCAAGGTGATGAAGGAGCTTTGCAGAGTCCTTCAGATAACTCAGCTGCGGACCTCGGTTTATCATCCACAAACGGACGGCCTAGTGGAACGCTTCAACAAGACCTTAAAGGCGATGCTCAAGAAGGTCGTTGAAAAGGATGGGAGAGACTGGGACTACCTGCTCCCATTTCTGCTTTTCTCGGTCAGAGAAGTTCCTCAAGCCTCCACGGGCTTCTCTCAATTTGAGCTCCTATATGGGCGGCATCCAAGAGGTCTCCTAGACATCGCCAAGGAAACTTGGGAGGCTGAAGTCACGCCACACCGGAGTATCATCGAACATGTCACCCAGTTACAGGAGAGAATGTCAAAGGTGATGCCCATCGTAAAGGAACATCTCCTCCAGGCGCAGGAAGCCCAGGCGAGAGTCTATAACCGGTCGGCGAGACTAAGACAGTTCCAGCCCGGAGACCGTGTTTTGGTGCTGATCCCTACCGTCGAGAGCAAGTTCCTCGCTAAATGGCAAGGTCCATACGAGGTGGTGGAGAAAGTCAGCGAGGTTAATTATAAAGTCCACCAGCCTGGCCGAAGGAAGGCTCATCAATATATCATATAAACTTGCTCAAGCCGTGGCGGGACCGTGAACCTGTGGAAACTCCTTGCCTGGGAGCAGCACCAGAAAGCAAGGTGGAGGAGGTCACTATTGCAGAGACTCTATCACCGTCCCAGAAGCAACAGTGTCGAGAATTACTACAGCAGAATCGGGACCTGTTCTCAGAGTTGCCAGGGCATACACAAGTGATAGAGCATGACGTGCTGACAGAACCACATGTACGAGTGAATTTGAAGCCGTATCGGATTCCGGAAGCACGCCGGGAGGTGATCTCGGCTGAGGTGAAGAGGATGTTAGACCTCGGGGTAATAGAGGAGTCAAAGAGTGGGTGGTCGAGCCCAATCGTCCTCGTGCCGAAACCCAATGGAGAGTGGAGGTTTTGTAATGATTACCGTCGGCTAAATGAGGTATCCAAGTGTGACGCGTACCCGATGCCCCGTGTCGACGAACTCATCGAGAGGCTTGGACCGGCGAGGTACATCACCACTCTTGACCTGACGAAGGGCTACTGGCAGATCCCCATGTCCTAGACGGCTAAAGAGAAGACGGCTTTCTCAATACCGGATGGCTGTTTTCAATACACACGGATGCCGTTCGGACTACAGGGGGCCCCAGCCACTTTCCAGAGGGCTATGGATCGGATCCTAGCCCCACATAAGAAGTATGCCGCAGCCTACCTCGACAACATTGTGGTCTTTAGCTCAGACTGGGCTAGTCACCTACCTAAACTAAAGGCCGTTTTGGACGCGCTAAGGAAAGCAGAATTTACCATAAATCCGAGAAAGTGTGCCATCGGAAAAGAGGAGGCCAAGTACCTGGGCTATGTTGTTGGGAGAGGCGAAATAAAGCCGCAGATCAAGAAAGTGGAGGCAATTCAAACCTGGCCACAACCGCTCTCAAAGAAGCAGGTGAAAGCATTCCTGGGAATGGTGGGATACTACCGGCGGTTTATCCCGAATTTCGCCATGATTGCCGCCCCACTAACAGATCTTCTAAAAGGCACCAAATCAACCATGGTGAAATGGACGGAAGAAACGGAGACCGCGTTTCAAAAGCTGAAGCTAACACTGTGCAAGCAGCCTGTCCTGGTCACGCCAGACTTTAAGAAAGAATTTGTGGTCCAGACTGACGCATCAGAGGTTGGTCTAGGGCCCGTACTCTCCCAAGAAATAAATGGGGAAGAACATCCCATTCTCTATCTAAGCCGAAAGCTGTCCTCCTGCGAGAAGAACTACGCCATAGTAGAGAAAGAGTGTTTAGCCATAAAATGGGCCGTGGATACACTGAAATATTACCTACTAGGCCGGAAGTTTAAATTAGTATCAGACCATGCCCCGTTGAGATGGTTGAGGGAAAAGAGGGGAAAAAATGCTAGGGTAACTAGATGGTTCCTAGAGCTTCAAGATTTTAACTTTCACGTGGAGCATAGGCCAGGGAAGTTACATGGGAATGCAGATGCCCTCTCTAGGATTCCCTGTCTGGTGTCAGAAGGTGCCCAAACCCCCGGCTTTGGGCAGAGGGGGGGAATATGTGACAGTGTCACTGGTTTTATATGTGAGGGGAGGTATGTGTCACACAGGATGCTCTCCTGTGTGAACTAAGACCTGCTTTATTTATCTGCCAGCATGTTATATGCTGGTAGGTTTACTCTGTTAAAGGGTGTGGCTGAGCAATGTATAAAAGCTCAGTCCTGTTTTTTTTCTCTGGTGTGTGGTCTGGAGAGGAAAGTCTCCAGACAGTATAGTGGAAGCTGCAGAGCTTTCCACAAGGACTTTAGCAGTGCAGTTTATGCTACCGAGAGCGGGCGGAACCCACTCATCTATGGACTGAGTTATTGTTTGTTTTTTTATGTTTTTCCCGTTTAACCCAGAGGGGTCATGTTTACTTTTCCTGCGAAACCTGCATGAGTTTATGGCTGATAATAAACCAGCAGAAAGAAAACCCAGAGAACGTGTGTCCTGAGTCTGCCTTCAGGAGAGCCGAGCGAGTCGTCTTGCCACAGTATATTCAGCAAAAAGTGAAATCCAGTTCCCTATTGAGCCCTTTGGGGGCTAGGGTCTGAAGTGTATGGATCCAAAAGGATTCCCGCTCTTTTAGAAGTTTGATATGGTTACCTCCGCGTCTTGGTTTATCCACTTGTTCTATAATTTGGTAGCGGAGCTGTGATACCGAATGATTAGCTATTGAGAAGTGATGAGGTAAAGGAAGCCATGTTTTTTTCAATCTGATTGTGGATTTGTGACTTGAGATTCTATCTCTAATGTGTTGCGTGGTCTCACCAATATAAAGGAGGCCACACTGACATTTTATTAGATAGACTGCAAAATTAGTGTCACATGTATAGAACCCATTGATCTTATACCTTTTCCCTGTGTGTGGATGGACAATGTCCCCTGATTTGATGACATTAGCACAACAGGCACAACCCAAACATGGAAATGTGCCTATCCTTTGTGTACCCATGAACAATTGTTTGGGTTGTTTTGTAAAACTACCAATGTCCGCACGGACCAATTGGTCCTTGAAGTTTCTTGGTCTCCTCTTGCACATAAGTGCTGGTGACTGAAAAGGTGTAATTTGTGGATATGACTTTGCTAGGAGAGGCCAGTGTTTATTAATGGTTTTGTAAACTATATTCATCAGCGGATGGTGTGTATGAATGAATGGGACCCGTTAAGGTTTGGGGGATCTATTAAGAGGGGGATTCCAAGTCAAAACTCTTTGTTTTTCTAAGGTAAGGATATCATCCGGATATTTCCTTTCCCTAAATTTTTGGGCCATTTCATCCAACCGGGTTTCAACCAGTCTTGTGTCTGAGACTATTTTTTTAACCCTGTGGAATTGGGAACGAGGAAGACTTTCCCTTGTTGATTTCGGATGGCAACTTGTGAAAAGCAAGAGATTGTTGGAATCGGTAGGTTTAGTATATAAGTCTGTGTCCAGGCCTCCGTCCTCGTTTTAAATCACTGTGGTATCAAGGAAAGGGATCTTATGTAAATCCCAGTTCAATATGAATTGTAACTCTGGTCTAATGCCATTGATTTGTGCTATGAAAGTAGTGAGGGTATCAAGGGTTCCGTCCCATAAACAAAAAATATCGTCTATGTAACGGAGCCAGCATTTCGAATGTGACTGAAAAAGGTTATTATTGTAGATATGGAGGTTTTCAAAGGTATCCATATACAGATTGGCGTAGGCTGGCGCCATGTTCGATCCCATGGCTGTACCACAGGTTTGGTAAAAGAACTGGTCACCAAACAGGAAGTAATTCTCGTTGAGAACCAAATTTAGGAGGTCCAAGATAAACTGTTGAGAGTTAGGACTCAAGTTAGAAGACCGAAGGTGAATACCAATAGCCTCCACACCAAGCTCATGTTTGATCGAGGTGTAGAGGCTCTTGACATCCAGTCTAACAAGGAGACACTGTGGTGAAATATCAGTCAGAAGCTTAATGACACTAATGAAGTGTCCAGTATCCAGTATGAATGATTTGGTTTCTTTGACAAGTGGTGTCAAAAATTTCTCCAGAAAAATCGACAAAGGTGATAGAATAGAATCCGTTGAAGCAATGATAGGGCGCCCTGGAGGGTTGGTAAGTGACTTATGGATTTTTGGAAGAATGTAGATGACAGGTGTTACTGGATGTGGGTTTGTCAGGAAGGTGGCTGTTTTTTGGTCAATACAATTATTGGCTAAATATTTACTGAGAAGAGCTTCTATTTTCATCCTAATTCTAGGTGTGGGATCAACAGAGATCCTTTTATATGTAGATGTATCAGATAGTTGGTTCTCAATTTCCCTAACATAGTCAGATCGATTCATAATAACTATCGCCCCGCCCTTATCAGCTGGCTTGATGGTGATGTTTTTATTTGTTTTCAAAGAACCAATGGCCTGTTTCTCAAGTGGTGTAATATTATTTTTGGTAGGGAGTAAGCCTCTTTGTTGTTTCGTGAGTATCTCATGTACTTCCCTATCTATCAAATCAATGCATGCTTCAGCTGCATGGTACGTACGCGGCGGGTGAAATGAGCTTTTATTAAATAATCCCAAAGAAGAAATAGATAACTCTGATATGGGAACAGAAGCCCCATTTGTGGTAGGGGTTATGTTCCTGGTAGGATCATTCTGGAGACCGAAATGAGTTTTAAGACGGATAGTTCGGTAGAAGTATTGGAGATCTTGTTCCAATTTGAAGCTGTCCCATGGTGGAGTTGGGCAAAATGAAAGCCCTCGTTGTAACACTGCCAATTCTATCGGGTTGAGTGTATATGAGGATATGTTAACCACGGATCTGGAGTTCCTACCTGTGACCTCGTCACCATTCGATTGGTTGAATTTGCGGATTGACCTCCTTGTCTTTCTCCTCCTGTCGGACGGGAATTGCCCCTCCTGGGTTGTCTTCTTCCTAAAAAATGGGTCTGGCTTTGATTGTACGAGGAGCCACTGCTGTCTGAGCTGAAGGAACCAGGCCGCCTTGAGGTATAATTGCCTCGCCATGGTCCAGAGTTAGTTGATTCGTTTCACTTATATACTCGTTCTGTTCTATAGTCTTCTGAGTCCCTATGGAATTTATTCCTTTTCCTTTCCTGTAGTGACTTCCGGTTATCTTCAATGATTTTATCAACTTTAGTTTTCAAGTTCTGCCAGTCCTGTGTAGATAAGGTAGAACAAAATTGTTCCTCAATGGATTTCACTTTAGCTTCGGTTTCAAGTATGGCTGTATGTAGAGTCTCAATGGTAAGCATTATAATGTCCAGTGAGCACTTGTTAAGAATTTTCTTATACTTTTCAAAATAATCAGGTCTGTCCGAGAAAAGCATAGGGCGCAGATTGCACCGGAGACCTCTAGGGATACGATTTACTTTGAAATATTCTGCCAAGGTGACTGAATGAAGGTCTTATGACATTAATCTTCTGCGTTCCCCCTCGTAATCCCTGCTCCTAATCTCCTGTGCTGGAGCACGTAAAAAATCAGTGGAATTTGTGATTTTAGATAGAATGGTTGTAGCTGCAGTTTCATCAAAGGCAAAGGTTTGCGTAGACATCAGGAAACAGGTGCAAACATCAACAACATGAACTATAGTTATAAGCAAAATATCAGGGACACCGCACTGCACATGCTCACTGAGCCAGTGCACGTGTCCTGAGTGAACTAACTGTGCCCAAAGATACCTGTATAGCAGAGCCGCAGCAGGGAAGACGTGTGTTTCTGTGGAACAGGACCTTCCGCAGCATCTGACTGCCAAGGGGCGGAGCCGGCCACACGTCACTCAGAGTAACACGTAACAGGACCTGCAGCATGTGACTGCTGGTGGCGTGGCCTAAGCTCCAGAGATCTAGGAACTGCAGGAAAACTCCTAGCAGGGTAACAACGAGATAAAGTTACCAAGGGGCAAAGACAGGGACGAAAACCAGGACAGGCCGAGATCAGAGCACAAGATAGCACGACAGTACCAAAGGGTTAGACAGAACGGATAGTCAGGACGTAGCAATAGATCAGTAAACCAGAGCGGGCAATAGACAGTACAATAGGGACAAAACTGTAACGGAGTATCAATAGCCAAGCCAGGAGGTCAGAACCGGAGAAGACAATATAAGCAAAACGTGAGACAGAGAGCAGAGTGAGCAAACAGACCGGGTCATACACGGGAATCAAACAAGCAGAGCAGTATACACGCAAACCAGGGGGTCAGACACACAGTCACAACAAAAGTATAGCTGACAGAGATTCTCCCTCTGGACTGGGTATAAATACCCTCCCAGATCCAAAGGGAGGCCAGCAAAAGTTAACCCAGAATGGACAGGACATTAACCATGTCCTATACCATGACAGTACCCCCCCCTCTTAATGGGGGGCCACTGGACCCCCAGGCCTCTCAGGATATCTGGCATGAAAAGGCTGTACCAGTCGATCGGCATGGCCGGAACCCATGACCGATATTCAATGGAGTATCCCTTCCAATGAATAAGGTACTGAAGTCTCCGGCGCACCCACCGCAAATCAATGATGTGCCCTACCTCGTACTCCAGTTGACCCTCTACCAATACTGGTGGAACCACGGATGAGGGATCTTCTCTAACCGTCCCCACAGGTTTTAATAGGGACCTGTGGAAGACGTTAGATATTTTGAAGGACGTGGGCAACTGAAGCCTGTACGCCACTGGATTGATCACCTCTACAATCTTGTATGGGCCAATAAATTTGGGGCCCAGCTTCAGAGAGGGTATCTTAAGTTTGATGTTACGGGTGGACAACCAGACCTTTTCCCCCACTGTCAACGCAGGACCCAACCCCCTCCTCCTGTCCGCAAAATGCTTGTATTTCTTCTGGGCTTTGGAGATGTTCCCCTGCACCTCCCTCCAAAGGTTTTTTAACTGTTGAACCATCCCCTCGGCACCAGGACAACCAGAATCCATACGGGAAAATTCCCCAAACTGCGGAATAAACCCATAATTGACCTGAAAAGGAGACTTTCCGGTAGACTGATTGATACGACAGTTGAACGCAAATTCTGCCATGGGTAAAACCTCACACCAATCTTCCTGTCTGGAGGAGGCCAGGCATCTCAGAATCTGCTCCAACGACTGATTGGTGCGTTCAGTCTGTCCGTTGGATTCCGGGTGATAAGCAGAGGAGAATGATAATGTGACCCCCAACTTCTTACAGAACGCTCTCCAAAACCTGGCCACAAACTGCACACCCCTGTCCGACACCACATTCACAGGCACTCCATGCAACCGAACTATGTGCTGTATAAACAAGCGGGCCAAGGTTTCAGCAGACGGCAACGCGGGTAACGGCACAAAGTGGGCTTGCTTAGAAAATCTATCAACCACTACCCATACCACTGAATTGCCCTTGGATGAGGGAAGATTAGTGATAAAGTCCATGGACAGGTGTGTCCATGGTTTATCCGGAATTGGTAAAGGCACCAATTCCCCGGCCGGCCGGACCTGAGAGCTTTTAGAGCGAGCGTACACCCCACAAGTATTAACAAAATTTTTTATATCAGTACCCATAGAGGGCCACCAAAAACCTCTAGCCACTGCCCCCCCGGGCAGGTGCAATACCAGGGTGTGCACTTAACACAGAATCATGAAATTCTTACAGGAGTGTGAGACGGAGCTGTTAGGGTACGAACAATTTACCTGGGCGTTTATTCCTGGGAGCTTGTGCTTGTGCTTCCAGAATCTCTCTCTGTAACTCAGAGGAGACTTTGGCTACAACCACTCCCGGTTGAAAAATGGAGGAAGGAGGTTCTGGAGGGGACACAGAATCAAAACTTCGGGATAAGGCATCTGCCTTTACATTTTTAGACCCTGGTCGGAATGTGATGGTAAAATGAAAGCGAGAAAAAAAAGTGCCCACCGAGCCTGTCTGGGGGTCAATCTCTTAGCGGACTCGATATAGGCCAGGTTCTTATGATCAGTGATGACCGTAATGGGATGAGCGGCCCCCTCCAAAAAATGCCTCCATTCTTCAAAGGCCAGTTTGACCGCTAACAATTCCCTGTTGCTGACATCATAGTTTCTCTCTGCCGAAGAGAACTTTTTAGAGAAAAAGGCACAGGGTTTAAGATTAGTCAGGGTAGAGGGGCCCTGGGACAACACTGCCCCCACCCCCACTTCCGAAGCGTCGACCTCCACGATAAAAGGTCTTGACGAATCGGGTTGTACCAACACAGGGGCTGAAGTAAAGCATTTCTTCAATGTAAGGAAGGAATTTTTTGCGACCACGGACCAATTTTTTACCTCTGCCCCCTTAAGAGTGAGGTCCGTCAGAGGTTTCACTACCTGTGAAAAACTTTAATGAACTTCCTATAATAGTTAGCGAAGCCCAAAAATCGTTGCAACCCCTTCAGATCATGAGGCTGCACCCAATCTGTAATGGCCTGAACCTTCCCTGGATCCATGCGGAATCCCTCCCGGGATACAATTACACCCAGAAAAGACAGTTCTTGCATAAAAAATAAACACTTCTCCAGCTTAGCATACAAATGGTTCTCCCGGAGTCTCATAAGAACCGCACATAAATGATGTAAGTGTGACTGACTGTCTTCTGAGTATATTAGAATGTCATCCAGGTAAATGACTACATAACGTCCAATTAAATCAGAAAAAACAACATTGATGAAGTTCTGAAAAACAGCAGGGGCATTAGTGAGACCGAAGGGCATAACCAGGTTTTCAAATAGCCCCTCAGTTGTCAGGAATGCTGTTTTCCATTCTCCCCCTCCC
>JARQOD010000005.1:431682231-431714898 GCA_033576555.1 Oophaga sylvatica | reverse complement strand
CATAACCCTGCAGGTGGGAATGTTGCATTCTGAGAGCATCTCGTTTCATGTTTTACCCGGACTCTCTCATGCTTTCTTACTAGGTCTGCCTTGGCTCCAAAAACATGCACCTGTGCTCGACTGGCAGAATGGAGAGGTTCTTCGCTGGGGACAGGACTGTCATAAAACATGTCTGGTGCCTGTTCATCCTGTCTGTTCTTCTCCTACACCTGCTAATCTACCTGGACTCCCGATTCCATATTGGTCTTTTGCCGATGTCTTCATAAAAAGGAAGCAGAGACATTACCCCCGCATAGACCATATGATTGCCCGATTGACCTGTTGCCCGGTACTACGCCTCCCCGGGGGCGTATTTACCCGTTGTCTGCTGCTGAGACCAGGTCGATGTCCGAATATATCGAGGAGAACTTAGCAAAAGGATTCATCCGGAAATCTACCTCCCCAGCGGGAGCAGGTTTCTTCTTCGTTAAAAAGAAAGACGGATCTCTCCGTCCCTGTATTGACTACAGAGGCCTAAATTCGATCACGGTGAAGAATAAGTACCCTCTTCCGCTCATTCCAGAACTGTTTGATCGTCTTAGAGGGGCTAGAGTCTTCACCAAACTAGATCTTCGTGGAGCATACAACCTGGTTCGTATCCGTCGAGGAGATGAATGGAAGACGGCATTCAACACCCGGACGGCCACTACGAGTACTTGGTGATGCCCTTTGGTCTCTGTAATGCTCCAGCAGTCTTTCAGGAGTTGGTCAATGACATCTTCCGGGACCTCCTCTACTCCTGCGTTGTGGTGTACCTTGACGACATCTTGGTCTTCTCTCCGGATCTTCAGTCTCACCGGAGGATGTTCGTCAGGTTCTGCTCAGGCTCAGGCAGAATCACCTCTTCGCCAAATATGAGAAGTGCCCTTTGAGCAGACATCGCTTCCGTTTCTGGGCTACATCATTTCTCAGACAGGCCTACGAATGGATCCGGAGAAATTGTCTGCCATCGAGAAGTGGCCCCGACCGGAAGGGTTGAAGGCCATTCAGCGGTTCCTGGGATTTGCCAACTATTACCGTCTCTTCATACCGCACTTCTCTTCCAGGACTGCTCCAATCTCAGCGCTCACTCGCAAGGATGCTAACCCCAAACAGTGGACGACCGAAGCAGAGGAGGCCTTCCTTTCTCTGAAACAGGCTTTCTCTTCCGCTCCAGTGCTGCATCGCCCGGATGGCAACAAGCAGTTCTTCCTGGAGGTGGACGCTTCCTCTGCTGGAGCCGGAGCGGTTCTTACCCAAAAATCGCCATCCGGGAGGATGGTATCCTGCGGTTTCTTCTCCAAACTCTTCTCCTCCTCCGAGCGCAACTACTCCATAGGAGATCGAGAGTTATTGGCCATTAAGTTGGCATTGGAGGAGTGGCGTTACCTACTCGAAGGGGCTCTTCATCCGGGTAATCATCTAGACGGACCACAAAAATCTGGCATACCTCCAGCAGGCACAGAGACTTAATCCTCGCCAAGCCCGGTGGTCCTTGTTTTTTGCCCGCTTCGATTTTCTTTTGCATTTTCGCCCAGCTGACAAAAACGTCAAGGCGGATGCCTTGTCTCGGTCTTTCCTGGTGTCGGATCTCGAAGATGAGCCTAAACATATCATCGATCCCGCCAGAGTAATGCAGGTGGCTCCCGTGAGTCTAAATCGTCTCCCTCCTGGTAAGACGTTCGTATCAGAAACCGATCGGAAGAGAATCCTACATTGGGGTCACTCCTCTAAACTCGCTGGCCACGCTGGTCAAAAAAAGACCCTCCAACTCATTACCCGACATTATTGGTGGCCTACCCTGCACAAAGACGTAATAGACTTTGTTTCTGCCTGTGTTTCCTGTGCCCGCAACAAAGTTCCGAGACACCTGCCTACCGGCCGTCTTCTTCCGCTTCCTATACCCGCTGCCCCCTGGCAGCATATAGCCATGGACTTCATTACTGATCTTCCCGTCTCTGCTGGTTGTACAGTCATTTGGGTGGTCGCTGACCGCTTTTCCAAGATGGCTCACTTCATTCCTCTGCCAGGTCTTCCGTCTGCACCCGAGTTGGCTAAAGACTTTATCCGCCACATCTTCCGTCTTCATGGTCTGCCTCGTCACATTGTGTCGGATCGTGGGGTTCAGTTCACCTCACGTTTCTGGAGAGCCACTTGTAAGTTGCTAGACGTCACCCTGGATTTTTCCTCCGCTTACCACCCACAGTCCAATGGACAAGTTGAACGAATAAATCAGAATTTGACAAGTTATCTTCGACACTTCGTTAATGCCCACCATTCTGACTGGGTGGAGCTCCTGCCTTGGGCCGAATTCTCCTACAATAATCATGAGAGCGAATCTTCCACCAAGTCTCCGTTTTTTGTAGTCTTCGGTCAGCACCCTCGGATCCCTGTCCCTGTTTCCATCTCTGTGGACAATCCAGCTGCGGAATCTCTGGTTAGAGAATTCTCCTCCATCTGGGAGAGTACCCGGTCCGCACTCATTCAGTCATCCGAGCGCATGAAAAGACATGCTGACAAAAAACGTCTGGATCCTCCTCAATTCCGTCCTGGGGACAAAGTCTGGCTTTCGTCCAAATATGTTCGACTCAAAATTCCGTCCTACAAGTTAGGTCCTCGGTTCATCGGTCCTTTTGAGATCATCAGTCAGATCAATCCGGTGTCCTATAAATTGAAACTCCCGGCCAATTTGAGAATTCCTAATTCTTTTCATGTATCTCTCCTCAAACCTGTGGTTCTTAACTTTTTTTAAGTCTACAGGTACACCTCCTGCTCCAGTGTCTGCTGCTGATGAATTTGAGGTAGAGAACATTCTGGCCACAAAAAGGGTAGGAAGAAAGACTTATTTTTTGGTGGATTGGAAGGGGTTTGGTCCTGAGGAGAGAACCTGGGAGCCTCGGGAGAACATCCATGCCCCTCTTATCCTAGCTAAATTTCTTTCTGGCCTAAAGAAGGGGGGGCCTAGAGGGGGGGGTACTGTAGCGCCCGCGTCCCCTGCTGCTCAGACAGGGACGTCGCTCTCCTCACCTGCGCTCAGCGTCCTCAGTGCGCCCAGCCTGCTCTGCGCCTCTGCCATCCTCGGCGTCCCCCTTCCGCCCTGCTGGTCCCGCGCGCTCCTTCCCTGCTACTGGCCTTAGGGCGCGCACCCGCACCCTCCCCCGCTCTTAAAGGAGCCGCGCGCATTTTCCAAATCAGTCTCCAGCCAATGCTGGAGGACTCCACCCTATATTAAGGGCTTCCTCCTTAATGTAGGTGCCCGAGCAATGTTGTTCCTGTGCAGTCTAACTCTGTTTCAGCCATCAGCTCCTGATTCCTGTTACCTGCCTGTTACCTGTTGGCTTGCCTGTCTGCCATCCGTCTGTGGTTCCATCCAGAGGTTCGGACGTCATCTGCAGAGATCCCCGGCTCTTGCCTGCTCACCTGGGAGCGATCATCTGCCATCCGACTGCAGCTCCATCCGGAAGTTCGGACATCATCTGCGGAGATCCCCGGCTCTTGCCTGCTCACCTGGGAGCGATCATCTGCCATCCGACTGCAGCTCCATCCGGAGGTTCGGACATCATCTGCAGAGATCCACGGCTCTTGCCTGCTCACCTGGGAGCGATCATCTGCCATCCGACTGCAGCCTACCTGGAGGCTCCACCATATCAGGTCGTATATGCCTGCCCTGTTCTAGAGACTGCCTGGTCACTTGCTGTGACAACCTGCCTGTCCAGAGACTGCCTGGTCACTTGCCGTGACAACCTGCCTGTCCAGAGACTGCCTGGTCACTTGCCGTGACAACCTGCCTGTCCCAGAGACTGCCTTGGTCACTTGCTGTGACAACCTGCCTGTCCAGATACTGCCTGGTCACTTGCCGTGACAACCTGCCTGTCCAGATACTGCCTGGTCACTTGCCGTGACAACCTGCCTGTCCCAGAGACTGCCTGGTCACTTACCGTGACAACCTGCCTGTCCAGAGACTGCCTGGTCACTTGCCGTGACAACCTGCCTGTCCCAGAGACTGCCTTGGTCACTTGCTGTGACAACCTGCCTGTCCAGATACTGCCTGGTCACTTGCCGTGACAACCTGCCTGTCCCAGAGACTGCCTCGGTCACTTACCATTACAACCTGCCTGCCCAGAGACTTCCTTGGTCACTCGCTGTGACAAACCTGCCTGTCCAGAAACTACCTATATCCCCTGCCGTGATTCCCTGCCCTTTTCCCGGGTGCCACCCGCTCGCTTACAAGTAAACTCTCTTGTATAAATAAAGCTTTGTGGTTCCACCCACCTGACCTGTCTCGTCAGTAGTTCCACCCACCAGACCCGTTACATGGATCTTCTGTAGATGACTTCCCCAATCTGGGCTGAAGATCACAATGTTGTCCTGGTAAGCTGCGGCATACTTTATGTGAGAGGCTAAGATCCAGTCAATTGCCCTCTGGAAGGTAGCAGGGGCTCCCTGCAGACCGAACGGCATCTTGATATACTGGAAGCACCCATCAGGCATAGAGAAGGCCATCTTCTCACTGGCACTTGGGAACAGGAGAATTTGCCTGTACCCTTTTTTTGGTCCAGGGTGGTGATAAACCTGCCTGACCCTAGCCTCTCAATGAGCTCATCGACTCGAGGCATTGGATATGTGTTGAACATGGACACCTTGTTCAGCTTCCAGGAGTCGTTACAGAAACGCCACTCTCCATATGGCTTTGGCACAAGGGCAACGTGGTGGAACAGCAGTTCTTTGACTCTGCAATGACACCCAGATTCAACATTCTCCTCCCCTCCTTGGAGATCACCTTGCAGTGGGCTTCGGGAATCTGATATGGCTTTTGGTTCACCCTCACATGTGGTTCTGTCAGCATTTCATGCTCTACAACCTGCATACAACCTGGCAACTCTGAAACAGGTCTTGGTTCCACTGAAGCAGCTCTCGGGACTGTTGCTTCTGGGTCGGTGACTGTCTCTGCTACTGTAAGTCTGCTTTCACACATCAGTTTTTTGCCGTCAGTCACAGTCCGTTGTCCCAACGGATCGACGGATCCGTCGCAGATTGTGAAAAACTGATGCAACGGATCCGTCGCATCAGTTTTTTCATCTGTTTCTTCTGGTTTTCGACGGATCCGTTTTTTAAAAGCTGGCAATTCAGTGCGCTGTACAGTAAAATCACACTGACATGTTTAATAAAGAATAGATATATACACATAGAATACATATATATACATATATATATATATCCATGTCATTGAGACACATATACACTGCTCAAAAAAATAAAGGGAACACTTAAACAACAGAATATAACTCCAAGTAAATCAAACTTCTGTGAAATCAAATTGTCCACTTAGGAAGCAACACTGATTGACAATCAATTTCACATGCTGTTGTGCAAATGGAGTAGACAACAGATGAAAATTATTGGCAATTATCAAGACACACTCAATAAAGGAGTGGTTCTGCAGGTGGGGACCACAGACTACATCTCAGTACCAAAGCTACAGTATGGACTCTACAACCCACACAAGTGGCTCAGGTAGTGCAGTTCATCCAGGATGGCACATCAATGCGAGCTGTGGCAAGAAGGTTTGCTGTGACTGTCAGCGTAGTGTCCAGAGGCTGGAGGCGCTACCAGGAGACAGGCCAGTACACCAGGAACGTGGAGGGGGACGTAGGAGGGCAACAACCCAGCAGCAGGACCGCTACCTCCACCTTTGTGCAAGGAGGAACAGGAAGAGCACTGCCAGAGCCCTGCAAAATGACCTCCAGCAGGCCACAAATGTGCATGTGTCTGCACAAAAAGTTAGAAACCGACTCTATGAGGATGGTCTGAGTGCCCGACGTCCACAGATGGGGGTTGTGCTCACAGCCCAACACCATGCAGGACGCTTGGCATTTGCCACAGAACACCAGGATTGGCAATTTGCCACTGGCGCCCTGTGCTCTTCACAGATGAAAGCATGTTCACACTGAGCACATGTGACAGATGTGACAGAGTCTGGAGAAGCCGTGGAGAGCGATCTGCTGCCTGCAACATCCTTCAGCATGACCAGTTTGACAGTGGGTCAGTAATGGTGTGGGGTGGCATTACTTTGGTGGGCCGCACAGCCCTCCATGTGCTCGCCAGAGGTAGCCTGACTGCCATTAGGTACCGAGATGAGATCCTCAGACCCCTTGTGAGAACACATGCTGGTGCAGTTGGCCCTGGGTTCCTCCTAATGCAGGACAATGCCAGACCTCATGTGGCTGGAGTGTGACAGAAGTTCCTGCAAGATGAAGACATTGAAGCTCTGGACTGGCCCGCCTGTTCCCCAGACCTGAATCCGATAGAGCACATCTGGGACATAATGTCTCGCTCCATCCACCAATGTCACGTTGCACCACAGACTGTCCAGAAGTTGGTGGATGCTTTAGTTCAGGTCTGGGAGGAGATCCCTCAGGAGACTCATCAGCAGCATGCCCAGGTGTTGTAGGGAGGACATACAGGCACGTGGAGGCCACACACACTACTGAGCATCATTTTGACTTGTTTAAGGACATTACATTCCACTTTAATTTTGTGTGTGACTCCAAATCCAGGCCTCCATGGGTTAATAAATTTGATTAACATTGATGATTTTTGTGTGATTTTGTCAGCACATTCAACTTTGTACAGAACAAAGTATTCAATGAGAATATTGCATTCTTTCAGATCTAGGATGTGTTATGTGAGTGTTCCCTTTATTTTTTTGAGCAGTGTATATATATATATATAATATATATATATATATATATATATACAGTACAGACCAAAAGTTTGGACACACCTTCTCATTTAAAGATTTTTCTGTATTTTCATGACTATGAAAATTGTACATTCACACTGAAGGCATCAAAACTATGAATTAACACATGTGGAATTATATACTTAACAAAAGAGTGTGTAACAACTGAAATTATGTCTTATATTCTAGGTTCTTCAAAGTAGCCACCATTTGCTTTGATGACTGCTTTCCACACTCTTGGCATTCTCCTGATGAGCTTCAAGAGGTAGTCACCGGAATGGTTTTCACTTCACCGGTGTGCCCTGTAAGGTTTAACCCCTTAATCCCATTGGACGTACTATTCCATCCATGTGACCTGGTACTTAATTATCAGGGACGGAACAGTACGTCCAAGCCGATGAGCTGCGCTCCCGGATTATCACAGTTGACACCCGGCACTATGTGTCAGGAGCGGTCACAGACCGCTCCCAGCACATTAACCCCTGGCACACCGCGATCAAACATGATCGCGGTGTACCGGGGCACAGGGAAGAATCGCACAGGGAAGGGGCTCCCTGCGCGCTCCCCTGAGACCCGAAGAGCAGCGCGATGTGTCGCGCTGTTCCAAGGGAGTCTCCTCACTGCAGGATCTCGGATCCAAGATGGCCGCCGGGTCCTGCAGGGAGACGGCTTCCTCAGTGCCTGCTGAGAGCAGGCACTGAGAAGCCTGCAGCAGTGCCAGAGCGATCGCTGGTGTGACAGAGTGCTGTGCATACTGTCACACCAGCGATCTGACCCTACACAGTGATGTCCCACCCTGGAACAAAGCAAAAATGTACAAAAAATAAAAATAAACATTTGTAAAAAAAAATTCCTAAATAGTGAAAAAAAAAAAAATATTCCCAATAAATTCACTTCTTTAATGTAAAAAAAACAACAACAATAAAAGTACACATATTTAGTATCGCGGCATCCGTAACGACCCGTACTATAAAACTGTCCCATTAGTTAACCCCTTTAGTGAACCCCTTAAAAAAAAAACAAGTCTAAAAAACAATGATTTATCATCATACCGCCGAACAAAAAGTGGAATAACACGCGATCAAAAAGAGAGATATAAACAAACATGGTACCGCTGAAAATTTCATCTTGTCCTGCAAAAAACGAGCCACCATACAGCATCATCAGCGAAACAATAAAAAAGTTATAGCTCGCAGAATAAAGCGATGCAAAAATAATTATTTTTTATATATAATCGTTTTTATTGTATAAAAGCGCCAAAACATAAAAAAAAGATACAAATGAAGTATCACTATAATCGTACTGACCCGAAGAATAAAACTGCATTATCAATTTTACCACAAGCGGAACGCTATAAACGCCCCTCCCCTAAAAGAAACTCATGAATTGATGGTTTTTGTTCATTCTGCCTCACAAAAATCGTAATAAAAAGCAATCAAAAAATGTCATGTGCCCAAATATGGTACCAATAAAAACGTCACCTTGTCCCGCAAAAAATAAGACCTCACATGACTCTGTGGGCCAAAATATAGAAAAATTATAGCTCTCAAAATGTGATGATGCAAATACTACTTTTTGCAATAAAAAGCGTCTTTTAGTGTGACAGCTGCCAATCATAAAAACCCGCTATAAATAGTAAATCAAACCCCCTTTATCACCCCTTAGTTAGGGAAAAATAATAAAATTAAAAAAATGTATTTATTTCCATTTTCCCTTTAGGGTTAGGGTTAGGGTTGGGGCTAAAGTTAGGGTTAGGGTTGGGACTAGGGTTACGGGTGTGTTAGGGTTAGGTTTGTGGTTAGGGTTATGATTAGGGTTAGTTATTAGTGTTAGAGGTGTGTTGGGGTTAGGGTTGGAGTTAGAATTGGGGGGTTTCTACTGTTTAGGCACATCAGAAGCTCTCCAAATGTGACATGCCGTCTGATCTCAATTCCAGCCAATTCGCCGTTGAAAAAGTCAAACGGTGCTCCTTCCCTTCTAAGCTCTGCCATGAGCCCAAACAGTAGTTTACCCCCACATATGGGTATCAGCATACTCAGGACAAATTTTACAATAATACTTGAGGTCCAAATTCTTCTGTTACCCTTGGGAAAATAAAAAATGGGGGCGAAAATATCATTTTTGTAGAAAAAAATATGATTTATTATTTTTATGGCTCTACGTTATAAACTTCTGTGAAGCACTTGGGGTTCAAAGTTCTCACCACATATCTAAATAAGTTCTTTTGGGGGACTAGTTTCCAAAATGGGGTCACTTGTGGGGGTTTCCACTGTTTAGGCACATCAGGGGCTCTCCAAACGCGACATGACACACAGACCATTCCTTCAAAGTCTGCAATGCAAAACGTCACTACTTCACTTCTGAGCCCCAACGTGTGCCCATACAGTAGTTATATCCCACACATAGGGTATCAGCGTACTCAGGACAAATTGGAAAACAACTTTTTGGGTCCAATTTCTCCTGTTACCCTTGGGAACATAAAAAGCAGGGGACTAAAAGATCATGCTTGTGGAAACAATATGATTTTTTTATTTTCACGTCCGGGCGTTATAAACTTCTGTGAAGCACTTGGGGGTTCAAAGCGCTCACCACACATCTAGATAAGTTCCTTTGGGGGTCTAGTTTACAAAGTGGGATCACTTGTGGGGGTTTCCACTGTTTAAGCACATCAGGGGCTCTCCAAACGCGACAAGACACCCACAGACCATTCCATCAAAGTCTGCATTACTAAACGTCACTAATTCTATTCCGAGCCCCAACATGACCCACACAGTAGTTTTCTCCCACATATAGGGTATCAGCGTACTCGGTACAAATTGGACAATAACTTTTGGCATCCAATTTCTCCCCTTACCCTTGGGAAAATAAAAAATTGGTGACTAAAAGATCATTTTTGTGGGAAAAAATAGGATTTTTTATTTTCATGCCCGGGCATTATAAACTTGTGTGAAGCACTTGGGGGTTCCAAGTGCTCACCACAGATCTAGATAAGTTCCTTAGGGGGTCTAGTTTCCAAAATGGAGTCACTTGTGGGGGGTTTCCACTGTTTAGGCACATCAGGGACTCTGCAAACTGAACATGACACCCATCAAAGTCTGCATTCCAAAATGTCATTACTTCCTTTCCGAGCCCTACCGTGCACCCAAACAGTATTTCACCCCCACATATGGAGTATCAGCATACTCAGGACAAATTGGACAACAACTTTTGGGCTCCAATTTCCTTGTGAAAAATCAAAAATTGGAAAATTGGGTACTAAAAAATCATTTTTTGTTTATTTTTTATTTTTGTTTTCACACCCAGGCATTATAAACTTTAGTTAAACATTTGGGGGTTGAACGTGCTCCCATCAGATCTAGATAAGTTCCTTAGGGGGTCTAGTTTCCAAAATGGGGTCACTTGTGGGGGGTTTCCACTGTTTAGGCACATCAGGGACTCTGCAAACTGAACATGACACCCTTCAAAGTCTGCATTCCAAAACGTCATTACTTCCTTTCCGAGCCCTGCGGTGCGTCCAAACAGTATTTTTCCCCCACATATGGGGTATCACTGTACTCAGGACAAATTGGACAACAACTTTTGGGGTCCAATTTCCTTGGGAAAAATCAAAAGTTGGGGACTAAAAAATCATTTTTGTGGAAAAAAAATTTTTTTTCACACCCAGGCATTATAAACTTTAGTGGAACACTTGGGGGTTCAAAGTGCTCACAACAGATCTAGATAAGTTCCTTAGGGGGTCTAGTTTCCAAAATGGTGTCACATGTTGGGGTTTCCACTGTTTAGGCACATTAGGGGCTTTCGAAACGCGACATGGCGTCCAATCTCAATTCCCGCCAATTTTGGTTTGAAAAAGTCAAACGGCGCTACTTCCCTTCCAAGCCCTGCCGTGCGCCCAGACAGTGGTTTTCCCCCACATATGGGGTATCGGCATACTCAGGAGAAATTGCACAACAACTTTTTCTGTCCATTTTCAAAAAATTGTTTGTAAAAGATCATTTTTGTGACTAAAAAGTTATATGTTAATTTTTTCCTTCCAAGTTGCTTCAGCTCCTGTGAAGCACCTGAAGGGTTAATAAACTTCTTGAATGTGACTTTGAGTACCTTGAGGGGTGCAGTTTTTAGAATGGTTTCACTTTTGGGTATTTTCTGCCATATAGACCCCTCAAAGTGACTTCAAATGTGAGGTGGTCCCTAAAAAAAATGGTTTTGTTCAATTTGTTGTAAAAATGAGAAATTGCTGGTCAACTTTTAACCCTTAGAACTTCGTAGCAAAAAAAAAATTTGGTTTCAAAATTGTGCTGATGTAAAATAGACATGTGGGAAATGTTATTTAGTAACTATTTTGTGTGACATATTTCTCTTTTTTAAGGGAATAAAAATTAACAGTTTGAAAATTGCAAAATTTTCAACATTTTCGCCATATTTCCATTTTTTTCATAAATAACCGCAAATTATATCGAAGAAATTTTACCACTATCAGGAAGTATAATATGTCACGAGAAAACAATCTCAGAATTGTGAAGATCCGTTGAAGCGTTCCAGAGTTATAGCCTCATAAAGAGACAGTGGTCAGAATTGTAAAAATTGGCACGGTCATTAATGTGCAAACCACCCTTGGGGGTTAAGAGGTTAATAAGTGGGATTTCTGGCCTTATAAATGGGGTTGGGACCATCAGTTGTGTTGTGCAGAAGTCTGGTGGATACACAGCTGATAGTCCTACTGAATAGACTGTTAGAATTTGTATTATGGCAAGAAAAAAGCAGCTAAGTAAAGAAAAACGAGTGGCCATCATTAATTTAACCCCTTTATGACCCAGCCTATTTTGACCTTAAAGACCTTGCCATTTTTTGCAATTCTGACCAGTGTCCCTTTATGAGGTAATAACTCAGGAACGCTTCAACGGATCCTAGCGATTCTGAGTTTGTTTTTTCGTGACATATTGGGCTTCATGCTAGTGGTAAGTTTAGGTCGATCATTTTTGCGTTTATTTGTGAAAAAAATGGAAATTTGGCGAAAATTTGAAATTTCGCAATTTTATTCTGTTAAACTAGAGAGTTATGTGACAAAAAATAGTTAAATAACATTTTCCACATGTCTACTTTGCATCAGCACAATTTTGGAAAAAAAAATTTTTTTGTTAGGAAGTTATAAGGGTTAAAAGTTGACTAGCGATTTCTCATTTTTATAACAAAATTTACAGTAATTTTTTTTAGGGACCACCTCACATTTGAAGACACTTTGAGGGGTCTATATGGCAGAAAATACCCAAAAGTGACACCATTATAAAAACTGCACCCCTCAAGCTACTCAAAACTACATTCAATAAGATTATTAACTCTTCAGGTGCTTCACAGGAACTAAAGCAACGTGGAAGGAAAAAATGGACATTTTAATTTTTCCAACAAAAATTTTCTTTTAGCATCAATTTTTTCATTTTTACATGGGCAGCAGGATAAAAAGAATCCTAAAATTTGTTGGGCAATTTCTCCTGAGTAAACCGATACCTGATATGTTGTCATAAACCACTGTTTGGGCGCACGGCATGGCTCAGAAGGGAAGGAGTGCCATTTGACTTTTTGAATGGAAAACATGCTGGAATATTTAGCGGTTGCCATGTCGCATTTGGAGAGTCCCTGTGTGCCTAAACATTGGAGCTCCCCCACAAGTGACCCCATTTAGGAAACTAGACCCCCCAAGGAACTTATCTAGATGCATAGTGAGCACTTTGAACCCCCAGGTGCTTCACAAATTGATCTGTAAAAAAAAGAAAGTACTTTTTTTTCACAAAAATTTTCTTTTAGCCTCAGTTTTTTCATTTTCACATGGGCAACAGGATAAAATGGATCCTAAAATTTGTTGGGCAATTTCTCCTGAGTACATCGATACCTCATATGTGGTCATAAACCACTGTTTGGGCGCACGGCAGGGCTCAGAATGGAAGGAGCACCATTTGACTTTTTGAATGGAAAATATGCTGGAATATTTAGCGGTTGCCATGTCGCATTTGGAGAGTCCCTGTGTGCCTAAACATTAGAGCTCCCCCACAAGTGACCCCATTTAGGAAACTAGACCCCCCAAGGAACTTATCTAGATGCATAGTGAGCACTTTGAACCCCCAGGTGCTTCACAAATTGATCCGTAAAAAAAAAGAAAGTACTTTTTTCACAAAAATTTTCTTTTAGCCTCAGTTTTTTAATTTTCACATAGGCAACAGGATAAAATGTATCCTAAAATTTGTTGTGCAATTTATTCTGAGTACACAGATACCTCATATGTGGTCATAAACCACTGTTTGGGCGCACGGCAGGGCCCAGAAGGGAAGGAGCGCCATTTGACTTTTTGAATGGAAAATTAGCTCCAATCGTTAGCGGACACCATGACGCGTTTGGAGAGCCCCTGTGTGCCTAAACAGTGAAAACCCCCAACATGTGAAAACCATTTTGGAAACTAGACCCCTTATGGAACTTATCTAGATGTGTTGTGAGCACTCTGAACCCCCAAGTGCTTCACAGAAGTTTATAACGCAGAGCAGTGAAAATAAAAAAAACATTTTTTTCCTCAAAAATTATTTTTTAGCCCGCTATTTTTTATTTTCACAAGGGTAACAGGAGAAATTGGAAAACAAAAGTTGCTGTGCAATTTGTCCTGAGTACACCAATACCCCATATGTGGGGGGGAACCACTGTTTTGGCGCATGAGAGAGCTCAGAAGGGAAGGAGCGCCATTTTGGAATGCAGACTTGATGGAATATTCTGCAGGCGTCATGTTGCGTTTGCAGAGCCCCTGATGTGCCTAAACAGTAGAAACCCCCCACAAGTGACCCCATTTTGGAAACTAGACCCCCCAAGGAGCTTATGTAGATGTGTAGTGAGCACTTTGAACCCCAAGTGCTTCACAGAAGTTTATAAATGCAGAGCAGTGAAAATAAAAAAATAATTTTTGTTCCTCAAAAATCATTTTTTAGCCTGCTATTTTTTATTTTCCCAATGGTAACAGGATAAATTGGACCCCAACAGTTGTTGTCCAATTTTTCCTGAGTACGATGGTGCCCCATATGTGGGGGGAACCACTGTTTGGGCACACGGCAGGGCTCAGAAGGGAAGGAGCGCCATTTGACTTTTTTAATGGAAAATTAGCTCCAATCGTTAGCGGACACCATGTCGTGTTTGGAGACCCTCTGTGTGCCTAAACTTTGGAGCTCCCCCACAAATGCCCCCTTTTTGGAAACTAGACCCCCTAAGGAACTTATCTAGATGCACAGTGAGCACTTTGAACCCCCAGATGCTTCACAGAAGTTTATAACGCAGAGCCATGAAAATAAAAAATCATTTTTTTTTCTCAAAAAATTATTTTTTAGCCCCCTATTTTTTATTTTCACAATGGTTACAGGAGAAATTGGACCCCAAAAGTTGTTGTCCAGTTTGTCCTAAGTACACTGGTACCCCATATGTGGGGGGAACCACTGTTTGGGCACACGTCAGGGCTCGGAAGGGATGTAGTGACGCTTTGAAATGCAGACTTCATGGAATGGTCTGCGGGCTTCTTGTTACGTTTGCAGAGCCCCTGATGTGCCTAAACAGTAGAAACCCCCCACAACTGACCCCATTTTGGAAACTAGACCCCCCAAGAAACTTATCTAGATGTGTGGTGAGCACCTTGAGCCCCCACGTGCTTCACAGAAGTTTATAATGCTGAGCTGTGAAAATAAAAAATCATTTTTTTCCTCAAAAATGGATTTTTTTAATCCGCAATTTTTTATTTTCACAAGGGTAACAGGAGAAATTAGACCCCAAAAGTTCTTGTACAGTTTGTCCTGAGTACACTGGTACCCCATATGTGGGGGGAACCACTGTTCGGGCACACGTTGGGGCTCGGAAGGGAAGTAGTGACGTTTTGAAATGCCGACATTGATGGAATGGTATGTGGGCGTCATGTTATGTTTGCAGAGCCCCTGATGTGCCTAACCAGTAGAAACTCCCCACAAGTGACCCAATTTTGGAAACTAGACCCCGCAAGGAACTTATCTAGATGTGTGGTGAGCACTTTGAACCCCTAAGAGCTACACAGAAGTTTATAACTCCAGGGCATGAAAATAAAAAAATCATATTTTTTCCACAAACATGATCTTTTAGTCCCCAATTTTTTTATTTTCCAAGGGTAACAGGAGAAATTAGATGCCAAAAGTTGTTGTCCAATTTGTCCTGGGTTCGCTGATATCCCATATGTTGGAGAAAACTACTGTATGGGCACACGTCGGGGCTCGGAAAGGAAGTAGTGACGTTTTGAAATGCCGACTAGATGGAATGGTCTGCGGGCGTCATGTTAAGTTTGCAGAGCCCCTGATGTGCCTAAACTGTGGAAATCCCCCCAAGTGACCCCATTTTGGAAACTAGACCACCCAAGGAACTCATCTAGATGTGTAGTGTGCACTTTGAACCCCAAGTGCTTCACAGAAGTTTATAACCCAGAGTCATGAAAATAAAAAATCATTTTATTCCCTCAAAAAAATGATTTTTTAGCCCACAATTTTTTATTTTCACAAGGGTAACAGGAGAAATTGGACACCAAAAGTTGTTGTCCTGTTTGTCCTGAGTACGCTGGTACCCCATATGTGGGGGGGAACCACTGTTTGGGCACAAGTCGGGGCTCGGAAGGGAAGTAGTGACGTTTTGTAATACCGACTTCATGGAATGGTCTGCGGGCGTCATGTTACGTTTGCAGAGCCCATGATGTGCCTAAACAGTAGAAACCCAAATTATGGAAAAAATGCCCTATAGGCAATACTTTATTAATAAAATTACTACAATGGGTAAAACACCCAAATGAGTGACAAAAAACAAAAACCAGAACATATAATGTGTATCAATACCATTAAAAACAATTGGGTACCGCTGGGCTGTCCCTAGAGTGATACCTAAGCTCACTCCTGCCTGACCGCGGAGGTTGGCACCCTAGGGGGAACGTTGTGGCTCCCCCGCTCCTCGATGGCTGACCCTAGGGGCCCTATTTAACCCTACTGCCTCTAAGGGGTCCCTCTACCCAAGAGCTAAATGGACCCCTAACAATTAGACAAAGACCACCTGTGTCTAAGACAACCCTAAGCCCCAAAAGAGTAAAAACAAAGATAAACACACATTAATAGATGGGTGACTTCTAAGATGGCTTATTATGGGACCAATAGATTCTTATTTTTGTATCCCCCACTCAGGGTAGATCAAAATAGAGTGTCTGGTGTCCTGATGCTTTACACCGTCACTTTATAATACCTCAATTAACATAGAGAGAGTACTCTCCCTCTCACGAAAGGGACTTGGCTTGATAGAAAACCTCAAGGATTTTATAAATGTGGCAATTGCAGTTTTTGCAAATGGATGCTACCCTCTAAATTCTTCTCTAGCTCATCTATGGGCAAGGTCTTCTATATACGTGATTTTCGAACTGTAAAACAGCAGAAGTTGTTTACAAGGCGACATGTTCTTGTCCAAAGGACTATGTGGGAAAAACTGGACGTGAGTTCAGAAGGAGAGTTGGAGAACATTTGGGGGACATTCGTAATAGGAGAGAGACCCCCTTGGCCAGCCATATGCTCTCCTGCCATGGTGGCAATCTCAATGATATTAAATTTATGATTATTGAGGTGGTACATACGAATCCAAGGGGAGGCAACACTGACAAAACGATCCTAAAGAGCGAATGTGAGTGGATCTTCAGATTGGGCTCTCGTGAACCACATGGCCTGAATGAGCAACTCTCTTTTGCCTGTTTTCTATAGTCAATTGAATAAGTCACTTTTACCTGTTTCCTACAGCCATATAATGTTAGGGACTCAATGAGAGGCAGCTTGGGCTGTCAATCTTTTTGTCAAGAGGCATCCCCTTGAAAGGGAGCCATATAAATCTTTATATATATCATAGTTATTTATTTATCGCTTTCCTTTTTCTTTTTTGTGATTTTGATCACTTAATATTGTAATGCAGCCCTTGGCTGGCATTCCTTTAATGGCTCAGTGTGTGTGTTTTGACTGTCCATGTTCCTTTCCCCCCAGCTGACTAGTCACATGACTGTGATATCACACAGGTCCTTTTACACACACAAGTCTGAACACATGACTGTGACATCAGCTCAGGTCTGGCATTCCTTTAACCCCTTAATGACCAAGCCATTTTGTAGGTTAAAGACCAGGCCAATTTTTACAATTCTGACCACTGTCTCTTTATGAGGTTATAACTCTGGAACGCTTCTACGGATCTTGGCGATTCTGAGATTGTTTTCTCGTGACATATTGTACTTCATGATAGTGGTAAAATTTCTTCAATATAACTTGCGTTTTTTTTATGAAAAAAATGGAAATATGGCAAAAATTTTGAAAATTTTGCAATTTTCAAACTTTTAATTTTTATGCCATTAAATCAGAGAGATATGTCACAAAAATTAGTTAATAAATAACATTTCCCACATGTCTACTTTACATCAGCACAATTTTGGAACCAAAATTTTTTTTTGTTACGAAGTTATAAGTGTTAAAAGTTGACCAGCAATTTCTCATTTTTCCAACAAAATTTACAAAACCATTTTTTTAGGGACCACCTCACATTTGAAGTGAATTTGAGGGGTCAATATGACAGAAAATACCCAAAAGTGACACCATTCTAAAAACTGCACCCCTCAACGTGTTCAAAGCCACATTCAATAAGTTTATTAACCCTTTAGGTACTTCACAAGAATTGAAGCAATGTGGAAGGAAAAAATGAACATTTAACTTTTTTTCCCAAAATTTTTCTTTCGACACAATTTTTTTAAATTTTGTCAAGGGTATCAGGAGAAAATGAACCACAATATTTGTTGTACAATTTCTCCAGGGTACACCGATATACCATGTGTGGGGGTAAACCACTATTTGGGCGCATGGCAGAGCTCGGAATGGAAGCAGCGCCATTTGACTTTTTTGGCTGGAATTGAGATTGGACGCCATGTCGCATTTGGAGAGTCCCTGTGTGCCTAAACAGTGGAAACCCCCCACAAGTGACCCCATTTTGGAAACTGGACCCCTCAAGGAACTCATCTAAATGTGTTGTGAGAGCTTTTAACCCCCAAGGGCTTCACAGAAGGTTATAACGTAGAGCTGTAAAATTAAAAAATCATATTTTTTCCACAAAAATTATCTTTTCATCCCAATTATTATTTTCCAAAGGATAAAAGGACCCCAAAAGTTATTGGGCAATTAGTCCTGAGTACGCTGATACCCCATATGTGGGGGTAAACCACTATTTGGGCGCATGGCAGAGCTCGGAAGGGAAGCAGCGCCATTTGACTTTTTTGGCTGGAATTGAGATTGGACGCCATGTCGCATTTGGAGAGTCCCTGTGTGCCTAAACAGTGGAAACCTCCCACAAGTGACCCCATTTTGGAAACTACACCCCCCAAGGAACTTATCTAAATGTGTTGTGAGAGCTTTTAACCCCCAAGCGCTTCACAGAAGGTTATAACGTAGAGCCGTAAATTAAAAAATCATATTTTTTCCACAAAAATGATCTTTTCATCCCAATTTTTATTTTCCAAAGGATAAAAGGACCCCAAAATTTATTGTGCAATTAGTCCTGAGTACGCTGATACCCCATAGGTGGGGGTAAACCACTATTTGGGCGCATGGCAGAGCTCGGAAGGGAAGCAGCGCCATTTGACTTTTTTGGCTGGAATTGAGATTGGATGCCATGTCGTATTTGGAGAGTCCCTGTGTGCCTAAACAGTGGAAACCCCCCACAAGTGACCCCATTTTGGAAACTAGACCCCCCAAGGAACTTATCTAGATGTGTGGTGAGAGCTTTGAACCCCAAGGGCTTCACAGAAGGTTATAACGTAGAGCAGTAAAATTAAATAATCATATCTTTTCCACAAAAATGATCTTTCCACCCCCAATTGTTATTTTCCAAAGGGTAACAGGACCCCAAAAGTTATTGTGCAATTTGTCCTGAGTACGCTGATACCCCATATGTGGGGGGAAACCACTATTTTGACGCATGGCAGAGCTCGAAAGGGAAGTAGCGCCTTTTTCAAATGCAGACTTTGATGGAATGGTCTGTGGGTGTCATGTCACGTTTGGATAGCCCCTGATGTGCCTAAACAGTAGAAACCCCCCACAAGTGACTCCATTTTGGAAACTAGACCCCCCAAGGAACTTTTCTAGATGTGTGGTGAGCACTTTGAACCCCCAAGTGCTTCACAGAAGTTTATAACGTAGAGCCGTGAAAATAAAAAAATCATATTTTTTTTCCACAAAAATAATCTTTTTGCCCCAAATTTTTATTTTTATAATGGTAACAGGAGAAATAGGACCTCAAAAGCTATTGTGAAATTTGTCCTGAGTACGCTGATATCCCATATATGGGGGGGAACCACTATTTTGACGCATGGCAGAGATCGGAAGGGAAGGAGCACCGTTTTTAAATGCAGACTTTGATGGAATGGTCTGCGGGTGTCATGTCGCGCTTGGAGAGCCCCTGATGTGCCTAAACAGTAGAAACCCCCCACAAATGACCCCATTTTGCAAACTAGACCCCCCAAGGAACTTATCTAGATGTGTGGTCAGCACTTTGAACCCCCAAGGGCTTCACAGAAGTTTATAAAGTAGAGCCGTGAAAATAAAAAAAATCATATTTTTTTCCACAAAAATGACCTTTTTGCCCCCAAATTTTTATTTTTATAAGGGTAACAGGAGAAATAGGACCCCAAAAGCTATTGTGCTTTTTGTCCTGAGTACGCTGATACCCCATATGCGGGGGGGAACCACTGTGATCGCCTTACTGCGATCTTTGGGAGGCACAATGAACAAATCTACCAAAGGTGAAGAATTGGTTTTCTTTTTTACGCCGCTCCTCATGCGATATTAGTGATTAGGCGACTTTATTCCTCGGATCGGTGCGATTACAGCGATACCAGATTTACACCCTTTTTTCATGTTTAGCTTCTGTCACACACTAAAAGATGCTTTTTTTGGAATAATTTTTTGTAAGAATTTTTGCATCGCCGTATTTTGAGAGCTATAATTTTTCCATATTTCGGCCGACAGAGTTATCTGTGGGCTTATTTTTTGCGGGACGAGCTGACGTATTTATTGGTACCATATTCGGGCACATAACGTTTTTTGATCGCTTCCTATTCCGATTTTTGTGGAAGCAGCATGAACAAAAACCAGCAATTCAGGAATTGTTTTTTTTTTTTTTTTTTTTCCCCCGTTCCGCGTGTGGTAAAATTGATAAAGCAGCTTTATTCTTCGGGTCACTACGATTACAGCGATACCTCATTTATATATTTTTTTTATGTTTTGGCATTTTTTACACAATAAAGAATTTTATAGAAAAAATAATTATTTTTGCATCAGTTTATTCCGCGAGCTATAACTTTTTTATTTTTTCGCTGATGATGCTGTATAGCGGCTTGTTTTTTGCGGGACAAGATGACATTTTCAGCGGTACCATGATTATTTATATCTGACTTTTTGATCACGTGTTATTGCACTTTTTCCAAGCGGTGTGATGATACCGCTTGGAAAAAGTATAATTTACTACTTTTTGTGTTTTTTTTTTACGGCTTTCACTGAAGGGGTTAACTAGGGTTATGCTTTTATAGATGGGATTTTTACGGACATGGCAATACCTAACATGTGTATTTTTTTGGTTTTTATTTTTTTTATTACATAAAAATGTGTATTTTTTAGGGGATTTTTTTAAATTATTTTTTAATATTTTTTTTACAATTTTTTTTAAAAAATGATTTTTTTCAACTTGTCCCTTTATGGGACTTTCACTTTTTTTACTTTTTATTGCAGTTACAATGCATTGCAATGCTCTGGCATTGCAATGCATTGCAACTATAGTGGAAAGCTGCTGTGACATGATCACAGCAGCTTCCCGTAGCTAGATGACCCGGAGGTTGTCATGACAACCCCCGGGTCATCAAGGCAGAGATCAGGCCCTGCAAATACATGCGGTGCGCTGATCTGAGGCAGAGGGAGCTCCCGACCCTCTGCCTCCCCCCTGAGCTCTGCGATCGCGCTGGATCGCAGCAGTCAGGGGGTTAACAGCCAGGGGCGGTGGGGGCTCCGCTCCTGGCTGTCAGTGCAGGAAGCCTGGCCACTGCAGCGCCGGCTCCTGCACTGATCGCGCTGGGGAAGCTGAAATTTCAGCTTCTCCTGCGCGATCGCTGCTGTGTTTGGTCAGTCAGATTGACTGACCAATCACAGCGCTGTGAGTGCGGGGACCGACGGCAAAGGTCCCCGCACCGCTTGCCGTGCCTGTCAGCTGTCTGTGCAGCTGTCGCATGATCTACCACTGCGTGTTTACACGCAGTGGTAGATCAAAGGCATGACGTGCAGAGTCCGTCCTGGTGCCGGAACTGGCACCTTGCCATGACGGACTCTGCACGTCAGTGGACATTAAGGGGTTAATGGCTCAGTGTGTGTGTTTTGACTGTCCATGTTCCTTTCCCCCCAGCTGACTAGTCACATGACTGTGACATCACACAGGTCCTTTTACACACACAAGTCTGAACACATGACTGTGACATCAGCAGGTTGTGTGTGTGTGCTGGTGCGTGCGTGTGTGTGTGTGTGTGTGTAAGGGTATATAAACCCTGCTTAATTGGAGACAGGTGTGTCAGTGATAGGCGTGAGGCCTGTTCCTGTTCCCCTGGTGTGGGGACACCGTTTGTGTGAGGCCTAGTGAGGCCGAGTGAAGCCTGACTGCCTGAAAGGTCAGAGACTGGATCCTGTGTGGATGCTAGTGGCCTTGGAAGGCAAATGGACTGTAGTGAAGAGCCCGGAAGGCGAAGGCTGGATGTTAGAGTGAAGGCATACCAGTAGCCTTAAGGGAACGACGGCTAGAGACCCCAGCTGGGAAGCCGCAAAGCCGCAGTGGTGGCGGACTAAATGGACTGAAGCAGCCAAACCCCGGACAAGGTAATACTCGTTGTCATATGGACATTTATATGGACATTGTTCAATTGTTACCTTGCGGAGGCTGTACCTGGAGCAAGTGGGCCTGTGTGCCACTTGGCTCACGAATACTGTTTATATGTGTGTCGGCGGGCCACGGAGTGGACCCGGAAACATGGAGTTTATGAAGTAATAAACTGCTACATGTGAAAATAATGAAAAGACATTGCAAGTGTGAATTGATTGGCGCAGCGAAGCGAGTATTCCCCAGGATGATGACAAGCGCTGCCTTACATGTGGTGGAGAATGCGGGCAACTGCAGTCCGGTTGCTAGGGGCGACTGTGGGGCAACGGCCGGTTGTAGGGGCAACGCACAGCGACCGAGGTGGGATCAAAGCATCTTGCTGTGACTCGGTGGGGTCACGAAGGTTAAAGCATCTGGCTGCAACTCGGCGGGGTTGCGAAGATTGTCGTCGCACTCAAATCCGGTTTTTGCTGCAACTCGGCGGGGTTGCGAAGATTGTCGTCGCACTCAAATCCGGTTTTTGGCTGCAACTCGGCGGGGTTGCGAAGATTGTCGTCGCACTCAAATCCGGTTTTGCTGTGGCTCGGCGGGGCCACGAAAATTTTTCAAGGGAAAGCGGTGAAGTTCTGGTGTGAACAGTGCACCGCGATGGCTGTGAACGGAGCAGCGAATGGGTCTGACGAGTCGGACCGCATATATGAGAAACGTCTACTGGACATGAAACTGGACATGGTGCGGGAGCTGTGGGCACCGTATAGAATGGCGGCAATGGACCATTCTATGGACTCTCCGGGGGTGCCAGTGTTGTCACAGAGTGCCCAGGGAGGTGGTAAGAGATGTTGTGAACTGAGTCCTAAGACTACTGCTGATTTTTTGTGTAAAAATTTACCCTGCCGGTGTGGTTGTTAAAAGGGGCGGAGTCTAAAAAGGGGCGGATTTTCACAAGAGTGTAGAGTGTGGAAAACTGAAAATTGTTACTGGTTGTGGGTTGGTACCTCCTAAAAATGACAATGTGACCGTTGATAACGGGGTAGCTCCAGTAGAAGGGGGTGACGTCAAAGTGGGAGGTGACCTGTTAGTCCACAACACCATGGGGAGTGACACAGACCCCGTAGCTGACTGGGACACTATGAAAGTAAAAAGTGAGTTCAGTCAGGAGAGGCTAGACGAGGGGAGAGAGTCCCCCTCTCGTCGTCGACGGCGCAAGGGCCACAAAAAGGTTGTTCCGGTAGTACTCGCTGAAAATGAAAATAAAGAGAATGTAGTACTGTGTGCCTATGCTTCAAGTGTGGATCCTCCTTTAGAGGTAGAAGAGGAGGTGGCCAGTCATGGCCAAGAGCTGGAACCTATTCGGCTGCAGTGTCAGAGTGACGTGCAACAATTATGTGAAAACCTGGAGGATGTGTCCTCAGACCAGCGAGATCTAGAAGGAAGCAACACGGAAGTTATCCAGTGGAAGGAGATGTTCCACACAATTAAAGAGGACCGCCGCAAAATCAAGGAAGAGGTTTTGCAGTTGAAGCGTGAGAAGGAGGCGCTGCAGGATGGAGTTTCTGGAAGTGAACAAATCCTAGAACGACTGCGCGAACAGCTCAACCAGGAGCTGTGTGACTCCAAGAAGGAGTGTGGTGAACGCAGTAGGGAACTGCAACAGATTAAGAGAGATTATGTGGATCTCCTCAGGGTCAAAGAAAAACTAGAAGAGGATAAGATGGATGCAGAGCAAATGCGCCAGGTGGTTGAGACCACTCTGCAGGACACCCGTGATGAAAATGGTGATCTGCGCAGAAAGACCCTAGGTCTGGAAGCTCAGGTGAAGGAGCTACAGATGTCCTGTGATACTCTCCAGAAGGCGGAGATGTGCCTTAAGGAAAAGCTCAGCCAAATGGAAGCTGATCGGGAAAAGATGGAGGAGTCCATCAGAGAAGCTACAGACCAGGGCCAGGAGTTGGCCACTGGAGATGGGAGGTGTAAAGCAGATACTTCCTCGAGTGATGTGAGTTCGGAGGGTTCGGTGGATGTCGAGCCGAGATCAAGGAGCTCAAGGAGTGGTTACAAGCCCAGTGGATGCAAGAGAAGCTTCAGAGACGGGCAGCTGAGAGGCGAATGGCGGAACTAGAGGAAGAAGTTCTCGGGCTAAAAAGTCGCCTGATAAAGTGTCACTCGGTGAACAAGGCCTCCTTGGAGGAAGAAAAGGGCAAACGCATTGCACTCGCTCCCTTTTACCAGGAAAAGGTAAACCTGAGGAGAGCTAAGAGTGTGGTAACGGAAGATAAATGCGAAATGGAAGTGGTCAGGATGGAAATTCGCGAATTTGTAGCTGTGAGTCAGCTCAGAAGAAGCGTAAAGGGGGAAGAAGCTGAAAGTCAGTTGTCCCTGAACCCTGAGCTGGTGGATCGTCTGGAAACCACTGGTGAGACCGAAACGTGTCAGTACAAGTGCCTCGTAGATGTACCCGAGGACTTGAGAGAAGAATGCACCCGTGAGTCTGTGCATGAAGCGTTTAAGAAGGCCGTGGGAGCCTGTAAGGTGTACTCGACCTCAGGAGCTAAACAGCTGGTGGTCTTGTCCACGACCGAAGTTACAGTGAAGAGGGTGGCAATCCTAAGTGACATGCACTGGCGATGTATTCGCACAAAGCGGTTTCTCCGGTTGAAGACAGAACAAGCCGTTAGACAACTGAAGCTTATGAGAAAAGCTCACAGTCTGCGGGAAAAGGTCATCCGGGTGCCTCATGTTCTGGTGAGAAAACTGATTGGGAGAAATGGTCGAGCCATGCAGATGATGGTGAAGAAGTCTGGTGTGGTGAAAGTAAGCAGTCCACGTGATCGTCGGGACTGGATACCAGATGAAGACGGCATGGTGTCATTCTACGCTATAGGAACGGAAGAAAGTCTGGAATATGTGCGCATGCTGGTGGCGTACCGTGTGACCTACCTGCGAGAGGTAGAACAATTGAATCTCGCAAGACAGCGAGTAGATAGACAGCATCATCTGAGCAGCAGAAGATGGCAGCCGTCTAAGGATAGTGAGACCCGACAGAGAAAGGGCCCCCTAAATAACAGAACAGCTAGGCTGAAGTTAGGGACCTTTCAAGACGTCCTGAGGGTAGTGGGCGTGGGTTTAGAGGTAGTGAGACCTCCAGTAACTCAGGTTTAAGAGGCCCATACAGACGACCCGATAGAGTACGGGACAGTACGAAGTCTAACCGGACCTTAGATACCCAGGCAAGACCTGACAAGGTTACGATTGACGCTGGAGCGGGGGGAGACCTGACAAGGTTACGACCCGGAAATGTGACTGGACGAAGTCTGTGACAATGACAGACGGTAGGTCCCTAAGGAATGAGCGAATGTCGTTGACTAATATTCCGGGGGCTGAACAGAGCAATGGACAAGTACATGGTCTCTGTGTGAACTGTGGGTTGAGGTGATTGGATATATTATGTGTTCAACCCCACAAGTTTGAACAGAGGGGGGGATATGTAATGCAGCCCTTGGCTGGCATTCCTTTAATGGCTCAGTGTGTGTGTTTTGACTGTCCATGTTCCTTTTCCCCCAGCTGACTAGTTACATGACTGTGACATCACACAGGTCCTTTTACACACACAAGTCTGAACACATGACTGTGACATCAGCAGGTCCTGTGTGTGTGTGTGTGTGTGTGTGTAAGGGTATATAAACCCTGCTTAATTGGAGACAGGTGTGTCAGTGATAGGCGTGAGGCCTGTTCCTGTTCCCCTGGTGTGGGGGACACCGTTTGTGTGAGGCCTAGTGAGGCCGAGTGAAGCCTGACTGCCTGAAAGGTCAGAGACTGGATCCTGTGTGGATGCTAGTGGCCTTGGAAGGCAAATGGACTGTAGTGAAGAGCCCGGAAGGCGAAGGCTGGATGTTAGAGTGAAGGCATACCAGTAGCCTTAGAGGGAACGACGGCTAGAGACCCAGCTGGGAAGCCGCAAAGCCGCAGTGGTGGCGGACTAAATGGACTGAAGCAGCCAAACCCCGGACAAGGTAATACTCGTTGTCATATGGACATTTATATGGACATTGTTCAATTGTTACCTTGCGAGAGGCTGTACCTGGAGCAAGTGGGCCGGTGTGCCACTTGGCTCACGAATACTGTTTATATGTGTGTCGGCGGGCCACGGAGTGGACCCGGAAACATGGAGTTTATGAAGTAATAAACTGCTACATTGTGAAAATAATGAAAAGACATTGCAAGTGTGAATTGATTGGCGCAGCGAAGCGAGTATTCCCCAGGATGATGACAAGCGCTGCCTTACAATATTTATAGGGGGTACTCTATACTTGGTTTTTAAGTGATGTAATAATTCCCCCTAGAGTAAACCAGCAATATTGGCCAGTATAAGCAATGTTATTATATCTGAATCTGAATTATCACAATATATAGGGATTTGTTAGGCTCTCTGATGTTGGATCTAAATCACTATTTATATATTCCCCCATTCTCCCTCCCAGCTCAAAGGATTCTTGGTGGATGTGATTGGCGAGTTTTTGGACAGTGTTGTGGAGTGTGTTTCCACTATGATTTATTTGGTTTCGGCGCCGTTTATGTTGCACATTCATCCTCCAAAAAATGCGCTTTAAGAGGGTAGGTTTATAGGTTACGCCCCCCTCTGGCGTGTCATCACTATGGAGGCATGGCAAGGAGTAGCGTATCTCTGTACATCCCCGCTGCTTTTGGGGACTGTGATTGGCCGATTCCAGATGACACTGTGGTGGGCGTCCCATTCTGGAGCCTTGGGATATAGCTACTGAGTAGGCATTTTGTCGCCTTTTGAGGCGGGGATTGGTACTGACCAGCCTAAGGACAGAATCGGTGGCTTGTGTCCGATCATGATTCACGATTTCTCGGCGCCATAGATGCTGCACGTCCCCCAGTGATTTGAGAAGGTGGGAGTACAGGCCACGCCCCCTTCTCCCCTTTCCCCCTCCCTTTGTGTGCGTGTCACCTCTGTGGAGGTGTGGCAAGGTGCGGCGTATTTTTATGTATCCCTGCTGTTCTCAGGGGACAGAGATTGGCCGGATTCAGCACTATCAATGGCATCCCATTATGTTTCTTTTTGAGCTTTGGGATATAGATGCTGAGCATGCGCACTGTCACCGTGTGAAGCAGTAAATGGGTCTGGCATAAGGGAGCGGAAGTGACCTATGGCGAGCTCCATGTGACGCGGCACACCTAGAGGGAGTGTCTGCCTATGATGTGAGAGGCGCGGCCGCTGAGATACCCACTGATAGGTGGGAACCGAGGAATGGGGCGGAGACGTTTCTTTAAAAGGAGAGCGGTGTATATGTATCGGTTTGTCACTACACCACGCTGGAATACACATGTCATCGGTGCATCTAGCCTCCTGATGAGCCCTTTGGGCGAAACGCGTAGAGGCGTTCATATTTGGGTGACGGGTGGCAATTTTGTCAGTTAAGTATGGCGGTTGTGCACATTAGCTTTATTCAATAATATGTCAGGCTGGTTATTCGGTTGACGCTGTAGCCGTCCTAATTTAGAGGGTGACTCCACTATGCGTTGTGGACCTATGGAGCCGGTGGGCTATATACGCTATATACCAGGGTGGATAAAAATCAATGATTTTTTTAAAAAAATCAAAAAAATCGGATTTTTTTGATTTAAATCGGATTTTTTTGATTTAAATCGGATTTTTTTGATTTAAATCAGATTTTTTTCAATAAACTGCTTTTTGAGGAAAATATTTTACCATCCAAAGGTTCTTCCATCATGAGATAAAGCTGAGTTGTTTAACTCAGTAGAATAAAGGCTGTATATGTGTAACATTCACAATGCCATGCTCTTCCAGAGGTTTCTGTAGGATTAGTGGGCAGTTTCTCTCCTATATTATCACATTGATGATGAAGATGACGACGAGTGAGCTACAGAGGACAGCAGGGACAGTAGTATTTAAGTTTTTCATGTGTCGGCTGGGCTGACAGTCTAAGTTTCTTAAAATATATATATATTTTGTTTAGCCAAATTAGTTAACAAACATGGATGTTTGTTTAAGCAAATAACTTATGCTGTAATGTTGTTATTATTTCAGTTGAATAAATCTATTTAAATTGTTATTAAGGTCAGGATTATTTTTCTCCTTCCTAAGTACAACAGAACAGTGGTGTCCAAATATGAATGATTAACCCATTAATCTGGGGAGAAAAAAGTAATATAAAAAGTGATTCTAAAAATCTTCATCTACTTGCATGTTAAAGTAGCAAGAACTACTGCCGGTGATCGAGAAATAAAATCTGAAAAATAATTGTAAAATGTTTGGTATTTCCACTTTTAAGCACTAGGCAAAGCAGCTGCTGAAATATAAACTGCTAGCTCGTATTGCGACAGTAGTAAATGCAGGCGGGGTCTGATCACGTGTGACTTCTCTCCTCCGTTACTAGGTGTTTGTAATAACAGAGGATGTAGTTTAGGCTCACAGAGCGGAGCCATTGCGGAGCCATTTTGTTGGGGACTGCCAGTGATACTGACAAGTAGGCTGTCACTGAGGACGACCGGCAGCATCTATTCTGTTAGTTCATGCTGCTCGCTGTATTATAAACTGAGCACAGATACGTGGAGAGTATCACACACTGGGATTATTCACAGCACATGACACACTGCATGTATCTAGATACAGTGCTGAGTGTAGTGTATCGCATTATGGGATTAGATACACCGGTCTGGGGCATATCACGCATGATGAAATTAGATACACCGGTCTGGGGCATATCGCACATGATGAAATTAGATATACCGGTCTGGTAGAAACTTTGATTTAAATCACTGATTTAAATCAAGCCTTACTGACTAGTGATTTAAATCGTGATTTAAATCGTGATTTAAATCAGTTTGATTTAAATCAAATCCACCCTGCTATATACGATAAACTTTAGAGTTGTCCCTTTAATAGGATGACGGGAATGCGTCCGTGAACCCATGGGATAAATGAAATATATGCAAAATTGACAGTGGCTGTTCTATTCAGAATTGTATGTAATATTTTTATTGACATCAAGAGGTCAATTAACCTGAGCGAGATATTTTTGTCAATTTCTTTGTGGAGCTCTCTGGGAAGGGCTATTATATCATGTACTGTGGAACATTAAGTCATTGAGCTCTATGCAATTTAAGTCAATTGTTGTAAAAATTGCGGTTATATCATTTGTCCACAGACAAAAGGTTGCTATTTTCCTTATGGGACGTATCTACCAGTCTTTTTGTACTGTGGAATATTAAGCCTTTTTAGCTCTGTACAATCTACTGTGGAACGTATTGTAGATTTTGTGGCCATATCATCTATCCACAGGCAAGTTATTGCTAGTTTCCATATAGGACATATATACTATATACAAGTCTACTTTGGACTGTGGAATAGTAAGCCATTGAGCTCTGCATAATATAAATCAATTATGGTATTTATTTAGACTTCTATTATTTGTCCATGGACATATTGTGGCTATTTCCTTATAGGACGCATACATCATATCCCAGTCTATTTATATCTATCTCTATTTTTATGTGCACATACCCCTTCTAAAGGGACCATTTTCTGCTTCTCATTTAGGTTAGCAGTGTCAACTAATCAATTTAATACCAGGGGGATCCCTTCCTTGTTACCTATTTCTATCTAATATGGAATGATTATATGCTGGGCAGGATATATATCTAATTTTCCCACTGTATACGTCAAGAAAAAGGAAGATATAGGAATATTCAATTTTTTTTTCTCTCCCTCCTCCTGGACATGAGTACTCTGTCTATGTCAATTGAGGTATTATAAAGTGACGGTGTAAAGCATCAAATAAACTCAGAACTCAACTTCAGTAGAGTGATGATTTTTAATCGTGTCCACAGTAATAACAGAAACGTTTCGGTCCTGAACTTGGACCTTCATCAGTCACATGGACTACTGTGAGTAGGTGGACCCAGCAAAAAGAGGGCTATGCCCGAATATCAGGTTTAAATATCAGGTCTGTGCATGCACAGACTAGCGGCGGATACCGCGTCCACCGCAGGCACATTTTTGCTCCACCGGGACCCCCCAGGTAACCGCTGCCATATTTGATCACCTATATCGAACAGAATTTAAACCTGATATTCCGGGCATAGCCCCTCTTTTTGCTGGGTCCACCTACTCACAGTAGTCCATGTGACTGATGAAGGTCCAAGTTCAGGACCGAAACGTTTCTGTTATTACTGTGGACACGATTAAAAATCATCACTCTACTGAAGTTGAGTTCTGAGTTTATTTGCTATATTTATATGGTGTGGGAACCTACTCAGATACTCCTATACGGCTGTGCACATGATTATTCACTTTGCGGTGTAAAGCATCAGGACATCACACACTCTATTTTGATCTACCCTGAGTGGGGGATACAAAAATAAGAATCTATTGGTCCCATAATAAGCCATCTTAGAAGTCACCCATCTATTAATGTGTGTTTATCTTTGTTTTTACTCTTTTGGGGCTTAGGGTTGTCTTAGACACAGGTGGTCTTTGTCTAATTGTTAGGGGTCCCCTTAGCTCTTGGGTAGAGGGACCCCTTAGAGGCGGTAGGGTTAAATAGGGCCCCTAGGGTCAGCCATCGAGGAGCGGGGGCACCACAACGCTCCCCCCTAGGGTGCCAACCTCCGCGGTCAGGAAGGAGTGAGCTTAGGTATCGCTCTAGGGACAGCCCAGCGGTACCCAATTGTTTTTAATGATATTGATAAACATTATAAGTTCTGGTTTTTGTTTTGTGTCACTCGTTTGGGTGTTTTACCCATTGTGGTAATTTTATTAATAAAGTATTGCCTATAGGGCATTTTTTCCATGATTTTTGTTATTAAGGCCCTTTGTTTATTTTGATTGTTATAATTTTAAACAGTAGAAACCCCCCAAGTGACCCCATTTTGGAAACTAGATCCCCCAAGGAACTCCTCTAGAAGTGTGGTGAGCACTTTGAATCTCCAAGTTCTTCACAGAAGTTTATAACGTAGAGTCGTGAAAATAAAAAATATTTTTTTTTCCACAAACATGATATTTTAGTCCCCAATTTTTTTTTTCCCTAGGGTAACAGGAGAAATTAGACCCCCAAAGATGTGCAATTTTTCCTGAGTACGCTGATACCCCATATGTGGGGGTAAACAACTGTTTGGGCACACGTCAGGGCTCGAAATAAAGGGAGCACTGTTTGACTTTTTGAACGCAAAATTTGCAGGAATCAATGGTGGCGCCATGTCGCGTTTGGAGACCCCCTGATGTGCCTAAATAGTGGGACCCCTCAATTCTAACTCCAACCCTAACCCCAACACACCCCTAACCCCTACACACCCCTAATCCGAACCCTAACCATAACCCCAACACACCCCTAACCCTAATCCCAACCCTAACCATAACCCTAACCACAAGCCTAAACCTAATCCCAACCCAAACCCCAAAACACCCCTAACACTAATCCTAACTCTAACCCTAACCACAAGCCTAACCCTAATCCCACCCCTATCCCAACCCTAACCCTAATTCCAACCCTAACCCTAATTCTAACCCTAACCCTAATTCCAACCCTAACCCTAATTCCAAACCTAACCCTAATTCTAACCGTAACCCTAATTCTAACCCTAATGTTAAAGGCTAGGTTCACATTACGTTTTACCAGCCCGTTCAACACATAGCGATGCGCCCTCAAATGGGGGTGAACGGCAGCGTTAACGGACTGCGTTACACCGCGTTATACCGTGGTATAACGTAGTCTGTCTAACGGACTGCCATAACGTGATATGAATCCAGCCTAACCCTAACCCTAATTATAACCCTAATGCTAACCCTAACCCTACTCCTAACCCTAAGGCTAGCTTCACATTATATTTTACCAGCCCGTTCAACACATAGCGTTGACGGGCTGGTAACGGTATAGCATAACGCTAGCGCAGCGGAATCAGCAGATGATTCATCTGCGCTAGCGGTGACGGAGCCCAGACGCTGCAGGCCGCGTCCAAGTCTCCGTCACTGAATGATGGCATGTCGTAAAGCGGCATGCGTCGCGATGCGCCCGCAAATGGCAGTGAATGGCAGCGTTAACGGACGTTATACCGCGGTGTAACGCAGTCCGTCTAACGGACTGCCATTACGCGATATTTATCCAGCCTAACCCTAACATAATCCTAACCCTAAGGCTAACCCTAAGGCTAACCCTAACCCTAACTGTAATTCTAACCCTAGTAGAAAAAATATATATATATTTTCTAAATTTTATTATTTGTCCCTATCTATGGGGGTGATAAAGGGGGCATTTATTGACTTTTTTATTGACTTTTTTATTTATTTTGATCACTGTGAGAGTTTATCACAGTGATCAAAATAAATTACTGAAGCTGCTGGCCGGCGGGCGCACTGCGCATGCGCCCGCCATTTTTCAAGATGGCGGCACCCATGAAAAGTCCCGGACGGACGCCGGGACGGATCGAGGGCCAACAGAAGACCGGGGGAGGTGAGGACAGCTGAGGGGGGGAGCGGAAGGCGGGGGGGAGCGGACCGGAGAGGAGGGGAGCGGAGGCAAGGAGGAGGGTAGCGGACAGAGCGCAGAGGAGCATTTAGTGACGGCGGTGACCGATCGCCGCCGTCACTCGGTGTGGGGAGGGTGGGAACTAGGTGTCCAGCCATGGCAGATGCTATTGCAGCATCGGCCATGGCTGGATTGTAATATTTCACCAGATTTCAGTGGTGAAATATTACAGATTGCTCTGATTGGCTGTTTCACTTTTAACAGCCAATCAGAGCGATCGTAGCCATGTGGGGGTTAAGCCACCCCCACTGTGGTGATGCACAAAGGATCTTGTAACTGCGGGTCGGGTGACCTTTCAGTGACCCCGGTCACCCGACCCGCAGGAACATGATTTATAGCATGACGCCTTCGTTGGCGTCATGGGTCGGGATGCCACTGGTTTTC
>JARQOD010000005.1:431647178-431682131 GCA_033576555.1 Oophaga sylvatica | reverse complement strand
AGCTGGGGGGGTTAAAATCTGGCTGGGCCAGAATATACCCAGGGTTTTTTTCTGGCCAAGTGGGGTATAACGGGCCTGGGCCAAATTTACACCCTGTTTTGTTTGGCCTAGGCCAGAAAAACCCGGGGGGTATAATCGGGCTAGGCCACTTTAACCCGGGTATTTCTGGGGGGGGGGGGTTTAATCGACCGTTACCCCGGTTCAGCAGCTTTTAATTTAAACCCCCGATTTTACACTTAGGCTGGTAAAAACAACGAAAGAAATTATTAACCCCCTTGTGTTCCCCCCCTTTTCCCTCACAAACTGTAAGCTTGCGAGCGATCATTCCCTCTTGGTATTGTTTTGATTAGTGTTTTTTGTTATGCGTAATGTCATTTCTGTCAAGTCCCCTCTAAAATGTAAAGTGCTGCGGAATTTTGTTGGTGGATAGAAATAAAATTATTATTATTTTTATGAGCCCGCCCCATATAATACCCTACAAAATTGACCCCCTTTAGCTCCATACTTTGTATTTTCCATTTAGTGTCCATATATATAATACCCTATATTGCCCCAAACGTTTTTATGGGTTCCCACTAGTGCCCAACAGTAAAAAGAGCCCCATATATTGCTCCTACAAAATAAGTCCCATATAAATGCTCCTACGATAATGTGCCCCATATATTGGCCACACAGAAAATAAATTAAGCTCCAAAAACCCAACCCCAAATAAAACCCCTATATTCTCCCAAAAATATTACCCCATAAATACTCCAAAAATTATAATACCCCCCTAAAATACCCTTTTTAAAAAGCCCCTACCTTTCCCCCACTAATGGCCCCTAAAAGCCTTTTACGTAAAATGAGCCCAAAATTTTGCTCCTACAGTAAAATTTGGGGGCCCCTATAATGCTCCTTTCAGAATAGGTCCCCTTTTAATGCTTACGAATATGTGGTCCCCATATAAACCCAGATTGATGGGGCCCATAATTGTTCCAAATCCAAACAGAAAAGGGGCCCCTACAGTTTTGATGGGCCCTATTTAAAAGCCCAAACAGAATGGGCCCTATAATGAGCCCCCTTAATGCTCAATATTTAAATTGGCCCCTATGATTTTTCAATTAATGGGACCATTGATGTTTAAAATTTATGGGCCCCATATAAGTCCATATATTATGGGCCTCATATGTGCCCTATTAAAAATGTTCCCTTTTGTGAACTTTTTTTGGAATGACTTCGGGGCTGAAGCTCCCTTGGTGGTTGCTGGGGGCTTGCCCTATTTAAAACCCAAAGATCCCCCTGCGTTGCGAGTGGTTGTCAGGTGAAGGGCCCGACCCCAAAATTCTGGTCCCAAAAAATACGCGGATCCCCCGACCACGTGGAGCAATGAATTCAAAATCACATTCTTCCCCATGGTCGGGGGAAAAAATCTCCCAGCAGGGAACGTTCGGTTTTATCCCCCTAAAAATTTCTCCAACCCATCCAAAAAAATTTGGGGGAAAGTAGCGGAAAGACCCACCCTCCTTTGAATTCACGGGTCTTTTACCTCAGTAGACCCAGAAAGAAACCCTCGAGGGGCATCCCCCTTTTTACTTCTTTAGTCCCCCGGGAGAAAAAGAGACCACAAAATTAAATTGGGAAAAAAACCAAGGCCCCCCTGGCCGTCGGGATTAGTGTTTGGCTGATCAAGTAAACCAGGTTTTTTTAAATATGGGGACCCCCCCTGATGTTGGCCCTTCCAGCCAATTCCCCCTCCTCAAAACCTCTTTCGGGGCCAATAACCCCCTTTTCCCCACTCATAATTACGTTCCACGGGGGAAATTTTTTCGAGAGAAAAAGGGCCCAAAAGGGGGTTTTACTCTTAGAGGTTCGGGACCCCTTTTGGGGGACAAAATTTTCCTGCCCAATCTCAGAAGTACAACCTCCCCCAAAAATGTAGAGAAATCAGGTTGGCGCAACGGGAGCAAAAGTGAATCTCCGCTTAAGCCCCTGAAACGCAGAAATGCCTCAGGAACCAATTCACTACATAGAACCCTTTTTGGAAAAAACCAGCAGTGGCTTCCGACCAGAGAAATTAGCTATTTTTACAAAAAAAATTGAAAAACCCCAAAAAATTCTAAAGGCCTTAAGTAGTGGGTTGAACCCAATCCAAAATGGCCCTGAACTTTGACTGGGTCCTTTCAGTAACAACGGAGCAGAATGAACCCCAGAAAGAAACCTTTGTACCCAAAAAAAGACATTTGACCCCTTCCAACAATGGTTTTCTCTAAAAATCCGGAATACAGTCCGAAAATTTTCCCACAGGGAAAATCCTTTTGGGAAAAAAAATAAAGATATCGTCCAAATAACATCGAAATTTATCCACGAAATCCGGGGGGAAAATACGTTCATAAAGGTTTGGAAGGGAAGGGGCAATTTTAAGTGGCCCAAAAAAGGTCCTGGGTTCAAAATGCCCTCTGGGTTTAAACGCCAAATTTCTTTTTCTCCCGGGTTGATGAAATAAAAATTATACCCCCTTTGGGGCAAGTGGTAAAACCAACAGACCCTTCACTCTGGAAAATAGGGCAGAAATCAAGGGTAACGGATATTGAATTTAAAAGTGATCTTTTTCAGGAACGTAATCAATACACGGCCTCATGAGATCCCCTTGGCCACAAAAAAAAAAGCCGGCGCCCCCCAAGGGTGAAAGGGATGTTGATATGACCCTTCTTAAAGACCCTTTTATATAAAACAAAGCCTCATGTAGGGACGATAAATTAAAAGGCCCACCCGGGAAATTTACAATTGGGGACTAAGTCCAATAGCGCAATCAAAAATCCTAGAGGGGAGTAAAAGGAATCGACTTACTCTCACAAACCACAAAAAAACAGTCAATAGAAATCTTTTAATGGGGACAAAAAAACTTTAATGTTTTCAAAAAAACAATTCACACAACACATTAAAACCCCAAATTCCAAACCAATTTTAACCCAAAAAAATTTACTTAACCAAAAAAAAACCCAACAATTATAAACTTTAACACCAAAAAATTTCTTCCCCTTTTCCTCAACCTTTTATCACCAAAAACTTTTACTCCCCTTTTAAAAACAACCCCAAAAAAACTTAAAAATACATTACCCTTTCAAAACCCCTTTTCCCCTTTTTTACCCCCTACAACAAAACCCAAAAAAAATTAAAAATCTAAAAAGTTCCCCAAAAATTTTCCTCCCACCCCAAAAACCCAACCCAAAACTCTTTCCACCTTCAATAAACCTCTCCCCCACAAAATACCCTTATTCCTTCAAAACCCCAAACCTTCCAAATCCCCCCCAACCTCCAAATTTCCCCCAACACAAATCTCCCCATTTTCTCCACCCCCAAAACCCAACAAAACTACAATTTCTTCCCCAAATCCCTCTCTCCTTTCACCCCAACCCCCAAAAAAACCCCCCAACATTTCCCAAAAACACCCCTTTCATTTTTAAAAACCCAAAAACCAAAACCCTTATTAAACCACAATTTTTTACTTAAACAAAAATTTTTCACTTTCATAACAAAAAAACCCCCAAATTTAAAAAAATAATTAAATCCCCTTTATACAACAAAAATTAACATCTAACTAAATAAAATCAAAACTCAAAATTTAAAACAATTTAAAAATAAAAAACTTTATTTAATAACAAAAAATCCAAAAAAAAAAAAAAATAACATAATGAAATAAAAAATTCCAAATGGGTGGAACATGGCATGAGCAAAATAGTACAAAAATTTTTAAAAATTGTAAAAAAAAAACCGAAAAGGACTTATTGTCTTTTTAAATTAGAAATATCGCAACGGTGAATTTTAAAATCGCGGTGTTGTTATCCGATAAGCTGCGTGCTCATATCCCCGGGAAAACTATTAAAAAAACCCCCCAATTTCCTCCCCCCCAAAGGGGGGAGTCAGGTCAATGGGGGGGTTTCAGAAATAACAGGGGGTTTCGGTTTATAAAAAAAAGTGCCCTTAAAGGGGGGAAAAAAATTAAAAGGTCTATAAAAAAGGGAAGATACCAGCAAATGCGTAAAAAAAAATTTTATAACGGTCAAACTAATAAAACACAGAAAAAAAGTGATGAAAATCCAATGACAAAAAAAGAAATTTGTTTTTTTTAATGGGACAAAAAAAATTAAAAAAAAAAAATTTAAAAATGAGAAAAATAAACTTATATATAAAAAGTACTGTATTTTAGGAGTTCCAAAAAACTCATAAGCCGTGTTTTCCATAAGAAAGAAAAAAAGTGTAGGTGGGTAAGGGTTCCCGATTGTCCAACTTTTCCCGGCGGGTTTGCCAGGCATCCAATGATTTTTTTTTAAAAAGAGACGAAAAGAAATCCCTCCTGGAAGGAATTTATTTTTATTGGAAAAAAAAGAAAAAAGACAAAAAAAATTTAAAACCGATAAAAAAAAACATTAAAAAAAGTGGGAAAAGAAAATTTTCAATGAAGTAAACCCAGGGTGGAACACGGGGGGGGTTTTCAGGGAATGAGAAACCGTGGTTCATTAAACCTTGGGAATAGTCCCGGGCAGTGCCCTTCATTCCTTTTTTTGAAAACACCCCTTAAACCCCCCCCCGCCTTAATTCCACAATGATTTGCTGTTTTCCCCCTTCCCAAAATTTTTTGGGGTTTTTTTTGGGGGAAAAGTTTGAGTGCTAGGTATGGTTTTTAGGGTTGTGAAATTTGCAACTCCCGCCGAATAAAAGCCCCCCCCGTTCCCTGGTTCTTACTTTTCTGTCGAAGGATCCCCCATGTAGATTTTGGACAACTGCAGGTACGAAATTTAACCTGCATTTTTTACAAGTTTTTTGTTGTCTAATGGTGAAGCTTTTTTCCATGGCCGAGGAAAGTTTTTTGTCCCCAAAATTTTTTTAAAAGCTCAAAATTTTCCCCGGATTTTAACCCTTGGGGGGCCCCGGGGGTTAAGGGGTTTATTGCAGGGGGAAAGGGCTGGCCTAACAGGTCAGATAAATTTTAAATCCGTTGCCTCATTGGGGTTTTTTGGGGAATGAGAAAAGGAGGGGTTTAGTTTTTTTAAAATTTTCAAAAAACGTTGGAGACTTCCCCTCAGACGGCCTTTCCCCGTTGAATCGAGATGCCTGAAGTATCTGAATCTTTTGGGGGTCGTTTTTTTGTAGGTTTGAGGAGAAGTAAAAAAAGGGGGGTTGGATTTTTTTTGGTCTCAAGTAGCCTTGTCACGATCTAAATTTTGTAGCCAAAAATTTTTTAACCCCCTTGGGTCTAGGCCCCGACTCTCAAAAGGAACGGAGGGGCTTAATACTTAGAAAAAAATTCCCCCTTGGGTAGCCCCCAACCCCTTACCCCCGGTGGTGAGGTGGCTGCAAGTGAATTTTAAAGGGGGCTTCCCCCTGTGTCGGTTTGCAAGGGGAAATGTTTTAACCCCCCGTAACTTTTATCCGGAAATCCCCCCGGTTCTACAAAAAATTGGGAATTAATTTTTTAAGGATTCAAATTTAATTAAAACCCTGAAGGAAAAAAATATTTTTTTTCTGTACCTTCCAGATGAAAAAAAAACTATCGATTGGGGCCTTAAACCACACTACTGGTCCGCGGGCCCCGGAAAACCCTCCCCCCCAAAAAAAATCCCCCCCCAGTAACCCAGGAAAAGATTTGCGAAAGAGGGCGCACAGGCCGCGCGCCATGGCAGTGCCGCACAATTGTAAATAGTACCTATCTTTGAAAACAAAGAAATTATGAGTAAGTATATATTGTAATAAATCCAGGATCAATTCACAGAAAGGGCCATCCCAACCCCCATGACTTAGGAAATGACGGCATGCATCTAGGCCGTCTTGGTGTCGAATGCAGGTGTACAGTGACTCAATGTCAGCTGTTACCAGTAACATATCCTGCTCCAGAGTCACGCCGTCAATCCGAGCAAGGACGTCCATTGTGTCCCTGGCATAGGAGTGCAAAACTTCCACCAAAAGTTTGAGGTAATAATCCACAAATTTGCAGATTGGTTCACAAAGCCCTCCCATGCCAGAGACAATAGGACGTCCCGGCGGTTCGGAGGCATCTTTGTGTATTTTAGGCACAAAATAGATAGTAGGTATTTTGGGATACCTAACGAGCAGTCCCTCCAAAACCCTTTTGGGGATCAGGCCATCCTCAAAGGCCTGATTCAGGATCATCTCAAGCTCCGCCGAGAAGGCCCTTAGGGGATTATGATCAAGTCTTGAATAGGTCCTCCTATCCCTCAACTGTCTGAACGCTTCTTTTTCGTATAAATCTTGCGGCCATACCACTATGTTTCCACCCTTGTCTGCCGGTTTAATGACAACGTCCTCCAGAGATTGTAATTCTCTCAGGGACATACGTTGTTGGGCTGTGAGATTATCCCAATTCCGTCTGTGGGAGATGAGCTTGAAATCCTCCGTTACTAGTTTAGTAAAAATCTCTACAGCTGGGCTTATAGACAAGGGGGAAACCGAGTGGAACGTGGATATGCAGATGGGGGAAATGTAATCTTCCAAGGCTTGTAACAGTTTGTTATTTTGGTTTCTATTTTTTGACCTCCCATTATACATAATGTGTCCACTATATCTGCTCATGTCCATGTCTCCACCCAGTTGGATTCTTTATATATCAACATTTTGTTATTACTTTTTTCCTCGTTTTCTTGAGATTTTTTAAGATTGATTCAATAAAGTTATTATATTTATAATTAGCATTTGACTCTTTGTTCTCATCGTACAATAACCCCAGAGCCTGAAAAAACACATCATCATTCAAAACAGGATCCCAGGTGTCAGGGAAAAGGCCCAATCCTGAGGGTCACCGCGCAACAGTGAGATGACAATTTGAACCTGCTGCGTTGTGTTCCCTGAGGATTTAGGCTTCAAAGCAAAAAAACAACTTACAGTTATTTTTAAAATTCAAAAACTTAGACCGATCCCCCAAAAATAAATCCGGCAAAGGGATCCTAGGTTCCACATCAGGCAACCCAGCAAGATAGATAGCAATACTCCGAACTTCAGCAGCAAGCAGCTCCACACGATCGGACAAATGCTTGACCTCCATTGAGGAGAAAAAAAAAATTCCTCCTCAGCCCCCAGAGAAAAAAGGGAAAAATGTAACAAACAGGAAAAAAAAAAAAATTCTGACAACTCTGACAACTTTTTTTTTCCTTTACTATTTTTCCCTTCTATTGAGTACCATAAAATTTTCAGTATGGCTGGTGATTCTGTTATGTTTAGGTAGCTGAGGAGGCAGGAGCAAAAAAACGCATAGGCAACCTAACACCAGAGAGGTTGGAAACTAATAGGTTGCAGACCCTTAAACTAACCGCACAACTAGAAGTAGCCTTGGGACGTTCCTACGGTGCCCTAGATGCCTCATCACAGCCGGAGAGATAGCTTTCCCTGAAGATGGAAGAGGAAATAGAATAGGAAGCCCCCAGACATATAATGGCGGTTAGACAAGATGAAAATACGAACACAGACAGAAAATAGATTGAGCAAACGCTGGGGCCCAAAAACTGTCTAGATAGGACAGCAAAGGAGAGAATACTGTCTGCAACCAAAAAACCCTAGGAAAAACTCCAACACTTCTAAATCCAAAAATACTGAGACCACACAGTCTCGACCACCTATATCAGATCTCTGGTGTGGACACGTAGCAACCGAGCAGTAAAATATCAGAAGAACTGAGCAAATGAACAAATACAAAAAACGAACGGAGACCAGCCAAAAAGCAAGCAATTCAAACCACAGCAAAAAGAACTGAAAGAGACTTATCTGAATGCAAGCAGGAGACAGTAGAAAAGCAAGCTGAATTCCAACCTATACCAGGAAGAACAATTGATCACCGGCGAGGATCATGGGAAGTCAGCTCACTTATATCAGGCCGCCCACTTTGTCTCGTGACGTTAGGGACTTTGTGCAGTCCTGTGGAACTTGTTCTCAGTTCAAACCTTGCTCTCGCTCTAGTGGTTTGTTAATGCCATTGCCTGTGCCCAAAAATCTATGGATTTTATTTCCGACCTCCCTGTCTCTCAGAGAGTGACCGTTATTTGGGTAATCTGTGATAGGTTTTCCAAGATGATACATCTTGTGCCACTACCTAAGTCGCCATCCTCCTCCGAGTTGGTGCCCTTATTTTTTCAACAGGTGCTTCGGTTTCACGGCATTCCAGAGAACATTATATCTGACAGAGGAGTCCAGTTTGTTTCCAGATTTTGGAGGACATTTTGTTCCAAACTGGGAGTTCAGCTGTCTTTTTCCTCTGCGTTCCACCCTCAGACCAATGGACAAACTGAGAGAACAAACCAGACCTTGGAGACTTATTTGAGATGTTTTGTGTCTGCTGATCAAGATGACTGTGTCTCTTTTTTGCCTTTGGCTGAGTTTGCTTTGAATAATAGGGCTAGTTCTGCCACCTTGATGTCTCCATTTTTCTGCAATTTCAGGTTTCTTCCTCAATTTTCTTCAGGGCAGGTGGAGGCTTCTGTCTGTCCTGGTATTGACTCTATTGTGGAGAGAAGGCAGCAGATTTGGGATCAAGTAGTGGATAAGTTGTCTCTCAGGAGAAGGCCCAGCGGTTTGCCAACCGGCATAGGACTGATGGTCCTCGGTTTAAAGTGGGTGACTTGGTTTGGTTGTCCTCAAAAAATATCCCTATGAGGGTCGCATCTCCAAAATTTAAGCCAAGGTTCATTGGACCTTATAAGATCGTGGAGATTATTAATCCCGTTTCCTTCCGTTTGCTTCTTCCAGGAACATTCAAGATTCACAACGTATTCCACAAATCTTTATTGAAGAGGTTTGTAGAGCCAGTGGTTCCTATGGCTGCGCCTCCTGATCCTGTTTTGGTTGAGGGCAATTTGTAGTATGTGGTTGAGAAGATATTGGATTCTCGTTTGACTAGGCGGAGACTTCAGTACTTGGTGAAGTGGAAAGGCTAGGGTCAGGAGGACAATTCTTGGGTGTTTGCTTCTGATATTCATGCTGAGAGATTGGTCCGTGCCTATCACCGAGCTTATCCTAATCGGCCTGGTGGCACAAGTGAGGGTTCGGTGACCCCTCCTCTAGGGGGGGTACTGTTGTGAACGTATTGGAGACGACTTCGGAGCTGAAGCCCCCTCTGGTGGTTGCTGAGGGTATTGACACATAAAACTTATTGAGAATTTCACAAGAAAAACAATGGTGTGCTTGGTTTTAACATAACTTTATTCTGTCATGAGTTATTTACAAGTTTCTCCTTGTTTACAGCCATTGACATGTTGCAGAGGTTAACACGTGAAGAGCGGATAGAAATTGTGTTGATGTCTGGTTAATGCAGTACCCGGGTCATTGCAGCAGGTTTCAATGCAAGACACCCTACGCAAGAAAACTCACCATTCCCATTTTATTTAGGTGTATTCATATAAATGGCCAACCCCAAAAAAGTGTGCCTTATCACTGAACATAATGTTCTGTGTAAACTGAGGTGCTGTTCCAATTTTGTTTTGCCCATTCTGCAAATTCTGCGCAGGTCATCCTCATTGAGATGCTGCAGCAGCTGGATTTTGTAAGGGTGCCATTTGTAATTAGCTAATATCCGCCGAAGGGATCTTTGACTGATGCCAGATCGGCTCGCTGAATTTGCAGAATGGGCAAAACAAAAATTGGAACAGGGCCCTCAGTTTACACAGAACATTATGTTCAGTGATGAGGCAAACTTTTTTGGGTGGGTCATTTATATGGATTCCCCTAAATAAAATGGGAATGGTGACAGTTTTCTATTTCTATCCGCTCCTCACGTGTTAACTAAAGATGAGCGGTGTTCGAAGCGAACTGTTCGCCAATCTCAAATTCGAGCTGTTTTGGGCGGTGTTCGAGTCGTTCGACGAACCCGAACGATTTGGAAAAAATTCTGCTGTTCGAGGTTATGTTCGATAATTGTTCGTGCACCTAAATCGTCACTGGATTTTTTCACAGTTATGCTGAGAATCACTGTTAATACACATTTTGAGTGTCCAGCGTGGCGGGGAGAGGGGCATGGGATGGATCTCTGCAGAGATAATGAAGATCTCCATTTTTTTTCTCTTTCCCGCATTTCCAGTGGGCGGTGCAGTCTGTCAGCCTATCAGCAGCGCACACACGGAGCGAGGTGCTTTTTTTTCACACAAGCAAGGGCATGTGTCATTGGCTGTGTATGTCACATGTCCTTGCCCTATAAGACCCAGCCATTTCCCCCCTCGCCACCATTTTCTCACTGCTGCAGCTCAGTGTTAGATGGCACTGCTGCTGTTAGCACTATATTGTGTGTGCATTGTGCAACTGCGACTTGCAAGCGAAATAGCTGAGAAATAGAGAGGAAGGTTTAGGGAGTAGGGACTAGTTCGTAATTGCAGCCCTTTTGAGGGCTACGTTACATCAGTTCCTAGCAGTTTTAGCAGGCAGGTCTGTGCTCAGTCTTAAATAGACAGATAGGTCAACTTAGGACAGTGACTATTTGTAATTACAGCCCTTTTCAGGGCTAGGTTACAGCAGTTGCTATCACTTTTTGTCAGTTACACCAGCGTTCAAATCACTCCTGCATCTATCCTGTTCAATAATTGTGTGCATAGTAGCAGTGTGTGCTACTCATTCTATTAGGCCATCTATACTAAGCTACACCAGCGTTCAAATCACTCCTAATTATTCGCTGCATCTAGCCTGTTCAATAATTGTGTGCATAGTAGCAGTGTGTGCTACTCATTCTAATAGGCCATCTAAACTAAGCTACACCAGAGTTAAAAAAAAAGAATTTTTATCTGCATCTTGCATGGACAATAATTTTGGGCATAGTAGCATTGTGTGGTACTCATTCTATTAGGCCATCTATACAAAGCTCCACCAGAGTTTAAAAAAAAAGAAATTTTTATCTGCATCTTGCTTGGACAATAATTTTGGGCATAGTAGCAGTCTGTGGTACTCATTCTATTAGGCCATCTATATAAAGGTCCAGCAGCATTGAAATACTCTTAATTTTTTGCTGCATCTTGCCTGTAGAATAATTGTGGGCATAGTAGCAGTCTGTGGTCCTCATTGTATTAGGCCATCTATACAAAGCTCCACCAGCGTTGAAATACTCATAATTTTTGGCTGCATCTTGCCTGTAATATAATTGTGGGCATAGTAGCAGTGTGTGGTACTCATTGTATTAGGCCATCTATACAAAGCTCCACCAGCGTTAAAAAAAAAAAAATTTTATCTGCATCTCACCTGGACAATAATTTTGGGCATAGTAGCAGTGTGTGGTACTCATTCTATTAGGCCATCTATACAAAGCTCCACCAGAGTTTAAAAAAAAAGAATTTTTATCTGCATCTTGCCTGGACAATAATTTTGGGCATAGTAGCAGTCTGTGGTACTCATTGTATTAGGCCATCTATACAAAGCTCCACCAGCCTTAAAAAAAAAAAAGAATTTCTATCTGCATCTTGCCTGGACAATAATTTTAGGCATAGTAGCAGTCTGCGGTACTCATTCTATTAGGCCATCTATACAAAGTTCGAGCAGCATTGAAATACTTATAATTTTTTGCTGCATCTTGCCTGTAGAATAATTGTGGGCATAGAAGCAGTCTGTGGTACTCATTGTATTAGGCCATCTATACAAAGCTCCACCAGCATTTAAATACTAAGAATTTTTTGCTGCATCTTGCCTGTAATATAATTGTGGGCATAGTAGCAGTCTGTGGTACTCATTGTATTAGGCCATCTATACAAAGCTCCACCAGCGTTGAAATACTCATAATTTTTTGCTGCATCTTGTCTGTAGAATAATTGTGGGCATAGTAGCAGTCTGTGGTACTCATTGCATTAGGCCATCTATACAACGCTCCACCAGCGTTGAAATACTCATAATTTTTTGCTGCATCTTGCCTGTAATATAATTGTGGGCATAGTAGCAGTCTGTGGTACTCATTGTATTAGGCCATCTATACGAAGCTCCACCAGCGTTGAAATACTCATAATTTTTTGCTGCATCTTGCCTGTAATATAATTGTGGGCATAGTAGCAGTCTGTGGTACTCATCGTATTAGGACATCTATACGAAGCTCCACCAGCGTTGAAATATTCATAATTTTTTGCTGCATCTTGCCTGTAATATAATTGTGGGCATAGTAGCAGTCTGTGGTACTCATTGTATTAGGACATCTATACAAAGCTCCACAAGCCTTAAAAAAAAAAGAATTTCTATCTGCATCTTGCCTGGACAATAATTTTGGGCATATGTAGCAGTCTGTAGTACTCATTGTATTAGGCCATCTATACAAAGCTCCACCAGCCTTAAAAAAAAAAGAATTTCTATCTGCATCTTGCCTGGACAATAATTTTGTGCATAGTAGCAGTCTGTGGTACTCATTCTATTAGGCCATCTATATAAAGGTCCAGCAGCATTGAGATACTCATAATTTTTGCTGCATCTTGCCTGTAGAATAATTGTGGGCATAGTAGCAGTCTGTGGTACTCATTGTATTAGGCCATCTATACAAAGCTCCACCAGCGTTGAAATACTCATAATTTTTTGCTGCATCTTGCCTGTAATATAATTGTGGGCATAGTAGCAGTCTGTGCTACTCATTGTATTAGGCCATCTATACGAAGCTCCACCAGCATTGAAATACTCATAATTTTTTGCTGCATCTTGCCTGTAATATAATTGTGGGCATAGTAGCAGTCTGTGGTACTCATCGTATTAAGACATCTATACGAAGCTCCACCAGCGTTGAAATACTCATAATTTTTTGCTGCATCTTGCCTGTAATATAATTTGGGCATAGTAGCAGTCTGTGGTACTCATTGTATTAGGACATCTATACAAAGCTCCACCAGCCTTAAAAAAAAAAGAATTTCTTATCTGCATCTTGCCTGGACAATAATTTTGGACATAGTAGCAGTCTGTAGTACTCATTGTATTAGGCCATCTATACAAAGCTCGACCAGCCTTAAAAAAAAAGAATTTCTATCTGCATCTTGCCTGGACAATAATTTTGTGCATAGTAGCAGTCTGTGGTACTCATTCTATTAGGCCATCTATACAAAGGTCCAGCAGCATTGAAATACTCATAATTTTTTGCTGCATCTTGCCTGTAGAATAATTGTGGGCATAGTAGCAGTCTGTGGTACTCATTGTATTAGGCCATCTATACAAAGCTCCACCAGCGTTGAAATACTCATAATTTTTTGCTGCATCTTGCCTGTAATATAGTTGTGGGCATAGTAGCAGTCTGTGGTACTCATTGTATTAGGCCATCTATACAAAGCTCCACCAGCCGTTGAAATACTCATAATTTTTGCTGCATCTTGCCTGTAATATAATTGTGGGCATAGTAGCAGTCTGTGGTACTCATTGTATTAGGACATCTATACAAAGCTCCACCAGCCTTTAAATAAAAAAGAATTTTGTCTGCATCTTGCCTGGAAATAATTTTGGGCTAGTAGCAGTTGTGGTACTCATTGTATTAGGCCATCTATACAAGCTCCACCAGCGTTGCAAATAACTAATATTTTTTGCTGCATCTTGCCTGTAGAATAATTTTTGGCCTGTAGCAGTGTGTGGTACTCATTGTATAGGCCATCTATACTAAGCTCCACCAGCTTTCAAATTAATAATCATTTTTAGCTGCATCTTGCCTGTAGAATAATTTTGGGCCTGTAGCAGTGTGTGGTACTCATTTATTAGGCCATCTATACTAAGCTCCACCAGCTTTCAAATTAATAATCATTTTTAGCTGCATCTTGCCTGTAGAATAATTTTGGGCTGTGCAGTGTGTGGTACTCATTGTATTAGGCTCTTACTAAGCTCCACAGCTTTCAATTATAATCATTTTAGCTGCATCTTGCTGTAGAATAATTTTGGGCCTGTAGCAGTGTGTGGTATCATTCTAATAGGCCATCTATACTAAGCCCACCAGCTTTCAAATTAATAATAATTTTTAGCTGCATCTTGCCTGTAGAATAATTTTTGGCCTGTAGCAGTGTGTGGTACTCATTGTATTAGGCCATCTATACTAAGCTCCACCAGCTTTCAAATTAATAATTTTTGTTCTCTCTGAACGTGTGTTCAGCGTTGCTGGTGGTGTGCTGAGTCTGACAGATAAGCGCACGCGGCTGTCCACTGAGTATGTAGACAGACTCACGTTCATAAAGATGAACAAATCATGGATCCGCAAGGACTTTTCTACCCCTATGTCATCCTGGGGAGAGTAAAAGCTTGAGGATTTCTTCAAATCACCTCACCAACCGTTTTAAGCAACTCTGGGGCAATTTATGCTACTTAAGTGGTGTCTGTGCCCCAAATTTTTGGAAAAAATGGAGACTCTTTTTGGAGTCCCATTGCTGTGTTTTACGTGACGTTGGCATCGTCAATTACAGGTGGGTTTGGTCTTTCCCCACCCCCCTTTTAACCGTAAGAAACTACATACACTATGGCTTGGGATAACACAGATGGTTGAGTGTGAAGACTAGAGCTGTTTACTCATACTATAGCCTGGGAATCAGAGGTCTGCTACAAAGCTTGAGTGTCTGCTAGTCAGCGGAGTAGCCACCGGCTGTAGATCTAATTACAAATTTTTAACTGCATCTAACCCTGACAATAATTTTGGGCCTAGTAGCAGTGTCTGCTAGTCAGCGGAGTAGCCACCGGCTGTAGATATACTGTAATTACAAATTTTTAACTGCATCTAACCCAGACAATAATTTTGCAACCAAATTCAGATAGACGTTTTCAAAGGATCGCCAGGCTGGCGATAAAGGCAGATGAGATTAAGGTTGTCCGCTGCAGCTCCGGCCGGGTACCTCAAGATAGGATCAGACATAAGTGATGATAAAGCAATCCGGTCATAAGTAGCGCGAGGGACGCAATTCAGTTGATATTAAAAAGTCTTCATTTATTGATATCTACAACGCGTTTCAACAGAATAGCTCCGTCTTCCTCAGGTGTCAGTTATACATAGAATGGAGTAGGAAAGCTATATAAAGGTTGTAGCAGCAAATGAAAATTAAAAGGTAATTAATCTGAACACCCACATGATTAACAATGCAAATATGACTGCAAAAAAAAAAAAAAACAGATAAATTTAATAAAACCAACCTAAAAACGACATAAAAACTGCCATGACCCAGGACGGGGTTTTGTCTTTGCCCCGTCCTGGTCAGACTGGGGTTAATGGTTTCAGCCTCTCTCTGGCAGAGGGCGGCTATTTAGTTGCCAATTGACCTAGGTCTGGTGTCAGTTATACTCCTGCCCTCGGCTGAGTTAGTTGACCTCCTGTGTGCCTGTGCCTTGTGCCTGATCTTGTTGCTTGTTTGGTTTTGACCCGGTCCGTCTCTTCGTTGTGAGTTTGTCTACTGTCTTGGTACTGTGTATTTGCCCGTTCTGGTTTTCTGATCCCTTGGCTACGTTCTGGTTATTCTCTGCCTGCTCCACTTGTACTGCGTTGCTCCCTCTGTGTATGACCTGGCTATCCTGACTATCCGTTTTGTCTATGCCCCTTGGTAATTCTGTCCCGTAGTTACCCTTCCAGGAGTTTTCCTTCTGCTCATAGCTCTCTGGAGCTTAGGCCACGCCCATCAGCAGTCACGTGCTTAAGGTCCTCTGGCCTGAAACAATCTCTGTCTGTTACTGCCTTCTCTGAGAGACCTGTGGCCTGCGCCGCCCCTTGGCAGTCACGTGCTTAGGGTCCTGTTAGTCTGAAGCACGCATCTTCACCGCTACTGCCCCGCTCCACAGGTATCTTTGAGTGCAGTCTGTCTTATTCAGGACACGCGCACTGGCTCAGTGAGCAAGTGCAGTGCGGTGTTCGTGATAAAAACAATGTACACAAGGAAAAAAATGAAAATAAATAAATAAGTAAATCTCAAAATGCATATATTAAGTGACTTTTTCAATAGTGAGGTTTAACCCCTCAGGGGCCAGTGTACCAAGTTTAAAAATCCAGAAACTCTCCCTTCTTATTAGATTATTATACCGATCAGGCATATCATGTGGTATCTGGTCAATAACAGTAAGTTTTAACTAATTCAAATTCTTTTGGTGCACTAGGGAGAAATGTTTTGAGAGACTGTGTGGCATGAACCCATTTCGGATATTTTGACGGTGCTTGTTGAGCCTTGCATGCATCGTCTGTATCGTCCGACCGATGTACTGCAACCCACAACCGCACTCAATTAAATAAATAATGTAGCACGATTGGCAATTGACATGACAGTTGATTTTAAAACTGGTGCCTGTGGTACGAGATTGAAATTCTTGCACCCCATTCATAATAGAGACGCAACATAAACACTTAGAGGTCCTACATGCAAAACAACCTGGATTAGAATTTATCCAGGTTGCAGATGAAGATAAGGACTTGAGAGTTGTGTTGCTGGGGGCAACTAGATTTCGAAGAGTTCGGTTTTTCTGAAAAATCGACAATAATTTTGGGCCTAGTAACAGTGTCTGCTAGTCAGCGGATTAACACAGCTGTTAAGCAAGCTACACCACCTGTACTTTGGACACTTAATTTTTTCAAAGGAAATGCTTCGGGCCCCCGCGACAATCAGTGAAGAGCATCTGGGAGGCACCCCAAGGCACAGGGACTGTGAGTGGCGGTAGGATGCCTTGCGGTGGACCGCCAAGCTCGATCCTTATAAAAGCTTTTTAACTGCAGCAGCTTTACTGGACGCTACTGGACCTGGCATTACCGCGGCTGCTGGCATGAGACTTGCCCTCCAATAGATCCTTGTAAAAGGATTTAAAGTGTACTCATTCAAATTAGAGAGACAATTTAAATAAAAAAGATTAGACCTGCCTCCACCGCAGGGGGGCTCGCTCGACCCACCAGCGGACAGGCACCAGTATTGGGAGAGGGGGGCTGGCCGTCAGGGTCCACCGCAGCTCTGGCACAAACCCGGTGACACGCAGGTCGCACGGGCAGGAACTGACTGATCGTGTCGGTTTGGCACTTTTTTGGTTTTAGAAGGGCATGACATGCCTATATCTGTGTCTCCCCCTCCTTTTACTCCTCCACCTCTTTTATTTTCGCATGACTATATGTACTTGTCACTTTTCCATGTGTTAGTTGTGTCTTGTGAGCAATTTGTCAGCTTTTGGACACCTTTGAAGTGTTTTCTATGTGTTTTCTATGTGTTTCTATGGGTTTTGGTTTGCCTGCCATTGGTTTTAATGGTGTTCGACGGTGTTCGTCGAACCGAACCGAACTCGAACACTACGGGGGTGGTTCATCACTAGTGTTAACCTCTGCAACATGTCAATGGCTGTAAACAAAGAGAAACTTGTAAATAACTCATGAAAGAATAAAGTTACTTTAAAACCAAGCACACCATTTTTTTCTTGTGACATTCTCAATGAGTTTCATGTGTCACATGACCCTCTTCCCATTAGAAAAAATAAAGTTGGATCCAAAATGGCCGAGTTCAAAATGGCCACCATGCTCACCACCCATCTTGAAAAGTTTTCCCCCTCCCTTATTCTAATGTGCCACAAACAGGAAGTTGATATCACCAACCATTCCCATTTTATTTAGGTGTAGCCATATACATGGCCCACCCTTAACATATGTATGTGTCACTGACATCTATATATCTATGTATTCTATATGTACATACCGTATTTTTCAGACTATAAAATGCACTTTTTTCTCCATAAAATATTGGGGGAAAATGGGGGTGCGTCTTATAGTCGAAAAAATACTTACAAATACTGTGGCAGCAGCAGGAGTTAAGCGATTCTGAGGTGGTCCCGGTCCGACGCTGCAGGGCGATGCAGCCTCACTACCCAGGCGGGTGCGGCGGTGGTGCTCTCTGGTGTGGGTTGGCTCCGCTGGCATTTTGTGAAAGCCCAGAGGCCCCCGCAGATCCATTGCTGTGAAGTGGTGGAAAATGACCTCCGGGGGCGGCGCATTCTCAGATTGAGATCTCGGCAACGATCTCTTGTAGACACAGAGAGGGTTCTGAGTGCCCCCTCTAGCACTCGCCCATATATTTGCCAGCACTGCTATCAGCTATAATAGGTACAGGTTCTATCCATGAAAAACATCCAAATGAGCCCTTACCGTAATTTTTATAGTTATTTTTTTTCTTATTAGTTTCCTTTTATCCGAATGAATTCATTATTATTACTATTTTGCAGACTGTTGTTTCTGTACAATTGCTGCATAGTGGTTTGGATATACCATACATTATTTTTCTTTTCTTTTTACATTCACTATAATTGTTTTAATGATACACCTTTTGTCTCCTGCCCAATCTCACAATTTTAGATATTCCAAAGTTTTGTATAGTTTATATTGCCTTTTGCTTGTCATTTATAGAGGCTCTTGTGTCTGATCTCCAAAAAGAATTACAGAAGCATTTGAAGTTTTTGATCATGAAAGCAACAAAACCGTAGATGTCAGGTAAGGTGGTTTTCATCTTTTTTACAGTGACATTGGTACACCATGAGTCATATGCTTGCCAGTTTTGTCAAGATTAAATGCTCTCATAGTGGGATCATAACGGACGCTATTTGTGTCTGTGAAGGGCTATGGATCCCTTTCTAGTTGTCGGAAGCTATATTGGTATTATGTGGATGGTTATTGATCTAAATGGGCATCAGGTAATATTACATTTCTGATGCAGTTGCTTGCTGCTGAAGGGTAAATGGTTATGCAGAAAAATCTGTTTTTTTGCTAGAAGTACTAAAAGGCTTCTGAAAGGAGATGTGGAAAAATGCTTCATTATGTAAAGAAAATAGGTTTACACATTTGCTAATGAATTGTCCATATTAACCTTAACTTTAAAATTATTATGTTTTTCACTCAGTTGACGCTTAAAAAATGGTAGAATTGATGCTTTATGTATATTCCATCTGTCCCAAAATGAAATGAAGTTATTAAAAAGGTTCATTAGGTTTTTATTCCCTAAAAAGTAGTAAATTGCAATATATACTTTTGGCATGTCAGTAATTATAGTGACCCACAGAATAAGGTTCACATGTCATTTATGCTACTTGATTAAAACCGTAGAAGAAAAGTAAAAAAAAAGCCCTAAACCCCAAAATAGCAGAATTGCTGTCAAGACAGGCCTGTCCTTAAAGAGTTAAAGAAAATAATTTTGTGGGAGCAATAAATCACCACTCAATCAAATGTTTTATTTTACAGGGAGATTGGAACAATCATAAGGTCCTTAGGATGCTGTCCAACCGAAGGGGAACTCCATGACATGCTGGCAGAGGTACAGTATTTGGCATTGCAAAAAGTGCATCAAAAATGTACTGATGCCAGGGTCGGCAATTTAAGGTCTTTTCTCAGGTCTTTTCTGGGAGCAGAGAAACAACTCCTGCAGAATACAGATGCCAGACTGACCCCATTGTAGTCAATGCTTCCATTTGCAATTTCATATGTATCGAATCCATATGCTAAATGGGGTCCGTTTCGCTGTTCCTACAGAGGAGGAGAGAACGGAGCTGAAAAACACAACTATGAACAGGCTTATGTTGTAATTGCTACAGCGGAGAAACTAAATATATAAATTATATAAGAGTAGACTGAACTCAGAGGATGGAGTGTTTTGGAGTTATACATCACAGCACAAGTTATGATACAAAGACTATTTTTCTCTGATTTGCCTAAATGGTCGATGCAAATGAGTCAATATAATGTTCAAATCATCAACTATTAGAGTAGAAATCACATTTATTGGATAAATCTCCCAATGATAGCAGGATTTGTTTCAAAAGTAAAGAAAAAACTCACAATGCACTGTTCCAAATTATTATGCACAAGAGTTTCCAAACATTTTATCGGTTGTAAAGAACTGAAAATTGTCATTTGTTGAATTTTCAGCATTAAGGGGTCACATTTACTGAAATCAAAAGCTTTTACAATCAGAACCCTCTTAACAGGCCAAGCTACATGTTAACATAGGAACCCTTCTTTGATATCACCTTCACAATTCTTTCATCCATTGAACTTGTGAGTATTTGGAGAGTTTCTACTTGAATTTCTTTGCAGGGTGTCAGAATAGCCTCCCAGAGCTGCTGTTTTGATGTGAACTGCCTCCCACCCTCATAGATCTTTTGCTGTGGATACTCCAAAGGTTCTCAATACGATTGAAGAGGATGGTCTCCACAATATGAGTTTCTCTCCCTTTATGCCATTAGCAGCCAATGACCATGAGATGATGCACTGTCAGCATGAAGATGATTTTGCTACTGATGGTACGGTTCTTTTTTGCTCTTTGCCAAGGTCATTTTCACACCTTCTGAGACCCTAAAGGGGCCTATCAGCTCTCTCCCCATTCTGCAAACAAGTGGTAGGCTTGTCAGTCCAGGTGGATACCGGCAGTTGTATACAACTGGTATGGTTGGGCGTCGGCTATTTTTTCACTGCTTTTCTCGCTAAGTTATATCCTGAGTGTAGTGTCAACCTGTCGGCAATTTTTGGGGTACCTGCTCACTTTACAAAGAGCTCTTTGCATAGTGCAGGTTCCGCAGAAACTCTACCTCACCCCGTCTGTCTTGATGACGTCTGATGGCCCTTGAGTCGGGTCTGTCTCCTTCCACGCTCCAGGCCTCACTTTCATGTGCAGCCTTAACATCACCATCACTTTTTGTAGGTAGATTCCTCATTCCCATAGTGGGGCTTATGCGGTTGAGGTCATAGCCGTCATGACGTCATCTAGACTTAACGGTAACCAAGATCTAGATCAGTGTTTCCCAAACTCCAGTCCTCACGGCCCCCACGGGTCATGTTTTCCGGATTTCCATAGTGTTGCACAGGTGAGAGAATTCCTGATGCCTTGATGATACTTCCACCATCTGTGAAATACAAAGGAATTCCTGAAAACATGACCCGTGGGGGCTGCGAGGACTGGAGTTTGGGAACCATTGATCTAGATGCTCTGTTATTTAAAGAATGGGTTGCTGTGAGATGTCGTTTTGAATGCCAGCCAGCAGAATTCCTTTGTTGTAAAGATATAATATCCCCTACACCGCCATGTGGGAGGATCGCTTTTTAGACTATCTGGACAGCTTATTCTTTGCCTCTTTTTCAGATGTCCAATCAGAAAAGAATAAGAAATGACAGTTGCAAAATCCGCACTACTTGCCAGCAAACTCTTCAGGATGACTTTGATCTTGAGACTTGCTCTGCCTGTATTTCTGTTAATCCCCTCCTGCTATTCAACCAGAGGCTGCTTCCTTCCAATCATCTGAAATTTCAACTTTCAGGAACTTTTCAGAACCTTAACGCCTAAAGCACCGCTGATACACCTTGTAGCGCCTTAGTCCTCAGTGCTACTTTTCTATGGCACTGAGGATTAAATGTATAGCGCCCCCCAACAGGTGAAAATGTTGTGGGATGGCTGTATATGACAATGAACAATCAGTGCCATTTGTCCAGATTTGTTTTGGAACCAGTCGGGGCTGATTAACACCTTAAGGGTATGCCACACTAAACGAGATCGCTAACGAGATCGTTAAAATACGTCACTATTTAACGATCTCGTTAGCGACGTCATTGTGTGTGGCATGTAGCAACGATGTGGCCCCTGCTGTGATCTCGTTGATCGTTCACTAGAGTTCTGGACCGTATTTTGATAGTTGGTGTCCCGCTGGTGAGCCTGAATCGCTGTGTTTGGCACCTTTTGTGAACGATGTGAGACCTCGTTGACGACGTATTAGTCAGCGGCGCAGGCGGGACTTTGTTTTCTTTCGTTAACGCCCTTCAGCTCTGATTGGTGACCACAACATCACCTCAGCTTTAATAACTGCGCCCCCATCCATTGTTTCCAGAGCGCTTTGTGGGTGACTCCAACGGTGCTTTGTGCGTTGTTGCGAGGATAGTATCGTGTGTCGGAGTTTTGCGATCCTGTTTGTGGCGCAGTGGTGGTTTTTGCGATCCTGTCTGAGTCGCTAGAGCACTTCATCTTCCCAATTTGAATTTGGATCTTCAGGATATTTGGATTCAAGGTACATATTGTTTGTGATTTTGTTTGATACGTTTTTTGACCTTATTTTTTTTTTTCGTCTGCTTTTTATTTTTTTTACACCCCCCACCATTTTAGACATTTGTAAACTATATTTTAAATGTTAACTGAAAAGTTAACAAACATTTTTTTTTTTATATAGTTTTTATTTTATTCTTTATTTTATTTTGTTGAAACACTTTATTAATAGTAATTAATTAGTAATTAACTTTTCTCTTCTTTACCGTACAGGTTGCACATAATGAACCTGTCCACCGCGGAGCGTGTGATTGTGGCAGTTGCACTATCAATGGAGGCAGATCGACAAGAAGAGGCGCGGGTGGAAGAGAGGCGCTCCAAGCGAAAGCGTCGCATGTGGACCAGAGAATGGCTGGAGCAGAGGTCCAGATTCACCCACATGCATCTAGTGAGGGAGTTGCAGGAGAAGAATCCGCAGGATTTCCGGAATTATCTACGGATGTCGGAGGTTTCATTCAAGCTCCTACTGGAATGTGTGAGGCCTCTCATTGAACAGCAGGATACCCGGATGCGTGCAGCTGTTTCAACAGAGGAACGTTTGGCAGTAACGCTGCGATTTCTGGCAACCGGACGTTCAATGAAGGATTTGCAATTTTCTGCTGCAATTTCTCGATCGCTGCTTGGAGTACTAATTCCGGAGACATGCAACGCCATCGTCCGCAATTTACGGAGCTACATGCCATTTCCAAAATCAGTGGCGGAATGGCAAATTATTGCCTCTGATTTTGAACGGATTTGGCAGTTCCCAAACTGTGGTGGTGCCTTGGATGGCAAACATGTGCGGATCACGCAACCAGCCAACAGTGGATCCTTTTTTCATAATTACAAGGGCTACTTCAGCACGATCCTCATGGCCCTTGTTAATGCCAATTATGAATTCATTAACGTTGATGTTGGCATTAATGGAAGGGTTTCTGACGGTGGCGTTTTGGAGCACACAAGTTTTGGTGAACGGTTGTTTAATAATAAACTTAACTTGCCAACCAACATGGACACCACCGCCAACCTAAACTTTGTTTTTGTGGGTGATGAAGCCTTCCCCCTTCATGAGCATCTTGTGAAACCGTACCCACAAAAGACTTTGACAGGGGAAAGGCGGATTTTTAATTACAGACTGTCTAGGGCACGTCGCGTTGTGGAGAATGCCTCTGGCATAATGGCCAACCGCTTCAGGGTTTTCCACACTCCAATCAACATGAAGCTGGAATCGATAGACTCTGTGGTATTGGCCTGTTGTGTGCTGCACAATTTTCTACGCAAATGCGATGTTGGTACTTACAGTCCGACAGGCTTCATGGACTCGGACAGCAATGGTGACGTGGTGCTCGGAGAATGGCGTGACAATGATCCTGCTATTGCAGGCCTTCAACCTGTAAATCAAGGCCGGAGCAAGGACGATGCGAAGGCCGGCCGAGACAAGTACTGCCATTACTTTAACGGGCCTGGTGCAGTGAGTTGGCAGCATAATATCTAGTTTGCTTTTGAGAATTTTGTCTTTTTTTAACAATCTTTTTATAATAAAAAATTTTTATTTTAAAAATGCATTCGTGTTTTTTTTCAATTATTTTATCAATATGGGAGAAGGGATAATGATGGGTGAGATGTGGGGAGGGAGTAATGGGGATGGCAACGAGACATGTTACCAGCAGCTGTAGTTTTTAAAATCTTTTCTAATGTTTTTTGTTGTCTATATTTTTTTTTTACATTGTATCTACTTGTCACACACGGGGTCATGGGAGTACCATCAGTCATAGGAGTTCATTGTTAAAGAAATAAAAAGAAAAAAATTTCAAAAATTTACAATTATTTTAAAGGCCCATGGTCACACTAGCGTTCAAACCTTATAATAACACATAATACACCACAGCTGCATATATAAAGTTTAAATATATAATATATATTTTTAGTCATATATGAAAGATTAAAAAATTGTTATAAATATATAAAAAAAATTTTGGGAGGTAAAGGTCAACATTCACCAGGGAATCCCAGCTATTTACAGATATGCGACGCCATTGTGATCGCAAGGTGACGATTCTCACATGGAGCCCCAGCTATTCACAGATATGCGACGCCACTGTGATCGCAAGGTGACGATTCTCACATGGAGCCCCAGCTATTCACAGATATGCAACAGCACTGTGATCGCAAGGTGACGATTCTCACATGGAGCTCCAGCTATACACAGATATGAGATGCCATTGCAATCGATCGCCTAGCTTGGAACCATCATCTTGCGATCGCAACAGCATCTCATATCTGTGCTTGGCTGAGCGCATGGCCGTTTTGCGTCGCGAGTGCGGCCGCACGTACGTACGCACGCTGTGACGTCATGGCGCTGGCGTCCCCCAATGCGGTGTTGTTTGCAATGGCGGCGAGACAGCGTGGGGCAAAGTGAGCAGATGAGGAAGTGCGGTTTTTGATAGCAAAAAACGATAAATGGGACTACAATTGCAGGCTACCTGTGGCGCATCCTATGCGCCACAAGAAGGTATGCCTGCGAAAAATCCAGCGGGGCCTGGCGAGGAGATTTAATGTGCAGCGGACCACACAACAGATCCGCAAGAAGCTGGCGGACCTTCGCTACCACTCCCGCGAGAGGGTCGCCAGCATCCGGGCCCAGCTACGCAGGCCTCTGAGTGAGTATTGATGAGGGTATCTGGAGAGGTTGTTTTGTGGGTTATCTACCTATATCAATGCACCCGCAGTGATGGGAGTACCGGCAGTGATAGGGCAGGCAGTGATGGGAGTACCAGTCGTGAGGGGGTTTACAGGCATAGATGGAAGTACTGGCAGTAACGGGAGTACCAGTCAGGGCCGGCGTCAGCACCCGGGCAAGTGCCGGGGCCCTGAGCAGGCAGGGTGGCACACTCGCCGTCGGGCACCCCGGCGCCCGTTAGCGGTGTCAGCGCCGCCACTGGGCCCCCCCGCTTGCTCAGGGCCCCTCAGAAGCCAGCGCAATACTTACCTCTCCCGTGCCACCGTTGCTGCAGCTCCGAGCTCTGTGTGTATCAGTGTGTGTGTGCCTGCGTGTGTGTCTGCCTGCCTGGGTGGGGGAGGCAGTGATGGTGGGGAGGAGGTGATGATGATGATAATGGGGAGGCAATGATAATGGGAAGGCAATGCTCATGATGATATTAATGGGGAGACAATGATAATGGGAAGGCAATGATGATTATATTAATGGGGAGGCAATGATAATGATGATGGGGAGGCAATGATAATGGGAAGGCAATGATGATGATGATGATATTAATGGGGAGGCAATGATGATGATAATGGGGATTCTGAATTGTATATTTCATTTACAGCACCACCTTCACCATCACCAGCTCCAGCTGCTCCACCGTCCCCAGCTACCCCTCCACCTCCATCATCTCCTTCCCCGGCTACCCCTCCTCCACCATCATCACCTTACCTCTCAACCCCTTCAACCCCTTCGCCTGCAGCAACCCCCCCTCCTGATTTGGGGTCTTCGAGCCCTTTACAGGGTTATGGATTCTCTCCAGTGTCACCCCGTGACACGGATGCAGGCTCCCCATCAGATAATTAACGCACATTATATAAGCTTCAGACAAGTTTGAGAACTTTGTAAGGTCTTATGTGTAATGGCTGTTGTGATATAATTTTTTTTTTCTGTGTCTCCCTAGCCGGCGGAGCAAAAGGTTCTGGGTGGGCGGTCAGCGGGTCGTCTGACGAAAACCGTAAGTGTTAATAAACATAACATCTACATGTTGATGTTGCAACAGAATTCACTATTAACTGTTACCTTTACCTCCACAGAAATTCCAACTGCCCAGGACCTGTTGCTGTCACACCGCCGGCTGATGGCGTCAATGAACAGCGCGATGGCAGCGATGCAAACTGCCATGGGAGCGCTGCATCACCACGGGGTGATGCTGGAGACGGTAGTGGCTGGACTACGGGGCCCTCATTAATTTTTTTTTTTTTTTAATTATTTTGTATTTTGTTAATATTTTGTTTATAATTTTTTATTTTATTATTATGTTACTGTATTTTGTTTTTATTTACATTTTATTTACCAAAAAAAAAAAATATATATAAATATATATGAATATAATATATATTATATATTTAACGTTTACGCAGGTGTGGTGTATTATTTTTTAGTATAAGGTTTTAGCGCTAGTGTGACCAGGGGCCTTTAAAAGAAATGTTAATTTTTGAAATTTTTTCATTTCATTTTTTCCCTATGATGGAACACCTATGACAGCTGGTACTCCCATGACCCCGTGTGTGACAAGTAGATGTAATAAAAATACAACATTTTAATAGTTGACATCACATAAGAATAAAAGACCACAATTCATTAGATAAATAAGATTTTTATTAAAAAAGGTAACAATGTAAAAAAAATATAGACAACAAAAAAAACTTTTGTAAAAAATATTTTAAAAACTACAACTGCTGGTAAGATGGATCGTTGCCATTACCACGTTGCCTCTGCGGTGTATAAAAATAAGGTGGAGCAACAACGTTTTGGTTTGGTTGATTTATCCCAATTGGGTTCGGCACAGGATTGTGCGACCATGAGTAGTCCGGGTACTGCGGTCTGGCCGTGACGACATAATTGTTATCCAGGTTTCCAAAAGACGCTTGAGTTAGTACCTCAAACATGAGTCTCTCTGCATGAATCCGCTGTACATGATCCAGTGTTGGGAGCTTCTCATTAGCGAAGTATGCAAACCCTGTTATTTTTGTTTGGTCTTTTTCTGCCGTAAGCACTTTTTTCGCAATTTCAACCAATTCTGGAGTAGCCGAGGTGGGAGCCTTCCTTTTTCTGCCAGAAAGTGTAAGCCGGATCCGCACAGATGAGGATGGTGGCTCGACTACTTCTTCGTCTTGGATCAACGCAATGCTGTCTTCTTCAGTTGGAGGTGTGGAGACAGCCTCTTCTGTGTCCTGCATGAACAAAAAACAAATGGTAAATCACAAAGACAAAGAAATTTATCTATAACACCCATATACAGCAAAAATGTGAAAACGACACTTGTAAAGACAAAGAAATTTATCTTCACACTATAACACCCATATACAGCAAAAATGTGAAAACGACACTTGTAAAGGGATAGGCCTTAACCGTTGAGCTACATAAATTATCAGTACATGAAGGGATAAATTCAGCCATTTTATCTACATCCCACAATTAAATTTTTTAATTTCAAGTCCACTTTAGCATGTACATTAAAATGTGTTTTAATACAAAGGTACTTACATGTACGACAGGGGAGTCCGGCTGGATCACCGGGTCTAGATCCAACATGGATGTCCCTTGTCTGGGTACTTCTTGGTCCCTTGTGAAAGAGAACAGCTCAAAGTACCACAGTTTGGGGACATAAACATCTTCGGCCCCGGCTCCAGATTTTTTTGAATTTAGTACTTTATTTAACTCTTTTTTGTACACTGTGCGGAGGGCCTGAATGCTTTTTTTCACCGATGACTCATCCGCTGGTTCATCTGGGTAACGGTTCTTGCACAGCTCCACCAGTTTTTGGTACGCGTCCTTCTTTTTAAGCCTGTTGCAGTAATCAGCCGACTTTATTTTCCACAGGCACGGCATCGAGCGGTACATCTCAATAAACTCCCACAGAAATTCATGCTTATCGGCCATCTGTAATAAAAAAAGGATTATGTGAGAACAGCAGAATGGTTAAATAAAATGCTTACATAGCCTACAACAGCTGGAGTAAACAATGGCAGAGCTAAATAAAAGTCATAGATGGACCACTATGGTAAAAAACAGCAGGGATCACAAAATGGTGGTTGTGGGCGCAGCTGGAGTAAACAGTGGCAGAGCTGGGATCATAAAATGGTGGTGGTGGGCGTGCCAGAACAAAACAATGGCAAAAAAAAATAAAAATTGATGGACGACAATGGTTAACAACAGCTGGGATCTAAAATGGATCTGTAAAATTAAAAAAAAAATAAAAATTAAATGTGACAAAAAAATACCTACCTTACAAAACTTGTTTGTGATCCTGAAAAAAAAAAAAAAAATAGGGAAACGCAATAGCGTCACAAACTGGATCGCAGAGGATATAACGGCACAGCCTGGATCGCAGCTAATGCAAGAGGCACAGACTGGATCGCAGCAAATGAAATAGAGACACAGACTGGATCGCAGAAAAATCAACGTCGTAGACTGGATCGCAGCAACCGCAATAGTGGCACAAACTGGATCACAGTAGCTGCAAAGAAGGCTAGCAGGACGCACTGGAACGATGCTGGAGATTTGAAAGAACCGCTTCTACTCGAGAGCAATGGAAAGGAGTGCTGGTACGTCGTCTTTTATGACGCGGTCATCCAATCACAAAGCGAGAGAGCTGTGACAAACATTATAGTGACCACGAATCTGTGATGAGGGGCGTGAAAAAGGTTGCGCTCAGTCACGCCTATCGAGGTCGTGATCTTTCACAATACATGTAGTGTGGCACGTCCCAACGACCGCCAAAGTCGTTAAAGAGATCGCTGACCGCTGATGCGTCGTTAATGAGATCGTCCAGTTTGGCAGCTACTAGCGACCTTAAAACGATCACACCAACGATCTCGTTAGCTTGCGTCGTTATCGTGATTGTTATCGTGATCGTTTAGTGTGGCAGTACCTTTAGATACTGCTGTGAATTGCTACAGAGGCGTCTAGATGGTTAAAAGAGGGAAGATCGTGATTGTGGATGTTTATTAGTTGCATGTTGTGATAGAAACTATCAGGAAGGTCTAACAGGATGTGTCAGTGAAAGATTACCAGGTCTCATGCACTGCAGTACATGAATACTGCAGTGCATGAGACCAACAATCAAGCTGGAAAACAATCCTGTTGCATAGTAAGACTAACTAAAAAAAGTAAAAAAAAATGTTCAAAACAATGTAAAAAACATAAAAGCGCAAAACAAAATCAGCTGTTTCACTACTAAAAATACAGCTTTTGTGTAAAAACAATATACACATAATTGGTGTCATCATGTCCGGAAGAACCTCGAACTCTAAAACTTTCCCATTATTTTTTCCATACTGCTAACGTGGCAAAACAAATTAAATTAAAAGCACGCCAAAAATGTTGCTTTTTTTCCCCTCATATTTGCACACAAAAGCTTGAATAAAAAGCTATCAAAAAGTCACATGTAAAAAAAAATAGATAAACACTGAAGTGAAACAGAGCACACCAGAGCATAGGGTGGTGCCTTTATAAAAAGATAGATTGGATCCAAGTAGTCTGCTCACCTGAGCGAGTTCTGTAGGCACAAGTCCTGTGAAAGCTCAGTGACGGTTCTGCTGCCTCGTGGCTGCAGATGAACTCCACCAGGATGCTTGTAGGAAAAGACAACTCACGGTTTTTGGCTGCGCTAACTCCTTGATCCAATAATATATAGGAGCTGCTTTTATTCCACAACACATTTCCATGATGGACAGGCGTCCTTCTCAAGGGTAAAAAACAACTGGGCATGGGCACCCATAATAACTGAATAGGGAGGGGGGGATCAAAGGAAAAGGGAATGGTCTTGAATAATAAGGATATTAGTGAGAGATATAGTCCAAAATTAAAAAGTGTGGTCGGCAGGTTCAATGCAGAAGTAGGGAGAAAAAGAAATATTCGAGAAAAGATGTAGTTTTATGGGAAAGGAGTGAGTAGAGTATGGAAAGAATAAAATTGTATAAAAATGAAAAACGGATGATAGCAAAAGGAGTGGATATCGTGAAAAACTGAATCGGAAAAGAAAAGTGTAAATGAAAAAAATCATGTGAGAAGCAGTTTTGTGGACTAAATGGTGCCTCAAAAAGCGGTGAAGAATTTAAAAAAACGACAGATTTGAAGAAATCATATGATCAGTGTTTTTGTGAGTGATGTGGTGCTTTAAAAAGAAGTGAAGAATACCAGCATTGATGGTCCAGAATTGAGAGACAGGAGATCTGGCTAACTGAAGTATTTTTCTGAGAAAAAAGCGTGGAGAACGAAGTTGTAGGTGGTGAACGGTGTAGAAGAAAAAATTAGAAAAATCGAGCGATGGATGATGTTGTGTATGAAATGGTGCTTTAAAAAGTGGTAAGTAGGTCAGAATAAGTAGGTGAAAGTGAAATTCATTAGAGTGAGGGAAGTTCAATTTTTTTCTGAGGGGAACAATAAAGAAAAAAGGTATGACATGTTGAAAAAGGACAGAAAGGGGTCGTGTGTTAGCAAAGAATGAAAAAACACTGTGAGATAGGTACTGGTGTTGCCCTTTTTCGTGGGAACTTGAAGGTAAAAGAGCAAATGATAATAGAATTCATTAGGGGTGAAAATTAAATTATTTGTATACAGTTGTAAACAGAAACATAGCTAAATATTTCACTTTGTTTCTGTTTGCAACCGCATACAAATAATTTGTGACTGTGTTCTGTGGGGTAATCCAGGATTTTTAAATGTTATTACCATTGTCTGTAAATTTTTAACATAGGTGGACTAATTAATGTGATTTGAGGTTACGCAATCATTAAGGTTGTGATGTCATAATGGCAAGTCTAATTGGCAGCATATAGTATTCAGTTTGTATTAGCCTGATGAAGGAGGTGGACAAGCTCCGTAAGCGTAGCTCAATAAAAACAATTTTTTTCCATCATACATGACGGCACCACGAGAGAGGGGATCCGCCCTTCAAGGACAGGAAACCTTCAAGATAAAAGGGGCGGCTCCTCTCTCCGCATCAGTTGGTTTCCTGTCCTCGATGGGGAACCCTCAAGATGAAGACTCTTGGATGAAGAGGATGCCCGGGCCTGGGTCGGATGAATATTGGCAGGCGTTGGTCTGCTACATTCGTCACCCGGTGCCGGTGGTCACCTCGGGGGCCATGTTTTACCATGCCCCCCCTGAGCGAGGCATGGCCACTGCCCGTGAGGCGGATGCCCAGGTGAAGATGGAGCCTCGGAGGTCACGGTAGTGCACCCTCCCTGATGCCGGTATCCCATGCGCTAAGGCTACTTTCACACTTGCGTTTTTTTGCGCTGCGTTTTGAGCACACATGAAGCGCATTAAAAAAACGCATGCAAACGCTTGTAAACGCTGCGATTTTTAGTCGCATCAGCATGCGCATTTAGACAAAAAAACGCAGCGTTTGTCTGCGATTTCATGCGTTTTTGCATGCGTTTGCATTTTTTTTGGCGCATGCGTTGTCTATGTGTCACATTTCTATCATCTCTGTCTCCATCCATCATCTCTGTCTCCATCCATCATCTCTGTCTCCATCATCTCTGTCTCCATCCATTATCTCTGTCTCCATCCATCATCTCTGTCTCCATCATCTCTGTCTCCATCATCTCTGTCTCCATCATCTCTGAATCCATCATCTCTGTCTCCATCATCTCTGTCTTCATCCATCATCTCTGTCTCCATCATCTCTGTCTGTCTCCATCATCTCTGTCTCCATCCATCATCTCTGGCTCCATTATTTACAAAAAAATCGCGTGCGTGCAAAAGCGCTGACGAGCGCAAAGACATGCGCACGCCAGCGCCCCCATAGACTGCAATGTTATTTTTTGTGCATAGCATGCGCACACGTGCGCACGCGTTTTTTTAAAGCGGTTGACCGAAAAAAAAATGCAACATGTAGCGTCTAGCGCGTATGGGCGCACACCGGGAAAATGCGCAGCACACGACAAACGCACATAAACGCGTGCAAGCGCTAGACCCTGCGCCCGCCATGTTAAAGATAGGGGAACATTGCGCATGCGTCCGATAGCGCAAGATGCGCTGCGCGATAAAACGCAAGTGTGAAAGTAGCCTAAGGGGATCCTCGGAGGCCACATTAGTGTGCCCTCCCTATAGACAAGAAGTGGCCATGCAGTCAGTGAGGCACATCGGTACCCTGGCAGAACGAAGCTCCTCGGAGGACATGTCTGTGTGCCCTCCCTGTTGAGTGTGTAGAGCCTGAGGAGAAGTACCTGCAAAATGGAATTGTCAGTGTTCTCTGACCAGGACCGCAGGTATGATGGACAGGCTGGCGGTTCGCGGCGATGCTTCGACAGCAGGCCCGGCAGTGTGCGCAGACAAGGGGGGGTCCCCCTCCCCACATAGGTATCGGCTCAGTCGCGTGACATGGCGCTGGAACGCCGGGTCTCGAAGTGATGCGCGCACCGAGAGGAGACGATGGGTGCGCGCACAGGTGAGCCGGATGTCAGAGCGCCGAGAATAGGCGGGCGCGGCGCACCGGAAGTGACGAGGCGGGTACCAGCGGCCGACTAGGAGAGGGAGCGTCGGATGTAAACCGGTACGCTCTTGGAGCACGCCCGACTTGGGGCACAAGCACATTGGGGAGGAGAAGATCAGTGCTCACCAGGAAGTGAGTGCCAAGACCAGTGCGCATGCGTCGGGGCGCTAGCGGCCAGCAGGTGCAGGATCAACCACGTGAAGTTTGTTAATTAATTACACAAAAAAAAAAAAGAGGGGAAGCTGCTATTAAAGCCTGGCTGAAACACTATTGTGTGTCACTAAGCCAGTTCAGGTCAGACATGACTGCTCTCATCAGGTGCTAGTGGTTATGATGGAGAGCTTTACACCAGAGCATTTACAGCAGCACCAGGAGGTGCAGGAGAGGTGGTCTCGCTCAAGTGAGAAGAGCCTGATGCGCCGCAGCGGTAGCCGCTCGGGTAACGTGCGGACGGATCGTGGCAAGGAGGAGTCCATAGTCTCTACGGGAGACACTGAAAAGACCAGTCAGCCTCCAGAGCCGGTACCCGTCCTTTGAAGCGTCCGAGTGGTGAGTGAGCTTCGAGAAAGTACAGCACGCTAATGTCTGTTCTCTTTTTCTCTCTCTCTTGTCTCCAAATCTCCCCTCACATACAATGGTAGGGTGGAGTATAGGGGGTTCATAAGAAAAATAAAAATAAATCTAAGAATAAGGAGTGTCCCTTATGCAGAGGGCCCTTAGGAACGTCCTGGAGCAAGAAGTTGTGTCAGGACAGTATCAATAGGATACTAGCGGAGGAGACGCCCTCCTTTTCTGAGAAGCTGAAATCTTTAATTCAGGCAGAAGTCTGCAAGTCCGTAAAAGCGTTGCAGACAACGAACACAGATGGCAGATCTAGAGACAGTTCCAGCCTCTCAGTGGTGTCTCAAGAGGACTCAGGAGCAGAGGAGGACTCCGATAGGTCCCGTTATCCAGAGAGTAGCTCGGAGGAAGAGGATACATTTCCTGTGGAAGCTACAGATAGACTCATAAAATCTGTCCGTTGTACCATGGGGTTGGTAGATGAAAAAGCGAAAAGAACAACTCAGGAACTTATGTTCGGGGTCTTACAAAAGAAAAAGCGGAGATCTTTCCCTATTAACGAGCAGTTACAAGAACTCATTAGAAGGGAATGGGAAAAACCAGAAAAGAAGTCCCACATAGTCAATTCCCTGAAGAGAAAGAACCCTTTTGAGGAGGAGGCATCCTCGTCCTGGGATAGAGCCCTAAAAATTGATGTAGCAATCTCAAAAGTTGCTAGGAAGTCCTCGCTGCCCTTTGAGGATCTAGGTTCTTTAAAGGAACCTCTGGACAGAAAGACGGACAGTTGTTTGAAAACAGCCTGGGAAGCCTCGGCAGGGGCTCTAAGACCAGCCATCATGGCCACTTGTGTGGCTAGATCCCTTAAAGTTTGGGTAGATAACCTAGAGGATCAGCTAGAACAGAGAGTCCCCAGGGAAGCTATCCTAGAGGCAATACCAACCATAAGAGCTGCGGCAGTATTTCTAGCTGAGGCTTCAGCAGACTCAGCAAGGTTAGCTGCAAAATCGGCAGCACTGGCCAATGTGGGACGCCGTGCGGTATGACTTAAATGCTGGCCAGGGGACACACAAGCAAAAATTAAGCTTTGCTCTCTGCAATGCGAATGGAATTTCTTGTTCGGACCAGCTTTAGACGAGGTGCTGGAGAAGGCCAGTGATAAGAAAAATAATTTTCCGAGACAGCCATTTCAGTCCTTTCGGCGTCCATTTCAAAAGGGCCGGAAGTTCAGAAGGCAGCAGTACAGGGAGCGCGACAGGAACAACTCGGACAAGCGATCCAGCAGAACAGGGAGAGGCTTCTATTTCGGTAAGCCGTCCAAAGACAGCAAGAAATCTTCCCAGTGACGGGCCCTCTCAGGTGGGAGGAAGGCTCTCTCACTTCCTACCAGCCTGGGAGAGAATCTCATCCAGCGCTTGGATCCTGAAGATTGTGGGATCAGGTCTGGAGTTAAGGTTCCACCATTGGCCTCCTAGAAGGTACATGCAAACTCCGGTACAGTCCTCACAGGAAAAGCAGAAGAGTCTGGAAGGAGAGATAATATCGCTCCTACACAAACAGGTTCTAGAAGAGGTTCCAGTAGAAGAGAGAAACGAGGGGTTTTACTCCCCTCTATTTCTTGTGAAAAAACCAGACGATTATTGGAGGACAATTATAAATCTAAAAGGCCTCAACAAATATGTGATAATCCCATCCTTCAAGATAGAGACAATAAAGACAGCAGTAAGACTCCTCTTTCCTCAGTGTTACATGGCGGTCCTGGACCTCAAGGACGCCTACTACCACGTCCCAATTCGGCAGCAAGATCGCAAATACCTCAGGGTGGCTGTCCAAGTGGGGTCACATTTACGTCACCTTCAGTACAGGGCTCTGCCCTTTGGGATAGCGATAGCCCCATGAGTCTTTACAAAATTGGTGGCAGAGGTCACAGCTAGGGTTGAGCGATACTTTCCGATATCCAAAAGTATCGGAATCGGAATGGTATCGCCGATACCATGAAAATATCGGCGATACCGATACCGGAAGTCCCATGTAAGTCTATGGGAACAAAATATCGGAATTAAAAAAAACCCATTCTTGCCTTGTTGGTTAATTGTACATGAAGGAAAACAACAAAGAGTAATGTACAATGTATTGTGGAAGGTTGAGGAGACATTAAAGGCATAGATGTTTAACCCAATCAAATAAAATAGCATAAATATTTTTTTTTTAAAGATGTTCGGATT
>JARQOD010000005.1:431590515-431647078 GCA_033576555.1 Oophaga sylvatica | reverse complement strand
GGGGAATTTTAAAAAGGGGGCAAGATTTCCATGAGGGAACATAATTTTCCTCATACAAGTCATTTAGTGCGACCACCTTAGAATACTTTTGGCATTTTGGTCTCCGGTGTATAAGAAAGCTTAGCGAACGGGAGCAGGTGCGGGAAAGAGCGCCAAGGGTTATTGAAAACTGGGGGGGTCGAAAACCGGGAAAGGGGTTATTCCCTTTGGGGGTTTTTTAGTTTAAAAAACAAGGCTTAGGGTGATCTTTTTACAAGTTAAATATATGAGGGGACAGTACAAAGACCTTTTTTATGACTTTTTCTCTTAGCCCTTTTGACGGGGGAAAAGGGGGCATCCTCTGCGTCTGGGGAAAGAAGGTTTGCCATAATCACAGCGCAGATTTTTACTGTAGAGCAGTCGGGCAAGAACTCTCTGCCGTCTAATGTGTAATGGTGTTTCCTTACTAAAATTTAAAAAGGGGACGGAGCCTTGAAAAGTATAAATACAGGCTATTTTCATTTGTTTCCTAATTTGGGGTGACCCAGGAGTGTTGTTGCCGATGTGGAGTGGGGAAGGAATTTTTTCCCAATGTGAAGTTACTGTTTGCCACTTTTTTTTTTTTTCCTTCCCTGGATAAACTTTAGGGCGGGTTTGGGGATAGGTTTGGGGTTGAACTAGAGGGCTTAAATTTTTCCTTGAACCTTAATAACTTGTTACTAGTTACTAAGGTGATTTCAGATAAAAGTAAAATAAAAAAAAGGTTTTAAAAAATTTTTAATTTAAAAAAAACAAAAAGTTCAAAGCACCCCCTTTTTGCTCATTTAAAATAAAACAAAAAAAAATAAGAAAAAAAACCATATTTGGATTTTAACAAAATTTGAAGTAAATAATCTGATTGGGGAAATGGCGTAAAGAGAAGAAAAATCAAAACCCAAATAACGTTTTTTTTGTTGCCCCAACATTGCATAAATGCAATAATAGGCAAGCAAAATATTGATTCTACCCCAAAATGGTTTCAACAAAAATGTCAGCTCAGTCGGCACGCAAAAAATAAGCCCTCACCCAGCCTCAGATCACGAAAAATGGAGACGCTACAGGTCTCAGAAAATTTAAATACCAGAGGACAACAAAGGAGTTTTTTACAAAACGTATGAAAAGTTTATTTATAATGTGCAAGCAAAATTGCTACCACCATTAAAATTTACAAGATGTTTTTTTAAAAGACACCAGAAAAAATGGCAACAAAATAGCACAAAAACAGATCTAAAATATAGTATGGTACATTTAAATGTCAATGAGAACACCCCTTAGGCCGGCGTCAGACACAACGACAAAAAATCGGTCCGCTTTAGTCGGTCGATTGTCGGATCAAAATGCAAACATCACACATCCTTCTGGCATCTGATTTTCCTTCAAAGATGCGATTTAATCGCATGTGTGTGTACCTTGTAACATCCGATTTTCATCCGACCACCGTTTTTTTGTCGCAGCTTACCAAAAAGGACCAATAACGGTTTTGAGGCCTGATACTAATTTAAATCATCAGGCAGAGCTATATTTAAGTGATCTGCTACAACTGTGACTCTCCCACCTTTGGACTGGTTTAATTTTGTTCCTTCTGCTTAGTGCTTGCTAGCTGCTTTATCCAAACATGAGCGACACACTCAGATTTACTCCCACTGAGCGTGTGCTGTTCCATTGGGTTATATCCAGACGTTTTGGGGAGGCATATCCTGTAATATCAGATCCCAGAAGACGCAGAAGGATGTGGGTACATCCACTTTTGACAAGAAGGATAACTAAAGGCCATTTTCACCAGCTATATTTGTCACTGCGTAGGCATGGAGAGAAGTTTTTCCTATATTGTCGAATGAGCATAGCTACCTTTGATACGTTGCTTGACATTGTGCGCCCTGGGATCACATTTCAGGACACCAGGATGAGAAAAGCAATTTCTGCAGAGGAACGCCTTCTCCTAACAATAAGGTATGTGTGTCAACGATATGTTGATGATGTTTTCCTCCACATACTCACTTTGCAAGTGTTGGAGCACACTTCTTGTAAACTTATAATGTGTGTAATGTATTTCTCAACCTTAGCTATCTCAATTATTGCCTATGGTGTATTCTACAGAAGCCATGGCTTGTAATCTAATTTCCAGCATGTGTGCTTTAACTAACTCAAGCATTGTAAGTGTTGTGAATGGTGTTTTTTTTTTTTTTTAACTGATTTGTCCATGTTCTATGTGTGTTACAGGTTCCTTTCTACTGGCATGTCCTACACTGCTCTGCACTTAGAGTTCCTAATAGGCTGATCAACAATTTCTGGCATTGTTCGGTCAACTTGTGTGGAAATTTGGAACAGACTACATGAAGAAGTCATGCCTGAACCCAAAATGAGTGACTGGTTGAGGATAGCACAGGGTTTTGACCAAAATTGCCAGTTTCCACACTGTATAGGAGCCCTGGACGGCAAGCAGATACGTGTTCGGAAACCTCCTAACTCAGGCTCCCAATTCTTCAATTACAAACAATATTTTTCTGTTGTTTTGTTGGCCTTGGTCGACACAAACTACATGTTTATAATTGTAGACATTGGGGCCTATGGAAGGACTGGAGACTCAAGAGTCTTCAATACTTCCATAATGGGTAGGCGGATACGCAATAACCAACTGGACCTACCTCCAGCAAGTCAACTTACTGACTCTATTCCAGAACATGTGCCTTATGTTATAGTAGCGGATGAGGCCTTTCAATTAACCCGTAATGTAATGAGGCCATATCCCCGTCGCTATCTCACACATCGGCGTAGAATATTTAATTGTCGGCTGTCACGTGCTCGGCGTCTGGTGGAGTGCACATTTGGAATTCTTTGTGCTAAATGGCGGGTACTTCAATCTGCAATTTAACTCAGTGAAGACAATGTTAATGTGGTCCTCAAAGCATGTGTGGTCCTACATAATTTTTGTAGAATCCATGAATGCTCCTCTCAACATGTGGGTGAATTAGCCTCTGTGAATGTGTCTTTGCCTATGTCACCACCCATCCATCCCCGTCGTCCACCTTCAGGCATAAAAGTACGTGATGTGTTCACTCAATATTTTGTGTCCCCTAAGGGTGCTACTGCCTGGCAAGAGGAGGCATTATTACACATGTAGTGTGCCTATGTTGCTCTGTCATAAAGATATTTCTCACTTTATTGTATATGTTGTGATGTTTTTGTTGTCATGTTGTGTGTAAGTTACGCAGCCCATCACCTTTTGAAATAATCACATACAATCAATGCAACTTAAATATTTTTTTATGTCTGCTGTTATGTTTAGTGGCTTTAAACATAATGCTAAAGGACTAATGTGTCCCTAGCTTTTTTAAACATATTTGCTGATAAATTCTCAGCAGTAAAACAAAGGTAAATTTTATAAGTTAAAACATAAATATAATAAATACATAACACCTATAACTGCTGGTAGGTGTGTGGTGGTGAAGGTGGAAGTCCAGCTTGTGAGGGCTGGCTAGACTGTTCTCCAGCCACTGTGTCACCATGAGAGGTGGCTGACTGAGCAGTTTGCTGCATGCTTCTGGCTTGCTCTGGATGTGGGTTTGGGTATGTTAAGTTTGGGAACTGTTGTGGGTAGTCATAATATGACTGCCCACTTACACTATAGCCCCCAAAATGCCCATGTCGACCATACCCATATTGTGGCCAGCATTGAACATTGGGTATGGTCGAGTGGGCATATTGTGACTGGCCACTCTGTGCCATGGCTTGGAGCTGGTTAGCTCCGTATAAAGAAGAAGCTGCAGTAGGATGAGGAGGAGTTGGGTTCTGTTGGACACAAGGAGGAGGTGGAGGAGGAGGATGATGATGAGGAGGAGGATCAGAGGCTGATGCAGATTGTGAGGTATTTGCACCCAACAATCTAAATACATTTTCTGGACCAACCACCCATCTATCAAGATAATTTAGTAGGTTGGTTGGATCATTAGGCGGTGTTCCAGCATCCAACACAATATGCAGTGCACTTCTGATCCGCAGTATGTGCTGTCTTGGAATCGCCCGGAGGTAACGGGCCAGACTGCGGCAAAATCCCTCCTCACCATCATCATTAGCTACAGTGGACAAATAGTCCAGCACTCCTCGGTCCACCTGCCTCCTTGTGACAGAACCAACTCCTTCTCTTCTACGCCTGGGTCGCCGTGCAACATCTGCTGTAGGCGAAGCCACATCCAGGGGCCTACCAGGGCTGCTGCTCAGGGGAGGGTCTTGCGACTGTAGAGCCAATCTCTCAGACTCCACTGCTGGTGGTGGTGGTGGTGGTGATGCTGCTGCTGCACTTGCTGCTGATGATGGGCCAGCCTCCTCAACATCCCCCACAGGGTCGATAACTGCCTCCGAGTCCGAAGCTGGCTCTCTGTCTGTAAGGTTTGACTCGGTGCTAGAGAATATGAAAAATTTATTACAATTTATTCATTAAAAATCATATAAACTTTGTACAGACATGAACTTACGGTCACAAATCCAGAGCTGGAGCAAGAAAATTAAGTCGATCAAAATACACATATTTGCGCTTAGTGCTTGCTGCTGCCCCACTGCGCCCCCTCAGCTGTCTCTCTCTCCTGTATCAGTCTCTACAGCTGCGCCAACGTCTTGTAACATCTGAGGCTGAAAAATTAACAGATACAATAACATTTTTAAATTATGTGCCCTTGTAATGTATTTTACAAAAAAAAACCTTACACCAGCAATATATTACTTTTTAACCTGTTATAGGGGTATAGAACAGCAATACAAATTGTATGTAGGTAAAATAACAATTTAATATTACAAGGGGTCATACATAGAAAGCTGTATGACATATGTGTCACAATAATTAGCATTTATTTGGCACACAGCAATGGAATTAACTAAAGGGACACATATTAAGTAGTTCACCTACGCATTTATTGTGTCCGGCAAAATTTGAAACTTTAATTTGGCGACCATTGCAGTAGGACCTAAATATCACACCAACACAGACGGCACCTGAACATTCATCATACCAGGACCTTCAGTTGGTCCCTGCCCTGTGTGATTCCCGTATATATGGGATGGAGCGTTTTCAAGTTATCATATCCCACAGTGGCCTCCTCTGTTCCTTTTGAGTTATGTTCCTTAAGGTTTGAGAAACACCCATTGCAGGGTCGAAACGTTACCTCTACATGTTTTTAGTCTGTGGAGTTTTGAAGTTACACTTTTTCCACTTGCATTGAAAGATTTTTTGTTTTTGCGGCTGTTTTGACAATTACAGGAGCTAAATATTACATGTGCTTGGATTTCTCACATAGCATTGGGGGTTCAACAGGAATAACTGATTTATTCAACACATTTCGGGTTCACATATAAGGGTACAGGGACATTATAACACATTGTTGTTGGTACATACTGAGTAGTCAAACAGTATTGTAAGCGGTTTCAAGTCGTTACTTACTAATGCGTTCTTGCTCCTCCCTAGACCTGTCGCCAAAATCCGGGAACATCTGTCCACATATTCTCCTCCAAGCCGCGTCCTTCCGCGACCGGTTAGAATAATTTGGATCCCGCTGGTCCCAAAGTTCTGGCCTCTCCTGGACCAGAACGATCAACATCTCCACATTGATGTGACTGGCCATGGTTCTGGACTCCGTGGAGGCGGTTTCCTGTTTGGGTTTGAATTTTCGTAGCCTAATTAGCATGTCAGCCCTTCCTGGCAATTATCCTGATGCAATTTCCTGACACCTGGGATAGTGGTGCGATTTAATCGCAAGTCACACGTGCGGTCCGTTTGTAATCCGATTTTTCATCGCTCCCATAGACTTGCATTGGCGATAGTCGACCCACAATCGGTGACAATCGCAGCATGCTGCGATTGCACACGGACGTTTAAAACGGACCACAAAAAATCGGATACTGGGAGCTGCTCCATAGATTAACATAGGGCTGACTGCAATACGATGTTTCATCGTATTGCAGTCGTCCGATTCTGTCGCCAGTGTGACGCCGGCCTAATAGTCAATCTGATGCAAAGCTATTACTACTTAGTAAAAAGTGAACTCCTCAGAAGACTCAAATATTGAGTTAGTGATAGCAATTAGGTGAACTGTGTGAATATGAATCTGGATATGTGTTTGTTTCGGTCTCAGAAAATGTTGACTTTTTTTCTTACAAACTTTGGATTTTTTTCACCACTTATATCAAAAAGAACTTATTCATGTTTGGCATCTGCATAATTGTACTGAACTGGAGAATTATATTGGCAAGTCAATTTTAGCATTTAGTGAACATGATAAATAAAAAAAAAAATTATAGAATTGCACTTTTTTTGCTATTTCACCGCACTTGGAATTTTATTACCATTTTTTAGCAAACTATGTGGTTGAATAAATGGTATCATTCAACAGTAAAACTCGTCCTGCAAAAAACTAGCCCTCACATTGATATATTGAAGAAAAAATAAAAAAGTTATGGTTCTGGGAAGAAGGGGAGCCAAAAATGAAAACGCAAAAAAGGAAAATTGCAAGGTGGTGAAGGGGTTAAACCCTTCCATCCCCATGATTTTAATATTAGCTTATGTCATTGTTCGCATGTCATTAGTAAATGGGTTAATTTACATGTTCCCTTTTTTTTACACTGAACTCTCCTATTGGCAGGATCAGTGTTTTGCACAGGCAGCCTGACCCACATGGTCGCTATGAACGTGGTGATGTCATTAATAGCATCAGGAAAACCCAGTGCCAAAAAGGTCTTAAGTCATTCAGAGAAAATACAAACTATGTTTTCTCTGCATACTATATCTTTGTAAATATAGAAATGGTTGCCAGATTGTCAGATTTCCCAACATAAACGGATGCTTTACCATTTTAAGCACTGAACTCTCCTACAGGCCAAGCCATTGGCGGCATCATAAGGATCCTCATTGTCAAAAAGGGCTTGGAAGATTCATAAAAGAATCTTCTCTGCATATGTTTATATACACAGAACTGATAGGTTTGCTAAGTTGGTGGGTGGGTTTCTAGTAATGGCTGTAGACCACTCAGCCACTGTTGTGAATACGTTGGAGGCGACTTCAGAGCTGGGGCTCCCTCCGGTAGTTGCTGAGGGTAATGAACTAATTGCAGAATGGCTTTCAGCTGGATCCGAATGGTCTGATATAAGTGACCTGAACTCCCAGCAGCCTTGCCGGTAATCAATTGTTCTTCAGGTCTTGCTTGGAGCTCAGCTGGCATTCCTGCTTTCATTCAGATAAGAGATTTGCTGTTTTTTTTTCCTCTGGTTGGATTTTCCTTGTTGGTTTGCTGCCTTACAGCAGACTTCAGCCTGGTCCCGTTTTGGGGCCTGGCTCTGCATTTGTGCTCAGTTGGGTTTGCACTTTTCTCTGTTCCAGTGACACCTTTTATTTGCTGAATTGCTGTGTTTTACACCAGAGATCTGATTTAGGTGGTAGAGGTCGTGTGATCTTAGTTTTTTTGTTAATCAGAAGTGTTGGTATTTTTGTCAGGGTTTTTTGGGTTGCAGTCAGAATTCTTTCCTATACTTTTCTATCTAGACAGTATTGGGCCCCAGCGTTTGCTCATTCTATTTTCTGCCTGTGTTTGTATTTTCCTCTTGTCTAGCCATAATTACATGTTTGGGGGCTTCCTATTTCTTTGGGGGTTCTGCTATGGGGCAGTTAGCTTTCATCTTTCTGCCTTTAGGTGTAGCTATCTCTCCGGCTGTGACAAGGCTTCTAGGATCACCGTAGGTATTCTCCAAGGCTACTTCTAGTGTTGCGGTTAGTTCAGGGCCCTGCAACCCAATAGTTTCCAGCCTCTCAGGTGTATTGCTACTTTGGCTATTTTTGCTATTTCTCCTCAGTTACCGAAACATAACAGTATTACCGGCCACACTGAAAATTATATGGTACTCAACAGAAGGGACAAATAGTAAAAAAGAAAAAAAAAAAGAGGGAGTTGTCAGAATTTTTTTTTCTCGTTTGTTGCATTTTTTCCCTTTTTCTCTGGGTGCTGAGGTGGAATTTTTCTTTGTCCTCAATGGAGTTTACACAGTTGTCTGGCCGTGTGGAGTGGCTTGCCGCTGAGGTTCAGAAGATTACTGTCTATCTTGTTGGGTTGCCTGTTGTGGAACCTAGGATCCCCATGCCAGATTTATTCTTGGGGGAGGAGGATCGGTCTAAATTTCTGAATTTTAAAAATAACTGCAAGTTGTTTTTTGCCTTGAAGCCTAAGTCCTCAGGGAACGCAGCACAGCAGGTTCAAATTGTGATCTCTCTGCTGCGCGGCGACCCTCAGGATTGGGCTTTTTCCCTGACACCTGGGGATCCTGTTTTGAATTATGTTGATGTATTTTTTCAGGCTCTGGGGTTATTGTACGATGAACCTAATGTCACTGATCAAGCTGAAAAAACTTTGTTGGCATTAAATCAGTGTCGTGAAAACGCTGAGCTGTACTGTCAGAAATTCCGAAAGTGGGCAGTCCTGACCAAATGAAATGATGATGCTTTGGCAGCCCTTTTTCGGAAGGGTCTGTCAGAAAATGTAAAGGACGTTATGGTGGGATTCCCTGTTCCCTCTGGTCTCAATGGTTCTATGTCTTTCGCTATTCAAATTGACAGACGTTTGCGTGAGCGCAGAGGTATGCGTGAGATAGTGTTGCCTCGTGAGCCAGCTCCTGAGCCCATGCAGTGTGATGGAGTGACTTCTGGGGCTCAGCGTCATGAGTTTCGAAAGCGCAATGGGTTATGTTTCTACTGTGGTGACGCTTCTCATGCTATTTCCGTCTGCCCTAAGCGGGGAAGACGTTTTGCACACTCAGTTGTCTTGGGTAGTGTTCACACTAAATTTCTGTTGACTGTTACCCTGATTTGCTCCCTGTCCACATGTCAGGCTTTTGTTGATTCAGGAGCAGCTATTAACCTGATGGATTGTGACTTTGCCAAACGTTCTGGGTTTCCTTTGATACCCCTGCGGAAGTCTGTTCCTTTGCTGGGCATTGATTCTACCCTTTGGCGGAGAATAAACCCCAGTTTTCTACAACTCAGGTGATAATGAGGGTTGAACCAGATCATCAGGAGTGTTGCAAATTTCTGGTATTGCATAATCTGCATGACATTATTGTACTGGGTTTTCCTTGGTTACAGACTCATAATCCTGTTTTGGATTGGAAATCTGTGTCTGTGACCAGTTGGGGTTGCCAATGTGTTAATACTGACACTCCTGTTTTTTCTGCCTCTACCCAGTCTCAGGATGTCCCCGACTTTTTGAATGATTTTTCTGATGTGTTTAGTGAGAGTAAGTCTGCATCATTACCTCCTCACAGGAGCTATGATTGCGCTATTGAGTTAGTGCCTGGTGGTAAATTTCCTAAAGGTCGCCTTTTTAATTTATCTGTACCTGAACACGATGCTATGCGATCTTATACTAAGGAGTCTTTGGAGAAGGGTCATATCAGACCATCCTCTTCGCCCTTGGGCGCCGGTTTTTTCTTTGTGGCCAAAAAGGATGGTTCATTGAGGCCGTGTATTGACTATCGCCTCCTGAATAAAATTGTTATGATCTGCTACAAGCACTAAGGAAAGATGGGAATTCTGTCCCTACAATAGAACTAAGCTGAATCCCTACGATGTAACGGGGAACCTGATCCTGCGACCAGACCCGCTAAAGTCCTCAGCTAGTCTGAACGAAGACCTATAGTTGCGAGGGAGGAATCCCTACAAGATCTAGGGACTGGGAGAAAAGGTGGACACCTCCTAACAGAAATTGTAGCAGGGATAATTAAACAGAAAACAAAATACTTAGAGATCCTAAGATCAAGCAAACTGACTGAGTAAGGCACCTAAGCACCCGGCTAGCTTAAGAGTAGATAATACAATGAAGTCCAGCAAAGCCAGAAGGGCGGAGCCAGACTAAATAGGGAAAAAAGGTCATGTGACCAGCAAACTGAAACAAAACCTAACAAGAGGGTTCTAACAGTACCCTCCCTTCTAAGAGGATCCTCCGGATCCCCTAGGACTTAGGCTTATCCGGAAACCTCTTGTGAAACGCTCTGACAAGTCTAGACGCAGAAACATCATCCGTCCTCACCCATGAGTTATCCTCGGGTCCATAACCCTTCCAAGCGACGAGGTACTGCAAACCACCTCTATACCGTCTAAAATTTAGGATGCAGGAAATCTCATATTGCCCGTCCTCCACCACCAGGGGAACAGTGGCCGAGATGTCTCCATCTGAGACCTCAGCTTTTTTCAAGAGAGAAACATGAAACACCGGATTAATCTTCCAGGAGGTAGAAAGCTCCAACTTAACAGCAGATTTGTTAATAACCTGAAGCACCTTAAAGGGCCCTACAAACTTGGGACCCAATTTCTTAGACGGAATCCTCAAGCGCAGATTCTTAGAGGACAACCAAACCATGTCACCAATAGCAAACAAAACCTCTTGTCGTTTTCTATCAAAATACACTTTGGATCTTTTGTTAGCCTACTGAAGATTACCACGCACATCAGTCCAAACTCTCTCCAAAACACCAGAAAAATTCTCCTCTTCAGGTACAGCCGATCCCAACTTGGAAAATGACCCAAACAACGGATGTCTCCCAGTACAACAAAAAAAAGGCGAACAACCAGCAGAAGCGGATATATGGTTGTTAAGAGCAAACTCAGCAAGTGGCAGAAACTCAGACCACCCCTCTTGATTATCAGTCACAAAACAACGCAAGAACTGCTCAACATCTTGGTTTTTCCTTTCTGTCTGGCCATTAGACTCAGGATGATATCCGGATGAAAACGACAAATGAACTCCCAACCTGTCACAAAAGGCGCGCCAAAAACGAGCCACGAGTCCCCTATCAGAAACAATGTCAGTAGGAACGCCATGTAGTCTGACAATTTCCTTGACAAAAGCCTTAGCGAGAGTCTTAGCGCAGGGCAGTTTGATGAAAGGAACCAAGTGACACATCTTGCTAAAACGGTCCACAACCACCCAGATGACAGTGAAACCCTCAGAGGGGGGAAGGTCAGTAATAAAGTCCATAGCCAAATGTGTCCAAGGTGCACTAGGGACCTCCAGAGGGCAAAGCAACCCGCAGCAGGAGTATGAGAAGACTTAGATCTAGCACACACCGTGCATTGACGCACCCACTTAATGACTTCCTTCTGCCATCCAGGCCACCAAAAGCTGCGACCCACAAGTCTCTTGGTCTCAGAGATTCCAGGATGACCTGCCAACCGAGAGTCATGACATTCAACAAACAAATCTCTCCTCAGGGTACCAGGCACAAACAACCTCCCATGCGGCGTGTTAGATGGGGCATTCTCCTGTGCTTTAAGAATCTCATCTTCCAACACAGAGTCCAAAACAGCAATAACAACCCCCTCTTGCAAAATGTTTTCCTCCTCCTCAGTACCCACCATAGGAAAAAAGCTGCGAGACAAAGCATCAGCTTTAACATTTTTAGTACCTGGGATGTAAGTAACGGTAAAATTAAACCGCGAGAAAAACAGTGCCCACCTAGCCTGACGGGCATTCAAGCGTTTGGCAGCATCAAGGTAGACCAGATTTTTATGATCGGTGAAGATTTGAACGGGAAATTCCGCTCCCTCCAAAAAATGACGCCAGTGTTCAAATGCTAGTTTAATTGCCAACAATTCCCGATTACCGATATCATAATTTAGTTCAGACTCAGAAAATTTCTTTGAAAAAAAAAGCACAGGGATGTACTCCATCCGTCTTTTCCTGAGACAACACCGCGCCGACCCCACAGAAGAAGCATCAACCTCAACCAAAAATGGTTTAGTCACATCAGGCTGCGTAAGGATGGGAGCAGAGCTGAACTTCTCCTTTAGCAACACAAAAGCCTCAATGGCCTCAGTAGTCCACTGAACTGCATCAGCACCTTTCCTGGTAAGATCGGTCAGAGGTTTGGCAATCACAGAAAATTTTTTAATGAATTTTCTATAATAATTGGCGAATCCCAAAAACCTCTGTATTGATTTCACACCAATAGGTCTAGGCCAATCCTGCACAGCTTGCACTTTCACCGGGTCCATCTCAAAACCTTCACTGGAGACAATGTAGCCCAAAAAACTAAGTCTCTGTACAGCGAACTCACATTTTTCTAGCTTGGCAAAAAGTGAATTATCACTCAGTAACTGTAATACTTCACGCACACTCCTCCAATGAGACTCCAAATCCGGTGAATAAATCAAAATGTCATCCAAATACACAACCACACTTCTGCCGATCAAAGGTCTAAGGATGTCATTAATAAGATTCTGAAAAAATGCCGGAGCACTGGAAAGCCCAAAAGGCATGACCAGATTCTCAAAATGACCCAGTGGAGTGTTAAACGCAGTCTTCCATTCATCCCCCTCCTTCATGCGCAACAAATTGTATGCCCCTCGAAGATCAATTTTCGAGAACCACTTGGCCCCCACTAACTGGTTAAACAAATCAGGAATCAATGGCAGTGGGTAAGGATTGCGTACAGTAATCTTATTAATCTCACGAAAGTCTAGACAAGGCCGTAAACCGCCGTCCTTTTTTTTAACAAAAAAAAATCCAACCGCCACGGAGACTTAGAAGGCCTAATGTGACCGGCAGCCAAGCTTGTCTGTATGTATTCCTCCAAAGCCTTTCTCTCAGGAATGGTCAAATTAAATAAACTACTTTTAGGAAGAGTTGCTCCAGGGACAAATTCAATTGCACAATCATAATCTCTATGAGGAGGCAATACCTGCGATTCCTTATCAGAAAAAACTTTCCAAAAATCCTGAATAGGTACAGGTAACTCCCCCTTAACTACAGCAGCAATACGCCCGTTACAACACTTGTCATAACAATTAGGACTCCAGGACTTAATTTCATTGGTAGACCAATCCAGTACCGGATTGTGCAATTTTAACCAAGGTAACCCCAAAATCACCGGTGAGGGCAAATTATTCAAAACTACTAAATCCAAGTTCTCTTTATGAACACCATTAATAGTAAGAGGAAATTCACAGATATGGTGAGTAACATTTTTCAAGGGAGAAGCATCCACAGAAACCACATTAATAGGGGAAGACAGAAGTTTGGGTTTTAATTTTAGTTTTTCCAAAAATTTCCCATCAATCACATTGAGAGTTGAACCACAATCCACAAATACCCGAAACTCCATTAATTCCTCCTCAACAGCAGTGGTAGCAGAAAGAAAGACACCTTTATTGTTTAAACAAGCTATACGGGCGAAACTGACCTCATTTTTTTTTTCTCTTTATTCATTCGAAGCGCACAGTTCTTAATAAAATGCTTAGATTTGCCACAATAGAAACACAAACCTTCAGCAAATCTGCGTTCTTTTTCCCGAGAGTGAGGTGCCATTGCTCCAATTTCCATCGGCTCTCCAATGTCAGTACAGTCCCTATCCAGACTTGGAGCTGACAAAGCAGATTTACTCTCATTAACCCTTGCACGCAGTCTCCTATCCATCCGTATGGCTAATTGCATAGCCTCTTGCAAGTTATCAGGTATAGGATAAGCAATCAGCAAATATTTAACCCTTTCACTTAACCCTGCAAGAAATAAACTTTTCAAAGCTGAATCGTTCCACCCCACCTGAGTGGACCACCTTCGGAAGTGAGTACAATATTTTTCCACATTACCTGATCCCTGTCTCAAACGTCTCAATTCTGTCTCAGCTGATGAGACACGATCAGGATCGTCATACAATAACCCCAAAGCAGAAAAAAAACTATCCACTGATCTAAAGCATTGATCACTAGGCTGCAGAGAAAAGGCCCAGTCCTGAGGTTCTTTGCGCAAAAGTGACATTATGAACCCTATGCGCTATGATTCATCACCAGAGGATCTGGGTCTCAAACGGAAATACAACAAGCAAGCATTTTTAACCCCTTCACCCCCAAGGGTGGTTTGCACATTAATGACCGGGCCAATTTTTACAATTCTGACCACTGTCTCTTTATGAGGTTATAACTCTGGAACGCTTCAACAGATCTGCGCGATTCTGAGATTGTTTTCTCGTGACATATTGTACTTCATGTTATTGGTAAAATTTCTTCGATATAACTTGCGTTTATTTTTGAAAAAAATGCAAATATGGCGAAAATTTTGAAAATTTTGCAATTTTCAAACTTTGAATTTTTATTCCCTTAAAACAGAGAAATATGTCACACAAAATAGTTAAGAAATAACATTTCCCACATGTCTACTTTACATCAGCACAATTTTTGAATCAAATTTTTTTTTTCTTAGGAAATTATAAGGGTTAAAAGTTGACCAGCGATTTCTCATTTTTACAACAAAATTTACAAAGCCATTTTTTTTAGGGACCACCTCATATTTGAAGTCACTTTGAGGGGTCTATATAGCAGAAAATACCCAAAAGTGACACTATTCTAAAAACTGCACCCCTCAAGGTACTCAAAACCACATTCAAGAAGTTTATTAACCCTTCAGGTGCTTCACAGGAGCTGAAGCAACGTGGAAGGAAAAAATGAATATTTAACTTTTTAGCCACAAAAATGATCTTTTACAAGCTTTTTTTTTATTTTCACAAGGGTAAAAGGAGAAAATGGACAGATAAAGTTGTTGTGCAATTTCTCCTGAGTACGCCAATACCCCATAAGTGGGGGAAAACCACTGTCTGTGCGCACAGCAGAGCTCGTAAGGGAAGTAGCGCCGTTTGACTTTTTCAAACTAAAATTGGCTGGAATTGAGATTGGATGCCATGTCGCGTTTGGAGAGCCCCTGATGCGCCTAAACAGTGGAAACCCCCCACAAGTGACACCATTTTGGAAACTAGACCCCCTAAGGAACTTATCTAGATCTGTTGTGAGCACTTTGAACCCCCAAGTGTTTCACAAAAGTTTATAATGCCTGGGTGTGAAAAAAAAAAGAAACAATTTTCCACAAAAATGATTTTTTAGTCCCAAATTTTTGATTTTTCCCAAAGAAATTGGACCCCAAAAGTCGTTGGCCAATTTGTCCTGAGTACGCTGATACCCAATATGTGTGTGGGGGGGAAACTGTTTGGGCGCACGGCAGGGCTTGGAATGCAGTTTTGGAATGCAGACGTTGATGGGGGTCATGTTCCGTTTGCAGTGCCCCAGATAAGCCTAAACAGTAGAAACCCCCCACAAGTGACCACATTTTGGAAACTAGACCCCCTAAGGAACTTATCTAGAGCTTTGGTGAGCACTTTAAACCCCCAAGTGCTTCACACAAGTTTATAATGCCCGGGCATGAAAATAAAAAATCCTATTTTTTTCCCACAAAAATTATTTTTAGTCACTAAATTTTATTTTCCCAAGGGTAACAGGAGAAATTGGACCACAAAAGTTGTTGTCCAATTTGTCCTGAGTACGCTGATACCCGATATGTGGGGGGGAACTGTCGGGGTCGTAACGACAAACCACTCATCCTCCAGTCATTCCAAATTAGACTAAGAGCACGGGTCGACCGAGAATGAATCAGGCAATACGCTGGTTCAGACTTCAGAACGTGCCCTAAAGAAAATGGTGCTATTAGGCGCCATCTCCAGTAAGCACTGAACTTTTATTCACGTACATAAGATTACATACACAGAATATTGGGTGGAGTAAAGGCGGGATTGAGGAGAAAGAGATAAGCTGAGTCATCCTAATTGGTCCTTAGATCTTCTTCTAAGTCCTCCTTGATGTGTTGTCATCCTCAGTTTCGTTTCTTGAAGAAAGATTCTATTGTTCTCGTGTATCATGTATTTCCTCAATTCTCCAAAGGTGGGGGCATTTCAGTAGATCCACTTCAATTTAGTGTAATACAGTGATAGGACACAAGATGGAGACAAACACCAGCAGATACTAACATTGTAATAATATCATTTAAGGGAAACTTCGTGTTTACAAAATACATATACACACTATAAATATAAAAGTATAGTAGAAAATTATATTTTACCTTGACAATCCCCCCTAAACACTAAGTTTTTTCCCTTAATTTATGCGGCCTTCGAGACTGTCCATGTGTGGGGACAGGGGTAATGGATTTCTTCGCTTGGTCATTTTAGAAACTGGCCCCTTATGGACCGCCCCCAAACAACCAAGTCCCTACCAAACCTGCACATGGAGTTCTCCCACTATCCCTAAACTAAATCTCTTATTTCCATTTGTATTTTGTTATAGGGGGTTTTATCAGGTTTATCCTGCGGAGTATATTTCTCCATATCACCCTTATCAGTGTCTTCATATAGTAGCGACACAACTTCCTGATGAAGGAAAGTACCTGAGGAGGCGGCTGCATTGGTCACAGCTTTCCTATACATAGATATCACACAACATAGAATTATCAATCCTAGCACCAAAAGCCCTGTTACCACTAAGCAGGCTTGTTGGAGAAATTCTTTAAGTCCTTCAAGCCATCTTAAGAAGAAAGAGGTATCTACTTCTGCATTGGCTTTTATTTCCTCAGCCAGATTTTTAATCTCTGTAAGGGCCACTATAGTTTTACCATTGACTCCAGAATTCTGAGGAATATAAGTACAACATTTTTCCCCTATCATCCCACAGACTTCATCTTTTTCAGCTAGAATCATGTCAATGGCCAGTCTATTTTGAAGAGTCAGTCTTTTGTTTTGGGCCCAGTTTCTCAACTATACCCTGGAAAGCATCTTGACTAAAATTGATATTGATAAATCTTTGCTTGGTGTAGTATATATATTTTATCCAATCTACATTGTAATTGATCTGCACAGTTGGGATGAGAGAACGGAAACCCGCCAGGATCTGATTCTGAGCTTTGTATTCGTCTGGGACCCCCCTAGGAACACCTATGGAATCCATATAAACTTTGGGATCCTCAGCATAACTGGTGTGCAGCTGACCCAGACTCCTTCTTTTTCTGGATATCAGTGGAGCTATATTCTCGGATCCAGACTCTTTCTCACATGTCTTTTAATGACTACCTAGTCTCCAGGCTGCAGGCTGTGACTCCCAGGATCCTGGTTCGGATCTGGAAGAGAACTGAAAACATTATCATATACTTTCTTGAGTCTTTTATGCAAATCCCTTACATATGAACTTAATACATGGTTACTTATTTCCAATGCTTGGGAAAAGAAACATCCTAAACTAGGCACTTTGCCAAATAGTACTTTATACGGAGAAAGTCCAGTTTTTCTACTTGGAGTGTACCTTACTGAGTATAGGGCTAATGGTAAACATTCAGGCCAAGATTTCCCTGTTTCAGCCATGGCCTTTTAGATTTTTAACTTCAATATCCTATTTAGTCCTTTTACTTTTACACCGCTTTGTGGTAATATGGGGTGTGGAAAACTTGTTGAATTCCCAGCGCTGTCAAGACTTCATTCATTATTTCACCTGTGAAATGTGTACCTCTGTCACTTTCGGTCACCTTTAGTACTCCATACCTGCACACCACCTCCACAAGCAGCTTCTTTGCGGTTGCCGCAGCCGTAGCCTTGGCAATCGGGAAAGCCTCCGGCCAACCTGAGAATAAATCAAAAACACACCAACACGTACTCCCATAAACCTGATTTTGGCAGCTGAATATAATCAATCTGCAGTCTCTGGAAAGGATAGAAGGGCCGAGGGGTGTGTTTGGGTGGTGTCTTGACTACCCTTCTCTGATTATGTGTAGCACATACCATGCATCCCTGGATCAAACCTTCTATACAGGTGGAAAAGCCTGGTGCCGCCCAATGCTTCTGCATCACGCTCATTACAGCAGTTTTGGACTGGTGGGTTGGCCCATGTAACATCTGGGCGACCGCAGGGTACAACGCTCTTGGAAGGCATCGGCGCATCCCTCTTCCCCATACCCCAGTTTGTGCATTCAGACATGCACCTTCTTTTTCCTACTTTTCTACTTCCTCCTGGCGCACCTGAGCCTGCATCTGGGCTAAGGCATCCTCCGACACAAAGGGATTTTTGGGAGCGCTTACCTGGTGCATCGTTACCCCTTGGAGTGGTCTACTGGCTGCTGTTTTTGCTGCTGCATCGGCCATTGCGTTTCCTTTACTCACCTGATCAGTGCATCTGGTATGTGCTTTAACTTTTATGACAGCTACTTCTTTTGGTAATTGTAATGCATCAATTAACTGCTGGACTGCGTCAGCATTTTTAATGGGATGTCCTGCTGCCATCAGGAATCCTCTAGACTTCCAAATTGGACCAAATCATGAGCTATACCGAATGCGTATCTAGAATCTGTGTAGATGTTAACAATTCTACCTTCAGCTATCTTACAGGCCTCGGTCAGAGCCTTAAATTCAGCCTCCTGGGCCGACTGATGTGGGAGCATTGGTTCTGCTTTGATTACTGCATTCAGGGAGACGATGGCATACCTGGTGTGGAAGGTACCTGAGTCATCTTGGTAGCGAGTTCTACAAAAAATTTAAAGTCAATATTATGTCTTTCAGTTTTAAACACTGTGGGTAGGCCTGCTGTTTCCTGTGCCATAAGCTGAACATAATCATAAGGAATCTCCTCTCTTGGATCTTCTTTGTACAATACCGTACAATACCTGACCTCCCCCCTAGATCCGAGAGAGGCAACAATGTGGCAGGATTAAGTGTGGTACATCTCTGCAAAGGAACATTTGGAGACATTAAAAGTGCACATTGCAATCGAAGATGACGTGCAGCTGAAAGATGTGCCGACTGCACCTGGTTCAGTATGGTGTATACATCATGAGGTGTAAGTGCTGTCAGTGGATAATCAAGAACGATATCTGATGATTTGTGGAGCAATAGTCCTAGAGCATGTACTGCCCGTACACAGGACGGGGCACTCTAGCCACTGCATCTAATCTTCCACTGAAACAGGCCACTGGCCTTTGATTGTCACCATGTAACTGAGTCAATACTCCTGCCGCGTGTCCCTGCTGCTAATGGGGATACAGGGTGAATAGTAGTTCATAGTTGGGGATTCCTAGCGCTGGAGCTGCCACAATCCTGTTTTTGAGAGAAAAATAAAAACCGTCTATACCTTCAGGAGTTAGTTTAAAAAGCACAATGGTGATACAGTCATAGAGAGGCTGCATGAGGATTGATACTGCCTGCAGTAGAAAATCAGTCTAAGAAATATCCTAAGAGCGGCAACATTGACAGGAATAGGAAAGTTCTGTACAGCTTCTTTGCGAGCGCTGGTCAGATGTCGCGCCCCCAGTGTAATGCAATGTCCCAAAAAGATAACTGAAGATTTACAGAATTGCAGTTTATCCTTTAACGCTTACAACCTGCTTGGTACAAAAACAACATAAGTAATATTGTTGCAATACTACACTGTTTCCTGGAGGGGGCACAAATCAGTAAATCATCAACATATTATAAAAATAACATTGGCAAAATCAATAACTGTAAACTAAGCAGCATCCTGAGATATCTGGAACAAAAGTGTATATATATATATATTAGACACCACTGGAGTTTCCAGATCAGTAGCTGTATTAACTGCCCATAATTTTTGTACCAACCCGTACACAGGGTTAAGTTGAAGGGGGGCTGGAGTTTGCTATGTGGGCACTGATAAGAACTGTCCTTGGACCTGCAGCTGCCTGCTTGCAAAATGTGGGCTAGAACTACTCCTGGCTGTTTTTTTTTTTCCTGATACAGAACAAGCTGAATTCTTCTAACTTTTTTTTTTTTTTTTTACTTTTAATACATTGTTCGGAGTGGACAGGGAAAACATACAGGACTACACTCTGGACAGCTTCAGTAAGTAATTGTTGGGACCTAGGCATATTAGTAGAAGTATATCATGATTTCATTGCATATATTGCATATTGACACGGCAACTGTCCTGCTCTGGTTGCTGGGACCTGTCCTATTTCTACCTGACCACACGTTTGTATATACGAATTAGATTCGTCCTGTATCATGGGTCCTCCTTTCTGTGAAATTGTTGCGGCCAGTCCTCCAGCATAGTGGAGTTGATTATTTGCAGCATCTACTATGACCCCAACATGTTGTTTCGTAAAATCCCCTGTCCTTATCCTAAAGAGTACATCATGACGGTGGGGTCCAGGAATAACATTGGAATATATTTCCTGAAAATCTTCTCTTTCCTCTGTACTAGCAACGTCTAGCGACATGATTTTACAAAGAGTGCTCCGCCCCAGTCCCGGTGCCACAGTGACAGTCCCAACCGGACAACACTCAATACGCGCCCGCAACCGTAACAACACACCACATCCCAAAAGACCACATTGACCCCGCGGTGACACCACCAACTGTGTGTGCACAGCGGTTCCCCGAATCTGCAGGGGAATCTTTTTAGTGACGGGGAGCTGGAGAGTTGTCTGTAATTACTGAATTTTCTGCCCCCGTGTCCACCTGGAATTCAACCTCATGTCCCCCTAGTAGGTTCACCTGTACTGTGCAATTAGGAATGGGGGGTAAGGAGACAAGGGGGCTCATGCGCAAGCTACCTCTTTTTGCCTGCGCCAAATCATGCCGTGCCCCCTGTGCCATTCTGGCCAGATTCTCCGCTTCAACTGATCTTCAATCCGGTCTACCCACTTTCAGCTTTCTGTCACTTCCTTTCTCTGCCTGTCTATCTTTCTTCTCACATACACTGACCTTCTATTCACATGCCTAGCCCTTCGATTCTTACGTACTGTGTCTATTCCAAAAACCTATTCAACAAAATCTGAAAACTGTTGCACTCTTGCTCTGCGTCTCTATGCTGAATGCCTGATGGGAGGGGTAAGTCGGGTCGCTGCGCAGTCTGTCAGTGTGCTCTCCCTCAGCCTTCAGCTTCCTTATCTGTAGAATGACCTTGGTGTACAGCAAAATACCATCTCGCTGCTACCAGCACTTCCTCCCTCCCTTATACCTTTGCTTGCTGTCACTGACTTCTGCATTCTCAGATCAGTTCCTACAAATATAACACTTGTATATCTCATTTATCAATCTATTGTATCTAGCTTCATCTGCCAATCATGACAGTTTTTTATTCCCTGGGCGGGTGACACTGAGATAAAATATCCCTTTTCCCCTGAGTCTGGTGCGTTGATCCCTTGAAATCATTCCTATCACAGTTAAATATTTGATAGAAATCGAACTTAAAGACAACCACAGGGGTTGTAGTATTAACCCAGAAGGTGGGCATACTGGCACTACTGGAGATCAGGATATAGCTCAAAAGGATATGTATATCAGAAACTTCATAACTGCTGATTAATCTTGTCCTTCTTGCAATGGGAGGCGTGAATCCAGGTGCTCTTGCCCTCGAACTTCGGGCAGTAGGGGTGGACAGGATCACAGTGTAGGGACCCTCAAATCTGGGCTGGAGACAGTCTCTTCCCATAAATTTTTATATATATAAGGTCATCAGGCGAGAAATCATGCACCGTGTCACCTGTAAATTCTGGGAGAGAAGCAGACACTATAGAGTGGGTGTTAGTTAACTCTTTAGACAAAGCAATCACAAATTTACTACTTTATCAGTGGTTTCAAATAATTCCTGGTGCCTAATGTCTTCTGTTTTTAACATACCAGCATGATGGAGTATTGAATGTATGGTGGCCCGAAGGGTGGCCCGTGACTCATTTGAGTTTAAAGGATCATGGACTGGACCTACTGCATGGATGATGATATCAGCGGGAAGGTCCCCTGCATGGGTTGTCAGAGTCTGTCCAGGTGGCAAAGGGCCATGAGTGTATATATGAGCCATGCATTCTGCAGTGACGATGGGACCACCTGCTTGGGCTATTAATAGAGCCAGACCCCCTTTATTGGAGCAGTTGGAGTTGGCAGGACTAACTATAGCACCAACCCGATGTGTCAGGATATCACCGTACCCTATGGACAATGTCACTGGATTTCCATTGTGGTCTGTGTAATGCTGTGAATGGCAGGGATACCAGTTTTCAAGTACACCGGGAGCTGGGGGCCTGACCGGGGTTTCCGTGAATCTTACAGAACGACTGTCCTCTCTGAGGATTTGTGAAGGAGAGGAAGGTGCCCCATCTCCTGAGTAGGGGTGGAATAGGCCCTAGGACCAGGGTTGACAATGATGGTGGGGGGATGGAGGAGGGAAGAAAAGATACTGGTGCTGCTGGGGATAGTGGTGGCTGTTGAGGGGCCCACCCCTCTTCTATCTCCTGATCCTCCTCCCCTTCATTAGATCCCATAATATCATGGCGGCGGCTTCTGATCATTGTTTGAAAAACTGAAGATTCATGCATTGCAGCAATGGCCGGGTTGGGGTGTGTAAAAGGGAACAATGGTATTGCATCTGGTGCCATGCTGGGAGCTGTGGCCTGCACAGATGCAGGCGGGGGCTGGTAGTAGGCCCCGGTTGGTGTCAGCAAGGGATATAGGCCTGACTGGGTGTGCTTGGGTGTCTCAAGATGGCCGCCGGAGGAGATGGGGTGTTGGCCATTTCCGGGTGTATTAAGATGGCCACTGGGTTTACCAAAATGGCCGCTGGGTGTGGGAGGGGCGATGGGCTGGGCATTACACCAGGAGCGACCCGCCCCACAAACACGGCAGGTCTCCGCCCAGGGCGGATTCTGTTCACCACACACGACAGGTCCAACCTCCCTTTGTTCTGAGATCGGCACCATTATAGGGCGGTGGCCGAGGGCTTGGAGCGGCCATTTTAGTTACATCAACAAGATCATATGCAGAGCATTTTACATATCCGAACAAAGGCTCAGCACTTTCCGAACCTCCTTATTCCATCTACCTCTTTCCAACCCTCAACTTTCAAATCATTTACTACTCTTAAATGTGCTTGGGCTTGATGCAGAAGTCCCTTATCACCCAACTTTCCTTTCTTCTATGCTACATAATCCTTCTACACTGAAGGCTGAAATCTGCTCATACTCGGTAAGCTCACTTTCTTAACAGCCTTCTTGCCTCCACGTGATTCCATCAATTCAACCACTCCCAAAGCACCACCCTCTAACTTATGGAGTTTTTCAGATTTAAACAGACGCATCATGATTTAACAGAGTGAAATGATCTGTCGCGACTCAGACCACCGGTGCCACTTGCAGGTCACCACCCGTCAATACAGAGTCCCCGCTCCATGTGTTGACAAGACAAAAAGTCCCTGCTCAATTTGTCCCTTCCCTAACTGTGGGTGATAACTTTACAGCACAGTCCACCGTAACACTCTACACAGTACAGAGTCCCCGCTCCATGCACTGACACTGGGGCTTCTCCTAATGAGACTCCCCGTGTTGGACAAAGAGCCCCTGCTCTATTTGTCACTTCTCAGACGAAGAGCCCCGCTCCATTCGTCACTGATTAGACTATCATGTGCGTCTTCTACCCCACTCAACACTTCAAGAATCTAAAATTTGTCCCAACTTTATTCTAACAGTCACGGGAGGCAATTATCTACATAAAGGTACAGTGACCGGAGGAGGAGGAACGTGGTGTTTTGACTCAAGCACGTGCAGGCAATGCAACGTCACTCGGTCACACTTGCTGGTTCGTGGCGTGGGATTGCCCCTGGTCTCACCACTCAACCAGTCACCCCTCCAGACCCAAATGGACAATACGACAGGACCAAACAGTGACTGACACACAGGCAAGTGGGACGCATATAAAGTATATGATCCCAACTTACCGTGTTCAACGGAGGCTGCAGTCCTCGCATTCAGTCACCGCGGGCACCATCGCAAAGTCCTCAAGACGGGTCCGGACGGGCGGCAATCCACGGCCCCACGTGTTAGGCGCCAATTGTCGGGGTCGTAACGACAAACCACTCATCCTCCAGTCATTCCAAATTAGACTAAGAGCACGGGTCGACCGAGAATGAATCAGGCAATACGCTGGTTCAGACTTCAGAACGTGCCCTAAAGAAAATGGTGCTATTAGGCGGCCATCTCCAGTAAGCACTGAACTTTTATTCACGTACATAAGATTACATACACAGAATATTGGGGTGGAGTAAAGGCGGGATTGAGGAGAAAGAGATAAGCTGAGTCATCCTAATTGGTCCTTAGATCTTCTTCTAAGTCCTCCTTGATGTGTTGTCATCCTCAGTTTCGTTTCTTGAAGAAAGATTCTATTGTTCTCGTGTATCATGTATTTCCTCAATTCTCCAAAGGTGGGGGCATTTCAGTAGATCCACTTCAATTTAGTGTAATACAGTGATAGGACACAAGATGGAGACAAACACCAGCAGATACTAACATTGTAATAATATCATTTAAGGGAAACTTCGTGTTTACAAAATACATATACACACTATAAATATAAAAGTATAGTAGAAAATTATATTTTACCTTGACAGAACCACTGCTTGGGCGCACGGCAGAGCTCGGAAAATGGAAGGAGCACCATTTGACTTTTTCCAACCAAAATTGGCTGGAATTGAGATTGGACGCCATGTTGCATTTGGAGAGCCCCTGATGTGCCTAAACAGTGGAAACCCCCCACAAGTGACCCCATTTGGGAAACTAGACCCCCTAAGGAACTTATCTAGATCTGTGGTGAGCAATTTGAACCCCAAGTGCTTCACACAAGTTTATAACGTAGAGCCGTAAAATTAAAAAATCATATTTTTTCCACAAAAATGATCTTTTCACCCCAATTGTTATTTTCCCAAGGGTAACAAGACTCCAAAAGTTATTGTGCAATTTGTCCTGAGTACGCTGATACCCCATATGTGGGGGTAAACCACTGTTTGGGTGCATGGCAGAGTTTGGAAGGGAAGGAGCGCCGTTTGACTTTTTCAACGCAGAATTGGCTGGATGCCATGTCGTGTTTGGAGAGCTCCTGATCTGCCTAAACAGTGGAAACCCCCACAAATGACACCATTTTGGAAACTAGACCCCTCAAGGAACTTATGTAGATGTGTGGTGAGCACCTTGAACCCCAAGTGCTTCACAGAAATTTATAACGTACAGCCGTAAGATAAATTTTTTTTTTTTTTTTTACAAAAATGATTTTTTCGTCCCCAATATTTTATTTTCACAAGGGTAACAGAAGAAATTGGACCCCAAAAGTTGTTGTCCAATTTGTCCTGAGTACGCTGATACCCAATATGTGGGAGAAAACTACTGTATGGGTACACGTTGGGGCTCGGAAGGGAAGTAGTGACGTTTTGGATTGCAGACTTTGATGGAATGCTCTGGGGGCGTCATGTCGCATTTGTAGAGCCCCTGATGCACCTAAACAGTGGAAACCCCCACAAGTGACCCCATTTTGAAAAATAGACCCCACAAGGAACTTATCTAGATGTGTGGTGAGCACTTTGAACCCCAAGTGCTTCACAGAAGTTTATAATGTATAGCCGTAAAAATAAAAAAAAATTTTTTTTTACAAAAATTATTTTTTTCGCCCCCAATATTTTATTTTCACAAGGGTAACAGGAGAAATTGGACCCCAAAAGTTGTTGTCCAATTTGTCCTGAGTACGCGGATACCCAATATGTGGGAGAAAACTACTGTATGGTTACACGTTGGGGCTCGTAAGGGAAGTAGTGACGTTATGGATTGTAGACTTTGATGGAATGGTCTGGGGGCGTCATGTCGCATTTGGAGAGCCCCTGATGCGCCTAAACAGTGGAAACCTCCCACAAGTGACCCCATTTTGGAAAATAGACCCATAAGGAACTTATCTAGATGTGTGGTGAGCGCTATGAAGCCCAAGTGCTTCACAGAAGTTTATAACGTACAGCCGTAAAAACAAAAAAAAATCATTTTTTTTTTAAAAAATGATACTTTTGCCCCCAGTTTTATTTTCCCAAGGGTAACAGAAGAAATAGGACAAATTGCACAATAACTCTTAGGGTCCAGAGTACGCTGATACCCCATGTGGGAGTAAACTACTGTTTGGGCGCATGGCAGAGGTCAGAAGGGAAGGAGCACCGTTTGACTTTTTCAACGCAGAATTGGCTGGAATTGAGATCAGACGTCATGTCACATTTGGAGAGCCCCTGATGTGCCTAAACAGCGGAAAACCCCCAATTCTAACTCCAACCCTAACCCCAACACACCCCTAACCCTAGTCCCAACCCTAACCACAAACCTAACCCTAACATACCCCTATCCCTAATCCCAACCATAACCCTAATACTAACTTTAGCGCCAACCCTAACCCTAACTTTAGCCGCAACCCTAACCTTCACCATAACCCTAATGGGAAAATGGAAATAAATACATTTTTTTAATTTTATTATTTTTCCCTAAACTAAGGGGGTGATAAAGGGGGGTTTGATTTACTATTTATAGCGGGTTTTTATGATTGGCAGCTGTCACACTAAAAGACGCTTTTTATTGCAAAAAATAGTTTTTTGCATCGCCACATTTTGAGAGCTATAATTTTTGCATATTTTGGCCCACAGAGTCATGTGAGGTCTTATTTTTTGCGGTACGAGTTGACGTTTTTATTGGTACCATTTTTGAGCACGTGACATTTTTTGATCGCTTTTTATTTCGATTTTTGGGAGGTTAGAATGAACAAAAATCAGCAATTCATGAATTTCTTTTGGGGGAGGCGTTTATACCGTTCCGCGTGTGGTAAAATTGATAAAGCAGTTTTATTCTTCGGGTCAGTACGATTACAGCGATATCTCATTTATATCATTTTTTATGTTTTGGCGCTTTTATAGAATAAAAACAATTTTATATAAAAAATTATTATTTTTGCATCGCTTTATTCTGCGAGCTATAACTTTTTTATTTTTTCGCTGATGATGCTGTATTATGGCTCGTTTTTTGCGGGACAAGATGACGTTTTCAGCGGTACCATGTTTATTTATATCGGTCTTTTTGATCGCGTGTTATTCCACTTTTTGTTCAGCGGTATGATGATAAAGCACTGATTTTTTGCTTTGTTTTTTTTTTTTTTTAAGGGGTTCACAAAAGGGGTTAACTAGTGGGACAGTTTTATAGGGGGGTCGTTACGGACGCGGCAATACCAAATATGTGTACTTTTATTGTTTTATTTTTTTTATTTACAGGAAGAAATGAATTTATTGGGGAATATTTTTTTTTTTTATTTATTTTGTAATTTTTTTTTTACACGTTTATTTTTATTTTTTTTACTTTTTTACATTGTCCCAGGGTGGGACATCACTGTAAAATGTCAGATCGCTGGTCTCACAGTGTGCACAGCACTCTGTGAGACCAGCGATCTCACAGGCAGCGCTGCAGGCTTCTCAGTGCCTGCTCTAAGCAGGCACTGATGAAGCCGCCTCCCTCCAGGACCCCGGCGCCATCTTGGATCCGGGTCCTGGGAGGGAGGAAGCCCTCAAAACAGCGCGATCATATCGCGCTGTTCTGAGGGTCTCAGGGGGGCGCGCTTGGAGCCCCCTCCCTGCGCGATGCTCCCCTGTGCCCCCAGTACACCGCGATCATGTTTGATCGTGGTGTGCAAGGGGTTAATGTGCCGGGAGTGGTCCGTGACCGCTCCTGGCACACAGTCCCGGGTGTCAGCTGTGATAATCAGCTGACACTCGGCGGCGATTAGCTGCGCTCCCCCTGGGAGCGCAGCTAATCGCTAAGACGTACTACCCCGTCCATGGTCAGATTGTCACGGGTTTTATGGATGGGATAGTACGTCAGATGTCAGAGAGGGGTTAAAAGAAAAAAAATCTTGTTGTTCACCAAAAAATAAATCAGGCAAATGTACCTTTGGCTCCACGAAATGTGCTCCAGAACAACTACTCACGTGTTGCTGGATTTCAGCCACCTCCAGAGAAAGTCCCTGCAGGCGTTGAGCCAAATCCTGAACCAACACCATGATGGAAACAGAAAATCTTTCCTTAGAGATTTTTATTTTTTTTCTTGGGCTGGACTTACTGTTATGATCTGCTACAAGCACTAAGGAAAGATGGGAATTCTGTCCCTACAATAGAACTAAGCTGAATCCTACGATGTAACGGGGAACCTGATCCTGCGACCAGACCCGCTAAAGTCCTCAGCTAGTCTAAACGAAGACCTATAGTTGCAAGGGAGGAATCCCTACAAGATCTAGGGACTGGGAGAAAAGGTGGACACCTCCTAACAGAAATTGTAGCAGGGATAATTAAACAGAAAACAAAATACTTAGAGATCCTAAGATCAAGCAAACTGACTGAGTAAGGCACCTAAGCACCCGGCTAGCTTAAGAGTAGATAATACAATGAAGTCCAGCAAAGCCAGAAGGGCGGAGACAGACTAAATAGGGAAAAAAGGTCATGTGACCAGCAAACTGAAACAAAACTTAACAAGAGGGTTCTAACAAAAATCACTGTTAAATATCAATATCCGTTACCCTTGATTTCTGACCTATTTTCCAGAGTGAAAAGTGCTAGTTGGTTTACCAAGCTTGACCTCAGGGGTGCGTATAACCTTATTCGCATTAAGCACGGGGATGAATGGAAGACGGCGTTTAATACCCCAGAGGGGAATTTTGAGTACCTAGTGATGCCTTTTGGGCTTACTAATGCCCCTTCCGTCTTCCAATCCTTCATGAATGATATTTTCAGGGATTTTGTGGATAAATTTCTGATTGTTTATTTGGATGATATCTTGATTTTTTCCAACGACTGGGACTCTCATGTGAAACATGTTCGGACTGTGTTCCAGATTTTGAGAGAGAATGCATGTATGTGAAGGGATCAAAGTGTATTTTTGGCATACAGAAGGTCTCATTTCTGGGATTCATTTTGTCTCCGTCTGTTATTGAAATGGACCCGGTCAAGGTTCAGGCCATCTGTGATTGGGTTCAACCTACTACATTGAAGGCTCTTCAGAGATTTTTGGGTTTTGCCAATTTCTATCGTAAATGTATTGGTAATTTCTCCGGTATTGTTAAACCATTGACTGATTTGACCAAAAAGGGTTCCGATGTGGTGAATTGGCCTCCTGAGGCAGTTTCTGCATTTCAGGAACTTAAGCAGAGATTAATTTCTGCTCCTGTTCTACGGCAGCCTGATGTTTCTCTGCCGTTTCAGGTGGAGGTTGATGCTTCTGAGATTGGGGCAGGTGCCGTTTTGTCCCAAAGGGATCCAGAGACCTCTAAGAGTAACTCTTGTGCCTTCTTCTCTCGAAAATTTTCTCCAACTGAGCGTAATTATGACGTCAGGGACTTTGTGCAGTCCTGTGGGACTTGCTCTTGTTCCAAGCCTTGCTCTCGCTCTAGTGGTTTGTTAATACCATTACCTGTGCCCAAGAGGCCTTGGACCCATATCTCTATGGATTTTATTTCCGACCTCCCTGTCTCTCAGAGAATGACCGTTATCTGGGTAATCTGTGATAGGTTTTCCAAGATGATACATCTAAGTTGCCTTCCTCCTCCGAATTGGTGCCTTTGTTCTTTCAGCACGTGGTTCGGTTACATGGCATTCCTGAGAACATTGTGTTTGACAGAGGAGTCCAGTTTGTTTCCAGATTTTGGAGGACTTTTTGTTCTAAACTTGGTGTTCAGTTATCTTTCTCCTCTGCATTTCACCCTCAGACCAATGGACAAACCGAGAGAACAAACCAGACCTTGGAGACTTATCTGAGATGTTTTGTGTCTGCTGATCAGGATGACTGGGTCTCTTTTTTGCCTTTGACTGAGTTTGCTCTTAATAATAGGGCTAGCTCTGCCACCTTGATGTCTCCATTTTTCTTCAATTCTGGGTTTCACCCTCGATTTTCTTCGGGACAGACGGAGGCCTCTGTCTGTCCGGGGTTTACTCTATTGTGGAGCGAATGCAGCAGATCTGGGTCCAGGTTGTGGAGAGGTTGTCTCTCTCTCAAGAGAAGGCCTAGCGGTTTGCCAACCGGCATAGGACTGATGGTCCTCGTTTTAAAGTGGGGGGCTTGGTTTGGTTGTCCTCGGGAAATATCCCTATGAAGGTTGCGAAATTCTTAATCCGGTTTCCTTACGTTTGCTTCTTCCAGGGACATTTAAGATCCATAACGTGTTCCACAAGTCCTTATTGAAGAGGTTTGTCGAGCCAGTGGTTTCTATGGCTGCGCCTCCCGACCCTGTTTTGGTTGAGGGCAATTTGGAGTATGTGGTTGAGAAAATATTGGATTCTCGTTTTGCTAGACGGAAACTCCAGTATTTGGTTAAGTGGAGAGGTTATGGTCAGGAGGACAATTTTTGGGTGTTTGCTTCGGACATCCATGCTAGGAGACTGATCCGTGCCTATCATCGAGCTCATCCTGATCGGCCTGGTTGCGCAGGTGAGGGTTCGGTGACCGCTCCTCAAGGTCTGATATAAGTGACCTGAACTCCCAGCAGCCTTGCCGGTAATCAATTGTTCTTCAGGTCTTGCTTGGAGCTCAGCTGGCATTCCTGCTTTCATTCAGGTCAGTGATTTGCTGTTTTTTTTTCCTCTGGTTGGATTTTCCTTGTTGGTTTGCTGCCTTGCAGCAGACTTCAACCTGGTCCCCTTTTTGGGGCCTGGCTCTGCATTTGTGCTCAGTTGTGTTTGCACTTTTGCTCTGTTCCAGTTTCACCTTTTATTTGTTGAATTGCTGTGTTTTACACCAGAGATCTGATTTAGGTGGTAGAGGTCGTGTGATCTTAGGTTTTTTTTGTTAATCAGAAGTGTTGGTATTTTTGTCAGGGTTTTTTGGGTTGCAGTCAGAATTATTTCCTATACTTTTCTATCTAGACAGTATTGGGCCCCAGCGTTTGCTCATTCTATTTTCTGTCTGTGTTTGTTTTTTCCTCTTGTCTAACCGCCATTACATGTTTGGGGGCATCCTATTTCTTTGGGGGTTCTGCTACGGGGCAGTTAGCTTTCATCTTTCTGCCTTTATGTGTAGCTATCTCTCCGGCTGTGACGAGGCTTCTAGGATCACCGTAGGTACGCTCCACGGCTACTTCTAGTGTTGCAGCTAGTTCAGAGCCCTGCAACCCAATAGTTTCCAGCCTCTCTGGTGTATTGCTACTTTGGCTATTTTTGCTATTTCTCCTCAGTTAACGAAACATAACAAGCCACTTTGGGGCCTATGAGCCATGGGTCCCAATGCCGAAAAGCCAAGCCACCACACAGTGTCCCAATTTCATCTGTGTGCATCACCAGGATGACACTAAATTGTACCCGCTGCGTAGAGCTTCAGTCTGTACACAGAACAGACCGAAGTAGCACATCATGGGGATGTGAATGTTTTTTCTTTCTTTGTTATGGAATTTTTCTGCTCAGGGATGAATGGCATAATACAGTATGGGGGAACTGTGGGGGCATCAGTCTCTATTCAGGGCATCATACTGTATTAGGAGGACATAATGGGAGCATCCTAATGTATTGGGGCAAACTGGTGGCATCATATTTATATTGGATTTGGGACACTGTGAGGACATCTGTGGCGCCCTGAGGGTCCAGTCGCCACAGAGATGTTGCATCGCACCCAGCGGTGTGACACCTGACTCTCAGGTAAGGAGGAAGCACCCCATTGACTCCATCACCGCATCCACACACATCATGCCAGTGCTGAGCTTCAGGCTGGTTAGTAAAGGGTGTGGAGTTGGGTAGGTGGAGTCAGTTGCAGCATTAGGCTGCAGTGTGTTAGATTAGAGTTTCAGTTGGAGACAGGCAGGCAGTGTGTGGGTACTGCCTGGCCTGCAGCTCCTCTGAGTCCATCTCAGGGAGCCGAGCTGAAGAGGGTGAAGGGGTCCTGGGCTGAGACAGCAATTGAAGCTGTGTCCCCATCCTTGGAGAAGGAAGGACCAGGCACATATCGGGAAACGGTTCCCAGACTAGTGGGTCAGTTCATCGCCATTAGTAACACCGCGTCTAGTGGGACTCTTCAAGAGCCACTAGCTACCATAATCTCATCCGGAGGCAGCTAGGGATCAAGTACGTCCAGGCATCCGACGGTGTCTCGGTCTCCGTGAAGAGGAGAGCCGTGCACCGGGACATCGGGTCGCACCTGTAAACTGAAAGGATCCAATACTACCTCGTCTGAGGGCTCTGTGGTAGGGAGGTGCAGAGAGGAGTAAGGAGTATAGCACAAGAAGCCGGAAAGGAACATAAAGGGAGTCTTTGGAAGTGTGACCAATTTACCTGAGGGTTACTGGACTACTGACTGGAAGGACACAGTGCCCGGCTGGAATCTGGTGTACAACAGACTGTGAGTAAACCCTTGAAACTGCACAAGAACTGTTTCCTGCATTATTACTCCGTCGCACACTCCACTCTGCTACATCTATCCTGCACCATAGCTTTACCTTACATCTACCTGCCCTGGAAGGACACAGTCTTACCTGTAGAAGACTTATCACCTAGCTGCACAACACCATCCCTTCCAGAGGACCTGCACAGCAGCACTGGTCACCCTGACCAGGTACTACAAGTGGCGTCACGACAAACTACACGAACATTTTATCCCCTGTAAATATCCCCTTTTCAGTGAGCCCCAGGGCCACGGACCGAGCCGTGTGCTGCCCGTGACATCCCCCATAGAAGTCGACGGGCTCGGTGCCGAGTACCCCACAGGCCCTGGCTATGTGTGACTCATTTTTGGCGTCACAAACAGGATTCCGAAGCTTGTTATAAGTGAGTCCTGTGTGCCTGAATTGGACTGTTTTTGTGCTAAAGACTGTATCTGCCATCTTTGTGACTTTGCCGCCATTTACCGCCATTTTGCCGCCATATTCGCGCCCTGAGGCGCTGGTGAAGAGGGAGGGCGTGCTTTCGTGGGCGTGCACTCACTCAGTGGCGCGAAAGAAATGTCCGCCTACCCTAAATGTTACTGCAATCTCCGGACATGTCCATCAGCGATGGAGTTCCGCCTCCTAATTCCCAATGGTGGGAGAAGGGAGAGAAAACCCCGCCTCCATACCAAAGAGCGGACCCCTCCTGATGAAGAGATCCGTTGTGACCTGGAGAAGCTGATCCTCTCCATTGAAGAAGAAGTGGATGCTGCCCTGCTGTATCTGGCCCGGCACCGCGCTGAAGTGGAGAAAATGGAGCGTAGCTGGAGGGCTCTGGAGCTGCGGCTGCAGCAGAGCCGACCGCTCCCTACACCGCCCGCGCGTCTGCCACCGGCGCCACCTGAAGCAGAGTCTGAGATCTGGCCGAAGGCTGATCCGGAAGGAGCCATACCTAACCCCGCCGAGGACGCGGCGACAGGAGAAGAGGCTGCGGAGGCCTCACCCGGACCAGAACACCGGTCCACCCCGGAACCAGACACCGTACCTGTAGCAGAGGAAAGCTGTCCCCCGGCAGGGATGAAGGAGGAAGACCGGCCCTACGGCCTAGAAGACCGGAGTGAACCGGCTCTTCAGGTAACCAGCGATGATATCCCTGCTGCAGATGCTGACACCCTGCTGGAACCCCTGACACCCCCACCAGCCCAGTGTGCACCAGTCATACGGACACCAGCGGTGGAGTCAATGACCCTGGTGCTAGGCACTGTGCCCATGAATAGGAATGGTCCTGTGCTTGCACAGCCACCAGGTGTCGCTACTACCAAGTAAATGAGAAAAACAGGACAGGTTCTACAAATGTATATAGTGTATTAATGTATATAGTATGCAAATGTTGCCATAACCCGGAGGGGTGATTGCCTTTGATATTGCCTTTCTGAACTGGTATCTGAGGACTCTGCCAGCCCAAAAACTGTCCTTGTGTATAGTTAGCACTTCGGTGCCTCATCTTGGTTTCACTTAATTACCTCAGAAGTTTAAAACCCGTTTGGTGTGGCCGAAGGTGAGGACTGCTGGAAAAGTCAGTTATGTCTTGCAGCCCACCCAGGACCACCGTTGGAGGTTTGGAGCGGGTCCTCCAAAGTATATGTTTACTTGAACTTTGAAGTAAATATTAAAAGTGTTTTCTTGCAACGTTTAACCTGAAGTGCCTCCCATAAAGGGATGATGCGTTTGAAAATGTTATACTGTTTTGCTAAGCATTTTTAAAAATTTTGTATGTTTTTTATGTAACATCTTTACTCTATTACAGCCCGGGAGTGCTGTGTTTAACCAGGGGGGAATGTGGCGCCCTGAGGGTCCAGTCGTCACAGAGATGTTGCATCGCACCCAGCGGTGTGACACCTGACTCTCAGGTAAGGAGGAAGCACCCCATTGACTCCATCACCGCATCCATACACATCATGCCAGTGCTGAGCTTCAGGCTGGTTAGTAAAGGGTGTAGAGTTAGGTGGGTGGAGTCAGTTGCAGCATTAGGCTGCAGCGTGTTAGATTAGAGTTTCAGTTGGAGACAGGCAGGCAGTGTGTGGGTACTGCCTGGCCTGCAGCTCCTCTGAGTCCATCTCAGGGAGCCGAGCTGAAGAGGGCGAAGGGGTCCTGGGCTGAGACAGCAATTGAAGCTGTGCCCCCATCCTTGGAGAAGGAAGGACCAGGCACATATCGGGAAACGGTTCCCAGACTAGTGGGTCAGTTCATCGCCATTAGTAACACCGCGTCTAGTGGGACTCTTCAAGAGCCACTAGCTACCATAATCTCATCCGGAGGCAGCTAGGGATCAAGTACGTCCAGGCATCCGACGGTGTCCCGGTCTCCGTGAAGAGGAGAGCCATGCACCGGGGCATCGGGTCATACCTGTAAACTGAAAGGATCCAATACTACCTCGTCTGAGGGCTCTGTGGTAGGGAGGTGCAGAGAGGAGTAAGGAGTATAGCACAAGAAGCCGGAAAGGAACATAAAGGGAGTCTTTGGAAGTGTGACCAATTTACCTGAGGGTTACTGGACTACTGACTGGAAGGACACAGTGCCCGGCTGGAATCTGGTGTACAACAGACTGTGAGTAAACCCTTGAAACTGCACAAGAACTGTTTCCTGCATTATTACTCCGTCGCACACTCCACTCTGCTACATCTATCCTGCACCATAGCTTTACCTTACATCTACCTGCCCTGGAAGGACACAGTCTTACCTGTAGAAGACTTATCACCTAGCTGCACAACACCATCCCTTCCAGAGGACCTGCACAGCAGTGTTGGTCACCCTGACCAGGTACTACAGGTGGCGTCACGACAAACTACACAAACATTTTATCCCCTGTAACTATCCCACCTTTCAGTGAGCCCCAGGGCCACGGACCGAGCTGTGCTACCCGTGACATTCCCCATAGACATCAACGGGCTCGGTGCCGAGTACCCACAGGCCCTGGCTACGTGCGGTTCACATCATATGGTATTGAGGGCACTGTGAGGTCACCATACAGCATTAAGGGCACTGTGAGGTCACCATACAGCATTAAGGGCACTGTAAGGGAATCACACTTTATTGGAGTCACTGCACGACCATTGTACTGTATTGAGGGTGGCACTATTGGGGTATCATAATGTGTGTTAGGGGTACAAAGTAAACAGATAAACAGACGCCAGTCCTGCGTGGAATCTAAAACTCATATTTTATGCTATTGTGTAATAGTCTTCATTTCATTTAGCACAGCACAACATTATGCATTGTTTTTACCTTCAGGTGCACGGTGTAGACATCATACTGAGTGGGGAATGAACTGTATGAAAACTCCACGTTAAAAATAACAATAATGTCTACAAGTTGGAGCATCTTCTAAATTATTTCATGTATGTTAGAAAAAGTGGATTGTACCGTCCACCATGTTTGCATATTGTGTACTGCTTCGGTTAATGTATGACTATATATTGAGTTGTATTTCTTTCTTTGAAAACAATAAAAAAAGATTAAAATAAAAGATAAAAATAACAATTATAATAATTTGATTTCTATAGCGCCAACATATTCCGCAGCACTTTATATTTTAGAGGGGACTTGTACAGACAATAAAAGACATTACAGAATAACAATAATCACATAAATCAACAGATACCAAGAGGAGTGAGTGCCCTGCTCACAAGCTTACAATCTATGAGGAAATGGGGGCGACACGAAAGGTGGATGGTAACAATTGCTTTCATTGTAGGGTTCGGCCATCAACCTAATAGATAGGGTGTTCATGTAATGCTGCATGAACTAGTAACCAACCAGTATGTGTAAAAGTACAGACACAGAGGGATATTAAATGCCTAAAGGGTGTAAGAACAGATGATGCGAGGGTCCTGGTTTTGAAGAAAATTTTGAATGGGCAACAGAGGGAGTTAGAGCAATATGTTGAGGCGGTAGGCCAGTCTGAAGAAATGCGTTTTTAGGAGCACTCTTAAGGCTAAGTTCACACGTTGCGGAATTGCCGCGGAAATTTCCGCAGCAATACTGCACTTCTCTGCCGCGGGAAATACGCATTTTTTTTGTATGCGTATTCCCGCCAAAAACTAGCGTTTTGCAAGCGTAATTAGCTTGCAGAATTTTAGCGTTTTCCTAGCGATCTGTAGCATCGCTTGGAAAACTGATTGACAGGTTGGTCACACGAGTCACACATAGTGTTTGACACGTGTGACCAACTTTTTACTATTGATGCCGTCTATGCCGCATCAATAGTGAAAAGATCTAATGTAAAAATAATAAAAAAAATAAATAATGATATTCTCACCTTCCGGCGGCCCCCGCAGCCTTCCCGCCTCTCAGCGACGCTCCCGGCAACTCCCGTTCCCAGGCGTCCTTTGCGACAGACCCCAGATGACGTAGCATCACGCGAGACCGCTACGTCATGATTCTCGCAAAGGACTCCTGGGAACGGGAGCGTCGCTGAGAGGCGGGAAGGCTGCGGGGGCCGCCGGAAGGTGAGAATATCATTATTTTTTATTTTAATTATTGTTTTACCAGGGATATGGTACCCAGGGCCTGGAGGAGAGTCTCCTCTCCTCCAGACCCTGGGTACCATCGCACATGAACCGCTTACATTCCGCATAGCCACATGCGGAAAGTAAGCGGTTCAATTCATTCCTATGGCGGCGATTCCGCCGAGATTACGCAAAATTAATGAACATGTTGCTATTTTTTCCGCAAGCGTTTTTTTCGCGGAAAAAAAAGCATTATGTGGCCAAAACATGCGGAATCCATTAACATGTATAGGATGCTTAATGCTTGCGTTTTTTTCGCGTTTTTACCGCGGAAAAAAACGAGAAAAAAACGCAAATATTCCTGAGCGTGTGAACTTAGCCTAAAACTATAGGTATTGTGGATTAATCAAATTGTCCTGGGTAGTGCATTCCAAAGAATTGGCGCAGCACGTTTGAAGTCTTGGAGATGGAAGTGGGAGGTTTGGATTATTGAGGATGTTAATCTTAGGTTTTTAGCAGAACAGAGGGCACGGGAAGGGTGGTAGACTAAGACAAAGAGATGTAGGATGGTGCTGAACCATGGAGTGCTTTGTGGGTGAGAGTGATAAGTTTATATTGAACTCTGGAGTGGATGGGCAAGCAGTGCAATGACAGGCACAAGGTAGAGGCATCAGTATAATGGTTGGTGAGGAATATGATCTTGGTTGCAGGATTCAAGACAGATTGGAGAGGGGAGAGTTTAGTAAGAAGGAGACTGATTAGTAGAGAGTTGTGAAACCTCTTACTGTAGCTCTTATTTATTCTTGTCTGGACTATTGTAGAGATGAAAGTTAGAAAAGTAAGAAAAGGTCGAATTCTAGAAATGTTTTTGAGGTGTAGATGACTACAGCGAGCCAGTGATGGGATGTGGGGGTGAATGAAAGCTCTGAATCAAGCATGACCCCAAGACAGCAGGCATATTGCTGGGGAGTAATGATTAAAGCCTGAGATGCTATGCTGTCACATGGTAGATATGTTACAGAAATTACTGCAATTGTCTCATTAGTATTGTTACAACTTGGAGGTGAATTAACTAACTTGATTGTCATCATTTTAGTAACATAGTTGGCACACAAAGAATTTCACTCCCATAAAGAGGATTTCTGTTCAAAGTGTCCTTAGTCAGACTTATTCCACTTCTCACAAGGAACAAGTCATTTTCCAGGATGTTCCTCCTGACAGCACCATGGAGTTCATCCTTCTCATCCTATCAGGGACAGGAAACACACGAGAAGATAAAAGGCCTCTCTCACCAACCTCACTCAGTGCTTTTACCAAGTACCACACCAGGATTGATGCAACTTATGTTTTATTAAATTCCCATACGTTAAATCACTTTAGTAATAGGAAATCATAAGGGAGCGAACTGACTGTGCCGTCAGGATGGACTCTTAGAAACATCATTACCGGTAGGTCTAATATCCGTTTTCCAGGACGTCCCTCCTGACAGCACCATTGTCACGCTGTCTAATGATATGTATACAATGTCAGTAAACTATTAATACAGGAACAACACTCTATACAACAACTAGTATAGCAACATCAGCATGTAAGTATAGAATAGATTTACCTGACACGATATCTGCTGAACTCAGGGTTAATCTTGAGGACTTGATGAGCTGAAACAGGAAAGAGGTGGACGGGATCTAACCTGACCCTAAACTGGGGTCCTAACTAATCCCTCACCTTGGAGGTACTGATAATGGTTCAGAGGTCCAAGTCTCCAGCCTAACCCTGTCTCCTATCAGACCCTGAACCCTGTAATCAGTCCTAAGAAGGATCCTGACTACCACCAAAGGGATATGGGCTGATCTCAGCTAAATACACAGATTAGACATATAAGACAGACAGGATAACACTCGCTTGCATACACACTCAAACACCAAAGGAACATAAATGGTCTGGGAAATAAACTCTAACCAAGTTGAGCTTAGAACAACTAAGGAGCTCACAACTAAAGTCTATACAGATTCATTCCTATCTGTGGTCTGCATGAAGGTTTCACTGGCAACTCCCCAAGCAGACAACCAGGAATTTAAAGGAAACCAATCAACAAATAATCAATTGCAGCCGGGAGAAACTGCACCCAGTCCCAGCACCGAGCACAGACAGAATTAACTCCCTAGCTGCCAAACACAAAGAAACAGCAGCTCAGCTGTGAGAAGTCAAAATGTGCAACCGCGACGATCTTCGTGGCAATGCACACATGACAGTACCCCCCCTTCTACGAGGGGCCTCCGGACCCTCAGGGCCAGGCCTGCCCGGGTGAGTTCTGTGGAAGGTCCGAACCAAACGATCTGCGTTAACATCAGACGCAGGGACCCACGTCCTCTCCTCTGGACCATACCCCTTCCAATGCACCAAGTACTGAAGGGACCGGCGATTCAGACGTGAGTCAATGATCTTTGATACTTGAAATTCCAAGTTACCATTGACCAACACAGGAGGAGGAGGTAGAGGTGACGGTATGACTGGTGCCACATACCTTTTAAGTAATGACTTGTGGAACACATTATGAATTTTAAACGTAGGAGGGAGGTCCAGACGAAATGCCACAGGATTAATTATGGAACTGATCCTGTATGGCCCGATGAATCTGGGACCCAGTTTCCAGGAGGGCACCTTAAGTTTTATATTCCTGGTAGACAACCATACCAGATCGTTCACATTCAGATCTGGACCAGAAACTCTCCTCCTATCAGCCATACGTTTGTAACGGTTCCCCATCGCACTCAGATTATTCAATACACCTCTCCACACAGAAGCAAGTGATGACGAGAAACGCTCCTCCTCAGGAACCCCAGAAGGGCCCCCCCCATTGAAAGTACAAAACTGGGGATGGAAACCATATGCCCCAAAAAACGGGGACTTACCAGTGGACTCGCTCCGCCTGTTGTTAAGAGCGAACTCTGCCAGAGGCAAGAAAGAAGACCAGTCCTCTTGGTTCTCTGAAACAAAACACCGGAGATATGTCTCTAAGCTCTGATTCAGACGCTCTGTCTGACCATTGGTCTGCGGATGAAAAGCCGAGGAAAATGACAATTGCATCCCCCGACGTAAACAAAATGCCCTCCAAAATTTGGACACAAACTGAGACCCCTATCTGACACCACATCAGAAGGCAACCCATGAAGTCTAACGATCTCCCTAATGAACACCTGCGCCAGAGTTTTAGCATTAGGGAGTGCAGGAAGAGCAACGAAATGTGCCATCTTACTGAACCTGTCAACAACCACCAGTATGACAGTATTCCCTGACGACGGAGGAAGGTCCGTAATGAAGTCCATAGATAAATGAGTCCATGGACGCTCCGGAAGTTTCAAGGGTAAAAGGGTCCCAGACGGACGGGTATGAGGGGTTTTAGAGCGAGCACACACCCCACATGACGCGACAAAAGTTATAACATCTTTATTAGCATTAGGCCACCAAAACCGGCGAGAAAGGAGATCTAAAGTAGCCTTACTCCCTGGATGTCCTGCTAGAGCAGAATTATGATGTGCCTCAATAACCTTTTGTCTCAACAGATTTGGGACAAACAGTCTCCTGGAGGTCCTGCAGGGGCGTCCCCCTGAGCCTCTAACACCTCCTCCTCAAGCTCAGAAAATACAGCCGACACTACCACCCCCTCCTGAAGGATAGGACTCGGGTCATCCGTTTTCCCGGCCCCTGGGAAACTGCAAGACAAGGCATCAGCCTTTACATTCTTAGACCCCGGGCGATAAGTGACGACAAAATTAAACCTGGTAAAAAACAACGACCATCGAGCTTGTCTGGAATTCAGACGCTTAGCGGATTCCAAATACAACAGGTTCTTGTGATCAGTAATAACGGTAACCGGGTGGACTGCCCCCTCCAAAAAGTGACGCCATTCTTCAAAAGCTAACTTAATGGCCAAAAGTTCCCTATTGCCGATATCATAATTCCTTTCGGCGGACGACAATTTCTTAGAAAAGAAAGCGCACGGATGCCATTTACCAGGGGACGGACCCTGGGACAATATAGCACCCACCCCTACGTCAGACGCATCCACCTCCACAATGAACGGCTGAGATGCATCTGGTTGGATGAGAACGGGTGCCGAAGCAAAACATTTCTTCAAAGAGGAAAAGGCTTGGCAAGCTTTGTCCGACCATTTAGAAAAATCCGTCCCTTTTCTTGTCATGTCAGTGAGAGGTTTGACGACAGATGAGAAATTACAAATAAATTTCCGGTAGTAGTTAGCAAACCCCAAAAAACGCTGCAGAGCCTTAAGATCCCCTGGCTGATCCCATTCAAGCACTGCTCTCACCTTTTCAGGGTCCATACGGAAACCGGAGGCTGACACCAAAAAACCCAAAAACTGAAGTTCCTGTACGGCAAATACACACTTCTCCAGTTTGGCGTATAGTTTATTGTCTCGCAAGATCTGCAACACCTGTCTCACATGCTCCTGATGAGACACAAGATCTGGCGAGTAAATTAAAATGTCGTCCAAATATACAACCACAAACAGCCCCACAAGGTGACGAAAAATGTCATTAACAAAATGTTGGAATACTGCTGGTGCAGTAGTCAGACCAAAAGGCATGACTAGGTTCTCATAATGTCCCTCCGGCGTGTTAAACGCCGTTTTCCACTCATCCCCCTCTTTTATCCTAATCAGATTATACGCCCCCTGAGATCCAATTTAGAAAACCATTTGGCGCCAACAATTTGATTGAAGAGATCAGGAATAAGAGGGAGTGGATACGGATCTCGAACAGTAATCCGATTAAGTTCGCGGAAATCCAAGCAAGGGCGTAGGCCTCCATCTTTCTTCTTCACAAAGAAGAACCCCGCGGCTACTGGGGAAGATGAAGGTCTAATATGCCCTTTGGCCAGACTTTCAGAAATATAATCTTTCATAGCCTGCCTCTCAGGACCAGATGTAGCGCCCGCGTCCCTGCCTGCTGCCAGACAGGGACGTCGCTCTCCTCACCTGCGCTCAGCATCCTCAGTGCTCCCAGCCTCCTCTGCGCCTCTGGCATCCTCGGCGTCCTCCTTCCGCCCTGCTGGTCCCGCGCGCTCCTTCCCTGCTGCTGGCCTTAGGGCGCCGCCCGCACCCTCCCCGCTCTTAAAGGAGCCGCGCGCATTTTCCAAATCAGTCTCCAGCCAATGCTGGTGGACTCCACCCTATATTAAGGGCTTCCTCCTTAATGGAGGTGCCCGGGCAATGTTGTTTCTGTGCAGTCTAACTCTGCTTCAGCCATCAGCTCCTGTTTCCAGTTGCCTGCCTGTTACCTGTCTGTTTGCCTGTCGGCCATCTGACTGCAGCTCTATCCAGAGGTTCGGACATCTTCAGCAGAGATCCCCGGCTGTTGCCTGCTCACCTGGGAGCGATCATCTGCCATCCGACTGCAGCTCTATCCAGAGGTTCGGACATCATCTGCGGAGATCCCCGGCTATTGCAGAGACTCTTGCCTGCTCACCTGGGAGCGATCATCTGCCATCCGACTGCAGCTCTATCTAGAGGTTCGGACATCATCAGCAGAGATCCCCGGCTATTCCAGAGACTCTTGCCTGCTCACCTGGGAGCGATCATCTGCCATCCGACTGCAGCCTACCAGGAGGCTCCACCAGCTCAGGTCGTATATGCCTGTTTGTCTAGAGACTGCCTTGGTCACTTACCGTGACAAACCTGCCTGTCCAGAGACTGCCCTGGTCACTTGCCGTGACAACCTGCCTGCCCAGAGACTACCCTGGTCACTTGCCGTGACAAACCTGCCTGCCCAGAGACTGCCCTGGTCACTTGCCGTGACAACCTGCCTGTCCAGAGACTGCCCTGGTCACTTGCCGTGACAACCTGCCTGTCCAGAGACTGCCCTGGTCACTTGCCGTGACAACCTGCCTGTTCAGAGACTGCCCTGGTCACTTGCCGTGACAACCTGCCTGCCCAGAGACTGCCCTGGTCACTTGCCGTGACAAACCTGCCTGCCCAGAGACTGCCCTGGTCACTTGCCGTGACAACCTGCCTGTCCAGAGACTGCCCTGGTCACTTGCCGTGACAACCTGCCTGTCCAGAGACTGCCCAGGTCACTTGCCGTGACAACCTGCCTGTCCAGAGACTTCCTTGGTCACTTATTGTGACAACCTGCCTGTCCAGAGACTGCCTGGCTAATTGCCGTGATTCCCTGTCCTATTCCCGGATGCCACCCGCTCTCTTGCAAGTAAATTGTCTTGTATAATAAAGCTTAGTGGTTCCACCAACCAGACCCGTTTCCGTCAGTGGTACCACCTACCAGACCCGTTACAGTTTGCCCTGGAACCCGGTGGCACCCAAACCCCTTCACTTCCGGAACTGTGTCATGAGCTGTCTCGCCAGAGGTCTCAACAGGAGGCTATCCTGGGTCATCTGCGGAACGTCAATTCCCGCTTGGACACTCTGAATCCATCACCAGCAACCACCGCTGGAGCCATGACTCATAATCCGGCAGTCCCGCTGACTCCCAATTCCGTGGTTTCCATTCCCGGTCCCCGACTTTCAGCTCCTCCTAGGTATGGAGGCGACCCTGTTATGGCTCGGGGTTTCATTAACCAGTGCACCCTGCATTTCGAACTCCTGGCACACCAGTTTAATTCTGACCGGGCCAAAATTGCCTTCATCATGTCCCATCTCACCGGAGAGGCTCTGGCCTGGCTTAATCCTCTCTGGGAGAGAGAAGATCCTCTGGTGTCAGACCTGCCTGCTTTTCTCTCGGCCTTCCGGAGGGTATTCGACGAACCTGGACGGAAGACCTCCTCTGCATCATCTCTGTTGCGTCTCCGTCAGGGAAGTCTCACCGTTGGTCAATATGCCATACGGTTCCGTACTCTAGCCTCAGAACTGGCTTGGGACAATGAAGCTCTAATTTCGGTCTTCTGGGAGGGTCTGTCCGGCCGTACTAAAGACGAACTTGCCGGTCGGGACATTCCAACCTCGCTTGATGATTTAATAAATCTTGCCAATCGGATTGATCTACGGTTCCAGGAACGAGCCAAAGAGGTCACCCGTGAAAAAAAGTTTCCTCATTTAACCCCTTCCGTTTCTCCCAGGTGCACACTGCTGAGCTTATGCAGGTCGACCAGACCAAGATGGTCAAAGCCCGTCAGGACTCACGCCGTGCCGAGAAAAGTTGCTTCTACTGCGGCAGTAAGGAGCACTGGATCCGAACCTGTCCGGAGAAGTCGGGAAACGCCTGTGTCTAGGTTCGCTCGGAGAGGTCAATCTAGACAAAAATAAATCCTCTTCATCTCTGCTGCTCTCGGTCTCAATTCTTCTCGGTAAGAACCGTTACTTCGAGATGGCCCAACTTGATTCTGGAGCAGCTGGGAATCTCGTGTCACAGGCTCTAGTAGAGAAGTATCGCATTCCCACCAAACCTCTTGTTGAACCAGTATCTGTTGCTGCTGTGGATGGGGGTCTCCTACCTCGTCCCATCCGACTTATCACCGAAGCCATAACCCTGCAGGTGGGAATGTTGCATTCTGAGAGCATCTCATTTCATGTTCTGCCTGGACTCTCTCATGCTTTCTTACTAGGTCTGCCTTGGCTCCAAAAGCATGCACCTGTGCTTGACTGGCAGAATGGAGAGATTCTTCGCTGGGGACAGGACTGTCATAAAACGTGTCTGGTGCCTGTTCATCCCGTCTGTCCTTCTCCTACTCCTGCTAATCTACCAGGACTCCCAATTCCATATTGGTCATTTGCTGATGTCTTCAATAAAAAGGAAGCAGAGACATTACCCCCGCATAGACCATATGATTGCCCGATCGACCTGCTACCCGGTACCATGCCTCCCGTGGGCGTATTTACCCGTTGTCCGCTGCTGAGACCAGGTCGATGTCCGAATATATCGAGGAGAACTTAGCAAAAGGATTCATCCGGAAATCTACCTCCCCAGCGGGAGCAGGTTTCTTCTTCGTAAAAAAGAAGGACGGATCTCTCCGTCCCTGTATTGACTACAGAGGCCTAAATTTGATCACGGTGAAGAATAAGTACCCTCTTCCGCTCATTCCAGAATTGTTTGATCGTCTTAGAGGGGCTAGAGTCTTCACCAAACTAGATTTTCGTGGAGCATACAACCTGGTTCGTATCCGTCGAGGAGATGAATGGAAGACGGCATTCAACACCCGGGACGTCCACTACGAGTACTTGGTGATGCCCTTTGGTCTCTGTAATGCTCCAGCAGTCTTTCAGGAGTTGGTCAATGACATCTTCCGGGACCTCCTCTACTCCTGCGTTGTGGTGTACCTTGACGACATCTTGGTCTTCTCTCCGGATCTTCAGTCTCACCGGAGGGATGTTCGTCAGGTTCTGCTCAGGCTCAGGCAGAATCACCTCTTCGCCAAATATGAGAAGTGCCTCTTTGAGCAGACATCGCTTCCGTTTCTGGGCTACATCATTTCTCAGACAGGCCTACGAATGGATCCGGAGAAATTGTCTGCCATCGAGAAGTGGCACCGACGGAGGGGTTGAAGGCCATTCAGCGGTTCCTGGGATTTGCCAACTATTACCGTCTCTTCATACCGCACTTCTCTTCCAGGACTGCGCCAATCTCCGCGCTCACCCGCAAGGATGCTAACCCCAAACAGTGGACGCCCGAAGCAGAGGAGGCCTTCCTTTCTCTAAAACAGGCCTTCTCTTCCGCTCCAGTGCTGCATCGCCCGGATGGCAACAAGCAGTTCTTCCTGGAGGTGGACGCTTCCGCTGCTGGAGCCGGAGCGGTACTTACCCAAAAAGCTTCATCCGGGAGGATGGTATCCTGCGGTTTCTTCTCCAAACTCTTCTCCTCCTCCGAGCGCAACTACTCCATAGGAGACCGAGAGTTATTGGCCATCAAGTTGGCATTGGAGGAGTGGCGTTACCTACTCGAAGGGGCTCTTCATCCGGTAATCATTTACACGGACCACAAGAATCTGGCATACCTCCAGCATGCCCAGAGACTTAACCCTCGCCAAGCCCGGTGGTCCTTGTTTTTTGCCCGCTTCGATTTTCTTTTGCATTTTCGCCCAGCTGACAAAAACATCAAGGCGGATGCCTTGTCTCGGTCTTTCCTGGTGTCGGATCTCGAGGAGGAACCTAAGCATATCATCGATCCCGCCAGAGTGATGCAGGTGGCTCCCGTGAGTTTAAATCGTCTCCCTCCTGGTAAGACGTTCGTATCAGAAACTGATCGGAAGAGAATCCTACATTGGGGTCATTCATCTAAACTCGCTGGCCACGCTGGTCAAAAAAAGACCCTCAACTCATTACCCGGCATTATTGGTGGCCTACCCTGCACAAAGACGTAATAGACTTTGTTTCTGCCTGTGTTTCCTGTGCCCGCAACAAAGTTCCGAGACACATGCCTACCGGCCGTCTTCTTCCGCTTCCTGTACCCGCTGCCCCTGGCAGCATATAGCCATGGACTTCATTACTGATCTTCCCGTCTCTGCTGGTTGTACAGTCATTTGGGTGGTCACTGACCGCTTTTCCAAGATGGCTCACTTCATTCCTCTGCCAGGTCTTCCGTCTGCACCCGAGTTGGCTAAAGACTTTATCCGCCACATCTTCCGTCTTCATGGTCTGCCTCGTCACATTGTGTCGGATCGTGGGGTTCAGTTCACCTCACGTTTCTGGAGAGCCACTTGTAAGTTGCTAGACATCACCCTGGATTTTTCCTCCGCTTACCACCCACAGTCCAATGGACAAGTTGAACGAATAAATCAGAATTTGACCAGTTATCTTCGACACTTCGTTAATGCCCACCATTCTGACTGGGTGGAGCTCCTGCCTTGGGCCGAATTCTCCTACAATAATCATGAGAGCGAATCTTCCACCAAGTCTCCGTTTTTTGTAGTCTTCGGTCAATACCCTCAGATCCCTGTCCCTGTTTCCATCTCTGTGGACAATCCAGCTGCGGAATCTCTGGTTAGAGAATTCTCCTCCATCTGGGAGAGTACCCGGTCCGCACTCATTCAGTCATCCGAGCGCATGAAAAGACATGCTGACAAAAAACGTCTGGATCCTCCTCAATTCCGTCCTGGGGACAAAGTCTGGCTTTCGTCCAAATATGTTCGACTCAAAATTCCGTCCTACAAGTTAGGTCCTCGGTTCATCGGTCCTTTTGAGATCATCAGTCAGATCAACCCGGTGTCCTATAAATTGAAACTCCCGGTCAATTTGCGAATTCCTAATTCTTTTCATGTATCTCTCCTCAAACCTGTGGTTCTTAACTCTTTTTTTAAGTCTACAGGTACACCTCCTGCTCCAGTGTCTGCTGATGATGAATTTGAGGTAGAGAACATTCTGGCCACAAAAAGGGTAGGAAAAAAGACTTATTTTTTGGTGGATTGGAAGGGGTTTGGTCCTGAGGAGAGAACCTGGGAACCTCGGGAGAACATCCATGCCCCTCTCATCCTAGCTAAATTTTTTTCTGGCCTAAAAAGGGGGGGGCCTAGAGGGGGGGTACTGTAGCGCCCGCGTCCCTGCCTGCTGCCAGACAGGGACGTCGCTCTCTCGCCTGCGCTCAGCGTCCTCAGTAATCCCAGCCTCCTCTGCGCCTCTGGCATCCTCGGCGTCCTCCTTCCGCCCTGCTGGTCCCGCGCGCTCCTTCCCTGCTGCTGGCCTTAGGGCGCGCGCCCGCACCCTCCCCCGCTCTTAAAGGAGCCGCGCGCATTTTCCAAATCAGTCTCCAGCCAATGCTGGTGGACTCCACCCTATATTAAGGGCTTCCTCCTTAATGGAGGTGCCCGGGCAATGTTGTTTCTGTGCAGTCTAACTCTGCTTCAGCCATCAGCTCCTGTTTCCAGTTGCCTGCCTGTTACCTGTCTGTTTGCCTGTCGGCCATCTGACTGCAGCTCTATCCAGAGGTTCGGACATCTTCAGCAGAGATCCCCGGCTGTTGCCTGCTCACCTGGGAGCGATCATCTGCCATCCGACTGCAGCTCTATCCAGAGGTTCGGACATCATCTGCGGAGATCCCCGGCTATTGCAGAGACTCTTGCCTGCTCACCTGGGAGCGATCATCTGCCATCCGACTGCAGCTCTATCTAGAGGTTCGGACATCATCAGCAGAGATCCCCGGCTATTCCAGAGACTCTTGCCTGCTCACCTGGGAGCGATCATCTGCCATCCGACTGCAGCCTACCAGGAGGCTCCACCAGCTCAGGTCGTATATGCCTGTTTGTCTAGAGACTGCCTTGGTCACTTACCGTGACAAACCTGCCTGTCCAGAGACTGCCCTGGTCACTTGCCGTGACAACCTGCCTGCCCAGAGACTACCCTGGTCACTTGCCGTGACAAACCTGCCTGCCCAGAGACTGCCCTGGTCACTTGCCGTGACAACCTGCCTGTCCAGAGACTGCCCTGGTCACTTGCCGTGACAACCTGCCTGTCCAGAGACTGCCCTGGTCACTTGCCGTGACAACCTGCCTGTGCAGAGACTACCCTGGTCACTTGCCGTGACAACCTGCCTGCCCAGAGACTGCCCTGGTCACTTGCCGTGACAAACCTGCCTGCCCAGAGACTGCCCTGGTCACTTGCCGTGACAACCTGCCTGTCCAGAGACTGCCCTGGTCACTTGCCGTGACAACCTGCCTGTCCAGAGACTGCCCAGGTCACTTGCCGTGACAACCTGCCTGTCCAGAGACTGCCCAGGTCACTTGCCGTGACAACCTGCCTGTCCAGAGACTTCCTTGGTCACTTATTGTGACAACCTGCCTGTCCAGAGACTGCCTGGCTAATTGCCGTGATTCCCTGTCCTATTCCCGGATGCCACCTGCTCTCTTGCAAGTAAATTGTCTTGTATAATAAAGCTTAGTGGTTCCACCAACCAGACCCGTTTCCGTCAGTGGTACCACCTACCAGACCCGTTACACCAGAAAGATTATACAACCTAGCTTTAGGCAACTTAGCATCAGGAAGGAGATTAATAGAGCAGTCATACACGCGATGAGGAGGCAACTCCTGACACCCCTCCTCAGAGAAAACATCCCCAAAATCCTCCAAAAAAGGAGGCAATGTACTAGGCACGACCGCACTGATGACTGTGTTCATGCAGTTGCTTTTGCAAAATTCACCCCATTGGCTTATTTCTCTGGACTGCCAATTAATCACAGGGTTATGTTTAACCAACCAAGGAATTCCCAACACAATGGGAGTAGGTAGACCCTCCAACACATAACAAGATAATTGTTCCCTATGTATTGCCCCTACCCGAAGGTCAATGTTATGAACCTCATGAACAAAGCTACCTTGGCCGAGAGGCCTGGCGTCAATGGAGAATATAGGGATCGGTTTGACCAATACACTCAGATGCATACCTTGAGCCTGAGCAAACTGAGCGTCAACCAGATTAGCCCGGAACCACTATCAAGAAGAACAGACAATCTCTCCACTCTCGTACCAACTACCACCTCCACTGGTACAAGGAACTGAGAAGAACTGGCGGATGAAATACATACTCCCAGGTTGTCGTCCACCACACAACCTGGGATTAACAGTTTTCCGGCGACTTTTGGCTCAACAAGGCACGGGATGGACATTCTCCAACAAAATGTCCCTCTTTCCCGCAGAAAAAACATCTTCTAGTCCTGCGGCGTACCGCCAATCCCCTCCTACGAAATGATGTCCCTCCCAACTGCATAGGCTCATCCGAACAGACAAGGGGAACCTCAACATAAGGGACTTTAGTGGTAGATGGAGAAACAACAGGGAGTGGGGTTACCTCACCCCTCTCCCGAAGCCGTCTATCAGTACGGATAGCTAAGGCCATAGCAGCCTCCAGAGAAGGAGGAGACTCATACTGAGTCAAAACGTCTTTTAATTTATCAGAAAGCCCATGACAAAACTGGCTCCTAAGAGCTGGGTCATTCCACTGAGTATCTGTGGCCCATCTACGAAACTCAGAAGCAAATTCCTCTGCCGGACGATCTCCCTGCTGTATCTTACGTAATTTTGTCTCAGCAAGAGAGACCCGATCTGGGTCATCATATACCAATCCCAGGGCAGTAAAAAATTGATCTACAGACAGTAGAGCCGGGGATCCCGGAGGAAGGGAAAATGCCCAGGATTGAGGGTCCCCTTGCAGAAGTGAGATAACAATTCCCACTCTCTGCTTCTCACTTCCTGATGATCGAGGCCGAAGCCGAAAATACAATTTACATGCCTCCCGGAAGGTGAAAAATTTGTCTCGCCCACCAGTGAACCTGTCCGGGAGAGCTACTTTAGGTTCAACTCTGGTTTGCTCCAGGGGAGACAAAACTTTGGACTTAATGTCCGTCAGCTCCATGGATAATCCCTGCAACTGCAGAGCCAGCTGGGCTACTGGATCCATGGTAACTGGAGATAATTTTTATGGCCAGTGAAAATGTCACGCTGTCTAATGATATGTATACAATGTCAGTAAACTATTAATACAGGAACAACACTCTATACAACAACTAGTATAGCAACATCAGCATGTAAGTATAGAATAGATTTACCTGACACGATATCTGCTGAACTCAGGGTTAATCTTGAGGACTTGATGAGCTGAAACAGGAAAGAGGTGGACCGGGATCTAACCTGACCCTAAACTGGGGTCCTAACTAATCCCTCACCTTGGAGGTACTGATAATGGTTCAGAGGTCCAAGTCTCCAGCCTAACCCTGTCTCCTATCAGACCCTGAACCCTGTAATCAGTCCTAAGAAGGATCCTGACTACCACCAAAGGGATATGGGCTGATCTCAGCTAAATACACAGATTAGACATATAAGACAGACAGGATAACACTCGCTTGCATACACACTCAAACACCAAAGGAACATAAATGGTCTGGGAAATAAACTCTAACCAAGTTGAGCTTAGAACAACTAAGGAGCTCACAACTAAAGTCTATACAGATTCATTCCTATCTGTGGTCTGCATGAAGGTTTCACTGGCAACTCCCCAAGCAGACAACCAGGAATTTAAAGGAAACCAATCAACAAATAATCAATTGCAGCCGGGAGAAACTGCACCCAGTCCCAGCACCGAGCACAGACAGAATTAACTCCCTAGCTGCCAAACACAAAGAAACAGCAGCTCAGCTGTGAGAAGTCAAAATGTGCAACCGCGACGATCTTCGTGGCAATGCACACATGACAACCATGGAGAATACCAAAGTACTACTGTTATGATTTGGTAGCTGAGGAGAGCAGGCAAAAAAAGGAAATACACCAGAGAGGTTGGAATCTATGGGATTGCAGTACCCTGACTAACCACCACAACTAAAGGCAGCCGTGGAGCGTACCTACGTTGGTCCTAGACGCCTCGTCACAGCCTGCGAAGCTAACTACACCTAAAGACAGAAAGAGGAAAATTATCTGCCCCGGAGCAGATCCCCAAAGAACATAGAAAGCCCCCAAACATGTAATGGCGGTTAGACAAGAGGAAAATACAGACACAGACAGAAAATAGTATGAGCAAACGTTGGGGCCCAAACTTCCTAAAAGAAAAGGATAGGAAGGACACTTACTGCAATCCCAAAAAACCCTGAAAAGTACCAACTCTACTAATTAAAAAAAACACCTGAGATCACACGACCTCTACCACCTAAATTAGTTCTCTGGTGTAACAAAACTAAACAGCAGCCACTGAAAAAACTGGAAAAGGCAAATGAACAAACAAAAGTGGCTGAACTAAACTGAGAGGAGCACAAGCCCCCGGAGGGGACCCGGCAGACCCCCACAGAAGTGCAGGACAAAATGCAAAAAGCAAGCACAAAAAACTAAAAGAAGAAAATGTCTTATCTGTTAGCAGAAGATGCAGGCACGAAACAGCAAGCTACAAAGTAAACAGGAATCAAAGATGAGACCAGAACAATTGATCACCGGCAACCCTGAGGGGAGGGAACCTCCCTTATATAAGACCAGTCAGTAACACCTGATCGCCAATCTTCACAATCTTCATTGGATAGTTCAGTACTGTTTGTAACCACCAGAGGGAGCTTCTGCTCAGAATTCATTTCTAGCACATTCACAACAACTACATTCTAGAGTGAGACCACTGCCTGGAGAACCTTCCTTCCAAAAGCAGTTTGTTGGCCTGACAATACGTCTAATTTATAATGTTTATAAAAAATATTCATGCTGGACTAAATTGCCACCCTGCAATTTTGTTCTATCAAGACCCCTGCTCTTTCAGTCGAGTAGTTGGAGACTGCTCTAGTTGAGTGGGCTTTTAGGTTCCCCATAGGGAAGATCTTCTCTGACCTATAGGCTGGACATTTGTAGACTTGTAGACTTGAGATTTGTAGACATTTGTAGCTATTCCACCTATCTATAGTGGGCTTGGAAGCTTTCTTACCCCATTCCTGCCCCGTATTGAACGAATAGGTTGATATTCTGTCTGAAATCCCGTGTGGCCTCTATGTAACTAATGACAGTCTGTCTTACATCCAAGGAATGGAAGAGGGGCTCATTTTGGTTCTTAGGGTATTGACAAAAGAAGGGTAAGACTATTTCCTGATTTATGTTCTGGGTAGAGACTACTTTGGGAAAAAAGATGAATCGAATCTAAGGTTCTGAAGATATGGATACTGTAGCGAGCGCTGGAGCAGAGAGCCCCCCCTTGGAGGGAAGCAGTTTGTAAACCAGGAGCTCCTCCTACTCCACTGTTTTGTGGCTGAGGAACCCCCTTTGGGTAGGGAGTGTCAGCCGCGGACCTCTTGACAGGGATAAGGAGAGGACGAACCAGCCAATCCCTCTGAGCCTGATCAGGTAATCATATTTCTGAAGCTTTCTTCTCCTGACGTCTCCTCTCGTGTCTGTCCTTACAGGGACAGGAAAAACACTGAGTTTGCCTTTTAACCTTTCGTGTGTTCCTGTTCCTGAAAAGATGAGAAGGACGTCCTCCATGGTGCTGTAAGGATGGACTCCTGGAAACATCATAAGCAGTCGGCCTAATACCTGTTTTCACATCAGAATCTTAAAATAAATTCTAATTTCCATTTAGGTGGAAGAAACACTTATTTTGCTCAGACAGTGTAAAATTTATTTTTTTAAATAAATCCACGTGTCTCAGAGGAATTTCTTCCCATCACAGAAGAGAGGTAGCAATTATGATATGCAATAAAAAAATTGTATTGTGGTTTTGTGTCAACCAGGATAACCCATGCAAGTATTTTTATGTAAAAAAAGATAAATATATTCTAGGAGTGAAACCTTTATTGTCTATCCAAAAGAATAATATTTATAAAATTTTAGAGCACAAAGTCCCCTTCATCACCAAAATCACCTTGTTCTTCCACAATGGCACAACATCTATATTTCTTTGACTAGATATAGCAAAAAAGGCAACATTAAGACATGAGTAATGAAGTAAAATTTATTCCCAAATGTACATAAAATGCGACATTGTGGCTCTTCAAACTGTGAGCCTTTCTCAAGCCATGTCTTTCTAAAGTCATTTGTCTGTCTCCTGTGTTTTTTTCTCATTTATATATCTCTATCCCATAATTCAGCTTCTCTCATAATCTGCCCCATACTGAAAGTTTTGCAGATCCAAGCATTTAAAAACAATGTAGCACGCTTCAATGCAGCATTTACAAGCTCTATTAGAGAAAGCTTGTAATTCCATAGGCACGCCTTATTCTGCACTCCTTAAGGCTGTGTGCACGTTGCAGATTTGCTGCGGATACGCAGGGTTTTTTCTGCTCGGAATCGCTGCAGATCCGCAAGTGTTTGACCACACAATGTTATTCAATGGGAAAAAAAATTGCTGTGCACATGCTGCGGAAAATTCTGCATGGAATCCGTTGCGGTTTATTTTCCGCAGCATGTCAATTCTTTGTGCGGATTCCACAGCGTTTCTACACCCATTTCATTATAGAAAACCGCAGGCCAAAAAATCTGCACAAAATCCACACAAAAAACGCATGGATTTTTACCTGCGGATTCTGCCAAGAGATGCAGATTCAGTGCAGAAAATCTGGCAGGCAAAACTGCAACGTGTGCATATACCCTAATTTAGCCACCAGTGAAGCACTTTGTCAATTTTAAGCATTTAAAATAATGAGACAAGCCCTTTCAGTGAGTGAAGTGCATTAGTTTATTTTTTTGCCAGTGATTTTTTTCTTCTCATACTTTTTTCTCAGGGTCAGGGTCTGTAATTTTCACTTCTGTGCCGCTATGAGTAAGAATTAGATTTTTTTGTTATGCGTTTATACAATTGCTTATTGTGTTTATGTGAGTAAATCGCTTTAGCCATGAATCTTTTTTTTTTTTTTTAACTTGAGAAAAAGTAAAATAATGGTAGAATTAAGTCAAACAAAGCAAAGGAAAGAACATCCACTCATTAAAATAGTACTAGCAGGACTAAAGGGGTCTTGAAGGGGTTAACCATGTATTTTTTTTACTATAGGCCAACAACTTTCAGGCAGATAGTTATTTACTACCTACCTGTTCTACCTAGCGCCAGCACCAAGTGGTCACAGACAGCTCCTGCCAGTGATTCTGCTGCTTAACGTCAACATTGCAGATCTTCTTCTGGGCTGCCCTATTGATAGGTGCATGACTGCTTACATACGATACGATACACTTTATTGATCCGAGGGAAATTATGGTATCACAGCAGCGTTACAACAGCATTACAAACAAAACATTACAAACAGCATTACATAGAGTAATTACTAGACACAGATCTTGCACATGACTAACCACAATACGTAACAAACAAAGGTACACAAATCTCTAATAATTTCCATTAGTGCGCCAGTCCTAGGTCATAGCCATCTTTCACCCTTAGTGAATTGTTATACATCCCCATAGCGGTAGGCACAAAGATTTCCTGAATTTCTCCTTCTTGCACCTTGGAAGGATTAGACGGCTGCTGAATGTGCTCTTCTGCTTCAAGAACAGCTCGTATAGTGGGTGTGTATTATTGTTCATTATAGCCCTGCACTTCTTTTGAATCCTATCCTCCACTACTTCCTCAAAAGAGTCAAGATGGAGGCCAACAGCTGCACTTGCCTTCTTGATAAGTTTTTTGAGCTTATTAGCGTCAGCTACTCGCACACTACTGCCCCAGCAAATGATAGCAAAAAAGATGGCGCTTGCTACAACGGACTGGTAGAACATTTCCAGCATTTTGCTGCACACATTGAACGACCTGAGCTTCCACAGAAAGTACAGTCTGCTCATTCCCTTCTTGTGAACCTTCTCTGTATGACACCTCCAATCAAGTTTGCTGTCAAGATGAACCCCCAAATATTTGTAGCTCTCAACCATCTCCACCTCCTGGCCAGCAATAGTGATCCGTAAGTAATCATCCTTTTTCCTTCTATAACTCCTTCTTCCTTCTTACATCATGATGATAGACAACCTGCTTTCCACAGTTAGGCAGCAGGGAGCCGGCTATCAATCTGCATGATATCGCTAGTCACTCCACATCAATAGAGTAGATCGGAAGAGAAGCTGCTGTATCTACGTCATGTCAGTGGAAGCCGCAGAAATGTCAGCAGGAGCGGTTTGTGACGGCTCTCAGCCGGCAGAGATCAGCAGCTTGCAGAACAGGCTGGTAGTTAGCAACTAACTGCCTGTTAGTTCTTAGATCCATAGTAAAAAAATAAAATATTCCCTAATAACCCCTTTAATCTCATGACTCCCTTTTGTTTTGTTTTCAGATCACAGCTATGGTTGGGAATATCTGTTTCCTAGGCTCCCTCTCACTCCTCCCGTCCAGAGTTCAGTTCCTCCACTCCCCTATTCCCCTAAAAGGAGGACTGAAAAAGAATATCAATCAAAAACCTGGGGGAGAACAGTGGTTTGGATGCCTTGTACCACTTGCAGGGAGATACAGTGGGTTCGAAAAGTATTCAGACCCCTTTAATTTTTTCACTCTTTGTTTCATTGCAGCCATTTGGTAAATGCAAAAAAGTTCATTTTTTTCTCATTAATGTACACTCTGCACCCCATCTTAGCTGATAAAAACCAGAAATGTAGAAATTTTAGCAAATTTATTAAAAAAGAAATACTGAAATATCACATGGTCATAAGTAGGGTTGAGCATTCCGATACTTCCGATACCTGAAATCCAATGTAAGTCTATGGGAACAAAATATCGGAATTAAATTTTTTTTTTAATTCCGATATTTTGTTCCCATAGACTTACATTGGATTTCAGGTATCGGAAGTATCGGAATGCTCAACCCTAGTCATAAGTATTCAGACCCTTTGCTCAGACACTCATGTATGTCACATGCTGTCCATTTCCTTGTGATCCTCCTTGAGATGGTTCTACTCCTTCATTGGAGTTCAGCTGTGTTTAATTAGACTGATAGGACTTGATTTGTAAAGGCACACACCTGTCTATATAAGACCTCATAGCTCACAGTGCAGGTCAGACCAAATGAGAATCATGAGGTCAAAGGAACTGGCCAAGGAGTTCAGAGACAGAATTGTGGCAAGGCACACATCTGGCCAAGGTTATAAAAGAATTTCTGCAGTACTCAAGGTTCATAAGAGAACAGTGGCCTCCATAATCTTTAAATGGAAGAAGTTTGGGCCCACCAGAAGTCTTCCTAGACCAGGCCGTCCACCCAATCTGAGCAATCGTGGGAGAAGAGCCTTGGTCAGAGAGGTAAAGAAGAACCCCAAGATCACAGCGGCTGAGCTCCACAGATGCAGTAGGGAGATGGGAGAAAATTCCACAAAGTTAAGTGTCACTGCAGCCCTCCACCAGTCGGGCCTTTATGGCAGAGTGTCCCGACGGAAGCCTCTCCTCAGTGCAAGACATATGAAATCTACCAAAATGTTAAAGTCAAAATTTGCAGCATTTTTGCTAGACAATGAATCCCTAATAGGGTATTAATGCTGCTAACCAGAAGGGACCCATAACTAGGTTCAAAATAAATGAATAAAAAAACGATAGATAAATATGAACCTAACCATAAATATTGAAAGTCAAATCTTTTATTGAAAAATTTATTAGCACTTACATACAAAAAATATTAAAAAGTGGGAGATCCAAAAGACAGAAGCACCACTATCC
>JARQOD010000005.1:431549162-431590415 GCA_033576555.1 Oophaga sylvatica | reverse complement strand
TTAGAGTTTGCTAAAAAAAACTGAAGGCTCACAGACATGGAAAATAATTCTCTGTCTTGAAAAAATAGACTTTTTGGTGAAAATTTTAAAATGGTATGTGGAGAAAACCGACATGCTTACCTGCCCAATACAACCCCAACAGTGAAACATGGTGGTGGCAGCACATCTAGGAATTTTTTCAGGCAAGACAGCACATTTTGCAAGTAAAATGAATGTGGCCAAAGTTCAGAGATATCCTGGATGAAAAACCTCTTCCAGGTGCCGTGGACCTCAGACTTACTGAAGTTTCACCTTCCAAGAAGACAAGACCCCTTTTATGATTTGGTAACTGGGAACAGGCAAAAAACGGAAATACACCAGAGCTTGGGAACTATGAGATTGCAGTTCCTGACAACCACAAAAAAACTAGGGCAGCCGGGAGCTTCAAGTGGCCTAGGCCTCGTCACGCCTGAAGAAACTAACTACACCTAAAGATAGAAATAGGAAAGCTTCGCCCGGAGCAGAAACCCAAAGATAATGAAAGCCCCCCAAACATTTAATGGCGGTTAGAAAGGAGGAATACTGACACAGACAAAAATAGATGAGAAAGTTGGGGCCCAAATTTCTAAATAAAAAGGAAGGAAGGGCACTTATGCAATCCCAAAAAACCCTGAAAAGCACAAACTTATAATTTCAAAACACCTGAGATCAACACCCTACCACCTAAATTAGTTTTTGGTGAAACCCAAAAAACAAAACAGAGCCACGATAAAATGGAAAAAAGCAAAGTACAAACAAAGTGGTGAACTTAACTAGAGGCAAAAGCCCAGAGGGGACCCGAAGGCCCCCACAGAAGGGCAGGACAAAAATGCAAAAATCAAGACAAAAACAAAAAGAAAAAAAGTCTTATCTGTTTGAGGAGATTCAAACGACACAGGCGGCTACCAAAGGAAAAGGAATCAAGGATTGAGACCAGAACAATTGTCCCGGCAACCTGATGGGAAGGGATCCCTTTTTAAGACCAGCGTAAACCTGATTCCCAATCCTCACAATCTTCATGGACAGTCCAGTACCTTTGTAACCACCAAGGGAGCTTCTTGCTCAGAACTCATTTCCCAGCCTATTCAAAACAGTACCCCCCTTGGGGGGGTCACCGAACCCTCATTTGAGCAACCAGGCGGTTCGGATGGTTCTTTGATACGCACGATGAGTCTCCTAGCATGGATTGAAGCAAACACCCAAGAATTGTCTTCCTGCCCATACCTCTCCTTTAACCAAATACTGGATTTCCGTTAGAAAAAAGAGAATTCAATATTTTCTCCCAATACTCCGATTGCCCTCAACCAAAACGGGTCAGGAGGCACAGTAGTAGGAACCACGTTCAACAAACCTCTTCAACAAGGATTGTGGAAACTTTATGGATCTTAATGTCCCTGGAAAAGCAAACGAAAAGAAAGGATTAAGAATCTCCATGATCTTATAAGGTCCAATGAACCTAGGCTTAAATTTAGGGATGCCACTCTCATAGGAATTTTCTTGGGACAACCAGACCAAGTCCCCCCCCTTTAAAACGGGACCATCTCCTATGCCGGTAGCAAACCCTGGGCCCTTCTGAGAGAGGGACAACCCCCCCCACTACCTGGTCCCAAATTGTTGAACGTCCAACCAGAGTCAACACCTGGACAGACAGAAGCCAATCTGTCCCCGAAAGAATCGAGGGTGAAACCCAGAATTACAGAAAAAATGAGACACAAATGGCAGAGCTAGCCCCATTTTAAGAGCAAAACCAGCCAAAGGCAAAAAGAGACCCAGTCCCTGATCAGCAGACACAAAGCATCTTAGATAAGTTCCAATGTCGGTTTGTTCTCTCAGTTTGACCATGGTCTGAGATGAAATCCCGGGAGGACTTGAAAAACCAGTTTTTTAGAAAAAAAATCCTCCAAAACTGGAAACAAATGGACTCCTTTCAGAACACAAGTTTCAGGAATGCCTTTAAAAAAACCCACGTCGAAGAAAACGGCCCCAAATTTCAGAGGGGGAAAAGGCAACTGGTAAGGCACAAGATGTTCATTTGGAAAACCCCTATCACAAATTACCCAAGGGGTATTCTCTGAAAAAACAGAAGGTGGAAATGAAATCCATGAGATATGGGTCCATGGTCTCTTGGCACAGCAATGGCATCCAAACCACTAGAGCGAGAGAAGGCTTGGAGCGAGAGCAATCCCGCGGGCTGCACAAATTCCCTGACACACGGACAAGGTGGCCACCAAAAGGACCGACAAACCAAGCTCTGGTACCAAAAATTCCGGTATGCCCACCCAAAACGGAACAATAATTCAGAATACACTCTTTTTCCACGGTCCGGGACAAACAATTTTCCAAAGGGCAGCGCTCGGGCCTATCCCTCGACACCCCCCAGAGCAAGTCTCAAATTGGGCGAGATGGCGGAAAGAACTACACCCCCTTTCAAATAACAGAAGGATCAGATAACTCAGGAGAGTCCGCCAAGGAAATCCTCGAGAGGGCATCCCCTTAACTTCTAGGCCAGGAGAAAGGAAACCACAAATTAAAACGTGTGAAAAAAACAGGCCCACCTGGCCTGTCTAGGTTGAGTCGCTTGGCAGATTCCGTAGACCAGTTTTATGGTCCGTAAGGACCCAAAACCTGAGTTTGGGTCCCTCCGCCAATGTCCCACTCTTCAAAAGCCCACTTCATGGCCAATAACTCCCGTTACCCCCGTCATAATTACGTTCTTTGGAGAAAATTTTCGTAGAAAAAAGGGACAAGGGGTTTCTTTTAAAAGGCTTGGATCTTTTTGGGACAAAACGGCACCTGCCCCAATTTTAGGGCATCAACCCCACCTGAAATGGCGAGAAACATCAGGCGCCGTAGAAAAAAGGAGCAGAAGTAATCTTTGCTTAAGTTCTGAAATGCAGAGACTGCCCAGGAGGGGCCATTCACCATCAGAACCCTTTTTGGTCAAATCATTAATGGTTTAACAATAACCGAGAAATTACCAATAATTTACGATAAAAAATTGGCAAAAACCCAAAAACTTTGAAGAGCCTTTAATTAAGTAGGTTGGACCCAATCCAGATGGCTGAACCTTGACGGGCCATTTCAATAACAATGGGGACAAAATGATCCCCGAAATGAGATCCCCCTGTACGCCAAAAAGACACTTTGATCCCTTCACATCAGAGCTTCTCTCTCAAAATTGGAATACAGTTCGAACATGTTTACATGAGGTCCCGTCATTAGAAAAATCAAGATATCATCCAAATAAAAAAATCGAAATTTGTCCCCAAAAATCCCTGAAAATGTCATTCATGAAGGAATGGAAGACAGAAGGAGCATTAGTGAGCCCAAAGGGCATCACTAGGTATCAAAATGCCCTTCAGGGGTATTGAATGCCGTCTTTTCCCTTCATCCCGGCTTAAGCAAATAAGTTTACGCCCCCCTAGGTCAAGCTTGGTAAACCAAAGTGCGTTTTTTCACCTGGGGAAAAGGTCAGCAAGCAAGACTTGGAGCGGAGCAAGTCCCGCAGGACTGCACAAATTCCCTGACATCAGAGACAAGGTAGGCCCCAAAAGGGCCGATAACCAAGTCTTGGTACCAAAAATTCCCCGGATGCCCAGCCATGCGGGGAAAATGAATCCAAATCACCTCTTTTTCCCCGGGGCCCGGGGCAAAAATTTTCCAACGGGGCGCTCGGGCCCCTCCCCTGACACCCCCCCGAGCAAGTCTCAAATTGGGGGATGGGGAAAGAATACACCCTCTTTCAAAAAAAACAAAGGACAGATAAATCAGAGAGTCCGCAAGGAAACTCCCGAGAGGGATCCCCTTACTTCTTGTGCCAGAAAAAGGAAACCCAAAAATTAAAAAAGGGGAAAAAAAAAGGCCCACTGGCTTCTGGGGTTTGGGCGCTTGGCAGATTCCCCATAGACCGTTCTTATGGTCCGTAAGGACCCCCCCCGATGTTTGGTCCTCCAGCCTTTCCCCCTCTTAAAAGCCCCCTTTATGGCCAATAACCCCGATTTTCCCCCTCATAATTACGTTCATTGGAGAAAATTTTCGAGAGGAAAAAAAAAGGGTTATTTTAGAGGTCTCGGATCTTTTTGGGGCAAAACGGCACCTGCCCAATTTCGAGGCTCAACCTCCCCTGAAATGGCAGAGAAAAAAAACAGGTGCTGTGAACAGGAGCAGAAGTGAATCTTTGCTTAAGTTCCTGAAATGCAGAGACTGCCTCAGGAGGCCAATTCACCACATCAGAACCTTTTTGGTCAAATCAGTTAATGGTTTAACAATAACCGAGAAATTACCAATAAATTTACGATAAAAATTGGCAAAACCCAAAAATCTTTGAAGAGCCTTTAATTAAGTAGGTTGGACCCAATCACAGATGGCTGAACCTTGATCGGGTCCATTTCAATAACAGATGGGGACAAAATGAATCCCAGAAATGAGATCCTCTGTATCGCCAAAAAAGACACTTTGATCCCTTCACATACAGAGCATTCTCTCTCAAAATCTGGAATACAGTTCGAACATGTTTCACATGAGAGTCCCAGTCATTGGGAAAAATCAAGATATCATCCAAATAAACAATCAGAAATTTGTCCACAAAATCCCTGAAAATGTCATTCATGAAGGGACTGGAAGACAGAAGGAGCATTAGTGAGCCAAAAGGGCATCACTAGGTACTCAAAATGCCCTTCAGGGGTATTGAATGCCGTCTTCCATTCATCCCCGTGTTAATGCAAATAAGGTTATACGCCCCCCTGAGGTCAAGCTTGTAAACCAAGTAGCGTTTTTCACCCTGGAAAACAGGTCAGAAATCAAGGGTAACGGGTATTGATATTTCACAGTAATATTGTTCAAAAGACGATAATCAATACACGGCCTTAATGAACCATCCTTTTTTGGCCACAAAGAAAAAAACCGGCACCAAGGGTGAAGGGGGATGGTCTGATATGACCCTTCTCCAATGATTCCTTGTATAAGACCGCTTAGCGTCATGTTCAGGCACAGACAAGTTAAAAAGGCGACCTTTAGGGAATTTACTACCCAGAACTAATTCAATAGCGCAGTCATAGCCCCTATGGGGAGGCAAGGATGCAGATTTACTTTCGCTAAAACATCAGAAAAATCAATCAAAAAGTCAGGAACATCCTGAGCCTGGGGGGAGGCAAAAAAAACAGGAGTGTTGGTATTAACACATTGGCAGCCCCAACTGGTTACAGACACAGATTTTCAATCCAAAACAGGATTATGAGACTGTAACCAAGGGAAACCCAGCACGATAATGTCATGCGTTATATAGAACCAAAAATTTGCAGCACTCTGGTGATCGGTTCAACCCTCATTATCACCTGAGTAGAAACTGGGGTTTATTCTCAGCCAAAGGGTAGAATCGATCCCCAGTGGGGAATAGACTTCTGCAGGTATCAAGGGAAACCCACAACGCTTAGCAAAATCATAATCCATCAGGTTAATAGCTGCTCCAGAATCAACGAAAGCCTGAGCAGAAATGAGGACAGAGAGCATATCAGAGTGACAGTTAATAAAAACTTAGTCTGAACACTACCCAAGACAACTGAGCGAGCAAAAATGTCTTCCCGCTTAGGGCAGACAGAAATAGCATGAGAGGCATCACCACAGTAGAAACATAACCCATTGCGCTTTCGAAATTCATGACGCTGTGCCCCAGAAACCACTCTATCACACTGCATGGATTCAGAAGCAGGTTCACAAGGCAACATTATTCCACGCATACCTTTCTGCTCACGCAAACGTCTGTCAATTTGAATCGCTAATGACATAGAATCATTGAGACCAGAGGGAACAGGGAATCCCACCATAACATCCTTTACATTATCTGACAGTCCCTTCCGAAAAGAGCTGCCAAAGCGTCGTCATTCCATTTAGTCAGGACTGCCCACCTACGGAATCTCTGACAGTATAACTCAGCGTCCTCAAGCCCCTGACTTAATGCCAACAAAGTTTTTTCAGCTTGATCAGTGACATTAGGCTCATCGTACAATAACCCCCAAAGCCTGAAAAAACGCATCAACATCACTCAAAACAGGATCCCCAGGTGTCAGGGAAAAAGCCCAATCTGAGGGTCGCCGCGCAGGAGAGAGATGACAATTTGAACCTGCTGCGCTGCGTTCCCTGAGGACTTAGATTTTAAGGCAAAAAACAATTTACAGTTATTTTTGAAATTCAGAAACTTAGCTCGATCCCCTAAAAACAAATCTGGCATGGGAATCCTAGGTTCCACAACAGGCAACCTAGCAAGATAGGTAGCAATACTCCGAACTTCAGTGGCAAGCTGATCCACACGGCCAGACAACTGTGCAAACTCCATTGAGAGAGAAAAAAAAAATCCTCCTCAGCACCCAGAGATACAGAGGGAAAAAAAAATGCAACAACAGAAAAAAAAAAAATCTCTGACAACTCTGACAACTTTTTTTTTTCTTTCCACAATATTTTTCCCTTCTGTGAGTACCATATAATTTTCAGTTTTGGGCCGGTGATACTGTTATGATTTGGTAACTTGAGGAGAGCAGGCAAAAACGGAAATACACCAGAGCAGTTGGAAACTATGAGATTGCAGTACCCTGACTAACCACCACAACTAGAGGCAGCCGTGGAGCATTCCTACGTTGGTCCTAGACGCCTCGTCACAGCCTGAGAAACTAACTACACCTAAAGATAGAAAGAGGAAAAGCTATCTGCCCCGGAGCAGATCCCCAAAGAACATAGAAAGCCCCAAACATGTAATGGCGGTTAGACAAGAAGGAATACTGACACAGACAGAAAATAGTATGAGCAAACGTTGGGGCCCAAACTTACTAAATAGAAAAGGATAGGAAGGGCACTTACTGCAATCCCAAAAAACCCTGAAAAGCACCAACTCTACTAATTTCAAAAACACTGAGATCACACGACCTCTACCACCTAAATTAGTTCTCTGGTGTAACCAAAAACAAAACAGCAGCCACTGAAAAAACTGGAAAAAGCAAATGTAGAAACAACAGTGGCTAAACTGAACTGAGAGGCAAAAGCCCCCAGAGGGGACCCTGAAGGCCCCCACAGAAGTGCAGGACAAAATGCAAAAATCAAGCACAAAAACAAAAAGAAGAAAATGTCTTATCTGTTAGCAGGAGATTCAGACACGACACAGCAGGCTACCAAGGAAACAGGAATCAAGGATTGAGACCAGAACAATTGATCACCGGCAACCCTGATGGGAAGGCGACTCCCTTATATAAGACCAGTCAGTAACACCTGATTCCCAATCCGCACAATCTTCACTGGACAGTCCAGTACCGTTTGTAACCACCAGAGGGAGCTTCTGCTCAGAACTCATTTCCAGCCTATTCACAACAGACCCTAAGCACACAGCTAAAACAACAAAGGGGTCATTCCACATCAAGTGGACCAGTTTTAAAAATCGTCCCCACTCGACCTTCTTCGATTTTGTTGAAAATTTATAAGGATGTACATGTATGTTTGAAAAGAGGTTCTGTAAATTTTTAGGGCCAGATCTCAAATACATTAGGCACTGTTGACCTTTCACTGGAGGTTCCACCAAGCCTTCGGCTTCAGCTAAGAGGATTTTGCAAACTTTGGCACATAGCCATTAGAGTTCTATACTGGCTATGATGCTGAAATTTGGCATACTAGCTCAACTTTTGCTGCTAAACACAATAAAATTATTACCGGCTATGACAAAACAATATTTCGGCCGTAATTTTGTGTCAAAGTAGCTTGTAAACGCGTCGCATAAAATTTATGCCAAACTTTGCCCATATATAACTCAAGACCAAAAACCAATAGTAACTGGTGCTTTGCCCTGTACACCAAACATCTACATGACTTTGCATTGCTGCAATATCACAGTCAAACCATATGTATTTGTGGAAATATTCACACCCACATATGATGAAAAACTTAAAAAAAACGAATTTTACCTATTTTTAGGTCAAATTTCTCAAAAAGGGTACCCCTAAAATATATTAATTCTGATATCATTAGAAAGAGCACATTTTTCTTACAAGGATCATTGTTTTTTTTTTGGAGTCTCTCAGTTTAAGAAAAGAAAAATGCCACTGAACATGGTGTTATTTATTCGCGTAATGCATTGATTTTGTGTTTGATTTTCAGATTCTTATCACATGTTACAGAGTTGTATTGTTGATAGCAACGTCTATTATATTCAAAAACCTATAAACCTTTTTGGTTATGAAAAGTTATTGACTATTGTTACATTTTGATGCATATATTATTTATTTTTTAGCGATGGAGAATGAAATTGATGAAGAATCGGCCCAGTGCTCTATCGGCCTTGCGAACAATTCGAAGTGCCACCTTAAGACCATTCACCCATAGCAAAGATGAGTTGAAATTGTTTACAAGCTTTGGATTGGATGAACAGAAATTGCTGCGTCGACGAGTGGGACTAAATTTTGACGAACATTCACAAATCTGTTTACACTATGAAGCTTCATTCTTGACCAAATATGAGCATTTGCAAAAATCGTGTTGCAATCCTTTTGGGAAGAAAGGTCATAACACCAAAAAGAATTTGCGAGCTATCAATTTGTTAGCAGCTGACCAGTTGAACGAATTTACAAAGAATGATGTGAAGCCTGGCCAGAAGATGTGTGCATCATGTCGAAAAGAATTTGCTAACAGAAAAAATTAGCTGATCCAGTTTCCTCTGAATCAGATCCAGATGGAATGGAATGTTCTCCTGAAAGTCTAAATTCAAGCTTAACATCCATTGGCATCTCTCCTCTGAAATATCCACGGGTAAGCCAGCGGGATTCACTTGGATATGCAAGGAGAAAGATAAGCCAGGTACGAAATGTATTTTCTAGCAAGATTGCTTCAATTGGAGGGCTTGAGCCGAAAGACATTGAGCAAACAAAAACAGCATAGTGCAAAATGTGTCTGGATTACAATCACCTTTTGGCAGATTTGAAGCAAAAGCTGCAGGTGTCCAGTCGGGCAGAAAAGGTCCAAATCTTGACATTGGCACCTAAAAGTTGGTCCATTAAGGCTATAGCAGACGAATTCAGTGTCTCTGAACGAATGGTCAAACAAGCTCGAAAGCTTAAATGTGAACATGGGATCTTAGCCTTACCTAGAATCAAGTGTGGCAAGAAAGTTTCTGAGGAAGTGAAGAAAAAGGTGCAGGCATTTTTTGAGGATGATGAATTCAGTCGAATGTGCCCTGGTAAAAAAGACTATGTATCAGTGCGAATAGCAGGAGAAAAAAAGCAGATGCAAAAGCGACTATTACTGAGCAATATGAGGGAAATGTTTGTTGCCTATCGGGATCGGAATGGCCCTGAAATTGGATTTTCCAAGTTTCGTGAGCTTCGGCCAAAGTGGTGCGTAACCGTTGGATTTGCTGGAACACATTCCGTTTGTGTGTGTACCATTCACCAAAATGTCAAACTAATGCTTGCAGCATGCCCAATCAATGATGACAACGAAGAGCTCATATGCAAAATGGTCTGTGGAATTGAATCCAAGGACTGTATGCTTGGCCGTTGTGATAAATGCCCGGGTCCTGAAGTTTTAAAAGAATTTCTAGTCAATGTGTTTGTCAACAGTGACCCTGAATATATTATATGAGTTCAAACAATGGATTCACACTGATCGAGACACGCTTGATACCAAACAACTGACTATAGAAGATTTCATTGAAGAATTGGTTTTGAAAATTTCTAAACTTTGTAGCCATCACTACATCACCAAGCATCAAAGTAGCTATTTGAAATCGTTGAAGGAAAATCTGAGACCTGGAGAGCTTGTGATCCTTATGGACTTTGCTGAAAATTACTCATTTATTGTTCAAGATGCCATTCAAGGTTTCCACTGGGAAAATAGTCAAGCTACAGTACACCCATTTGTAATTTACTTCAAGGAGTTAAATGGTGAAGCTGCACAGAACATCAGCTTGTGCATAATCAGTGATTGCTCACGACATGACACAGTTGCAGTCCACACTTTCTTAACATTGTGGAGTATCTCAAGACTCTCATCTATGGGATTCGTCATATCCACTACTTCAGCGATGGATCTGCAGCCCAGTACAAAAATTTCAAAAATTTTCTCAACTTGTGCCACCACAATGCTGATTTCAATATCAGCGCTGAATGGAATTTTTTTGGTACCAGTCATGGAAAGTCGCCCTGTGATGGGATTGGAGGGACAGCAAAGAGGTTGGCAGCTCGTGCCAGTCTTCAACGCTCAACTGAAAACCAAATACTGACCCCGGTGGATTTATTCAACTTTTGCAACGAGCAACTGCATGGAATCAAATTTTTTTTTGTTCCATAAGAAAAAATTGACGAAATACGGTAGTTCAAGAGGAAAGGTTCAAAGATGGACATACAATTGCTGTAACAAGAGAAATCACCAGTTTGTGCCAATTGATGACAAAAAGATTCGCATTTCAAGGGTGTCAAATGACCCATCATATTTCATTGCCCATGTAGATAGATCTGTCAGATCAGAAATGCCTTTTGTGCCAATTGCAAACCTCCAGCCAGGGCAATACATTGCCTGCATTTACGATAGGAACTGGTGGATTGGAAATATTTCTGAAATTTCAGTCGACGACCATGATGCAGTAATAAATTTTATGCATCCTTATGGACCAGCTAGCTTCTTTCACTGGCCTGTGAGAAATGATACTGTCATGTGTGCATCGCCACGAAGATCGTCGCGATTGCACATTCTGACTTCTCACAGCTGAGTTGCTGTTTCTTTGTGTTTGGCAGTTAGGGAGTTAATTCTGTCTGTGCTCAGTTCTGGGACTGGGTGCAGTTTTCTCCCGGCTGCAATTAATTATTTGTTGATTGGTTTCCTTTAAATCTCTGGTTGTCTGTGTTGGGAGTTGCCAGTGAAATTCTTCATGCAGACCACAGATAGGATTGTATCTGTATAGACTTAAGTTAAAGAGCTCCTTAGTTGTTTTAAGCTCACCTTGCTTAGAGTTTAATATCCCAGATCATTTATGTTCCTTCTGTGTTTGAGTGTGTATGCAAGTCTGTGTTTTCTCCAGTCTGTCTTATATGTCTAATCTGTGTATTTAGCAGAGATCAGCCCATATCCCTTTGGTGGTAATCAGAATCCTTCTTAGGACTGATTACAGGGTTCAGGGACTGATAGGAGACAGGGTTAGGCTGGAGACTTGGACCTCTGAACCATTATCAGTACCTCCAAGGTGAGGGATTAGTTAGGACCCCAGTTTAGGGTCAGGTTAGACCCCGGTCCTCCTCTTTCCTGTGACAGTGTATCAAGTCCTCAAGATTAACCCTGAGTTCAACGGATATCGTGTCAGGTAAATCTATTCTATATTTACATGCTGATGTTGCTAATCTATATGTTGTATAGAGTGTTGTTCTTTTAAGAATAGTTTACTGACATCATACACATATCATAAGACCGCGTGACATTTTCACTGGCCCATAAAATTATTCCCAGTTGCCATGGATCCAGTAGCCCAGCTGGCTCTGCAGTTGCAGGGATTATCCATGGAGCTGACGGACATTAAGTCCAAAGTTTTGTCTCCCTCGGAGCAAACCAGATTTGAACCTAAAGTAGCTCTCCCGGACAGGTTCACTGGTGGGCGAGACAAATTTTTTACCTTCAGGGAAGCATGTAAATTGTATTTTCGGCTTCGGCCTCGATCATCAGGGAGTGAAGAGCAGAGAGTGGGAATTGTTATCTCGCTCCTACAAGGGGACCCTCAATCCTGGGCCTTCTCCCTTCCTCCGGGATCCCCGGCTCTACAGTCAGTAGATCGATTTTTTACTGCTCTGGGTTTGGTATATGATGACCCAGATCGGGTCTCTCTTGCTGAGACTAAATTACGTAAGATACAGCAGGGAGATCGTCCTGCAGAGGAATTTGCTTCTGAGTTCCGTAGATGGGCCACAGATACTCAGTGGAATGACCCAGCTCTTAGGAGCCAGTTTTGTCATGGACTTTCTGACAAATTAAAGGACGTTTTGGCTCAGTATGATTCTCCTCCATCACTGGAGGCTGCTATGGCCCTAGCTATCCGTACTGATAGACGGCTCCGGGAGAGGTGCGAGGTAACTCCGCCCCCTGTTGTTACTCCACCTACTACTAAAGTCCCTTATGTTGAGGTTCCCCTTGTCTGTTCGGAGGAGCCTATGCAGTTGGGAGGGACATCATTTCGTAGGAGGGGATTGGCGGTACGCCGCAGGACTAGAAGGTGTTTCTTCTGCGGGAAAGAGGGACATTTTGTTGGGGGATGTCCATCCCGTGCCTTGTTGAGCAAAAAGTCGCCGGAAAACTGTTAATCCCAGGTTGTGTGGTGGACGACAACCTGGGAGTATGTATTTCGTCCGCTAGTTCTTCTCAGTTCCTTGTACCAGTGGAGGTGGTGGTTGGTACGAGAGTGGAGAGATTTTCTGTTCTTCTTGATAGTGGGTCCGGGGCTAATCTGGCTGACGCTCAGTTTGCTCAGGCTCAAGGTATGCATCTGAGTGTATTGGTCAAACCGATCCCTATATTCTCCATTGACGCCAGGCCTCTCGGCCAAGGTAGCTTTGTTCATGAGGTTCATAACATTGACCTTCGGGTAGGGGCAATACATAGGGAACTATTATCTTGTTATGTGTTGGAGGGTCTACCTACTCCTATTGTGTTGGGACTTCCTTGGTTGGTTAAACATAACCCTGTGATTAATTGGCAGTCCAGAGATATAAGCCAATGGGGGAGTTTTGCAAAAGTAACTGCATGAACACAGTCATCAGTGCGGTCGTGCCTAGTACATTGCCTCCTTTTTTGGAGGACTTTGGGGATGTGTTCTCTGAGGAGGGGTGTCAGGAGTTGCCTCCTCATCGCGTGTATGACTGCTCTATTAATTTACTTCCTGATGCTAAGTTACCTAAAGCTAGGTTATATAACCTTTCTGGTCCTGAGAGGCAGGCTATGAAAGATTATATTTCGGAAAGTCTGGCCAAAGGGCATATTAGACCTTCATCTTCCCCAGTGGCCGCGGGGTTCTTCTTTGTGAAGAAAAAAGATGGAGGCCTACGCCCTTGCTTGGATTTCCGCGAACTTAATCGGATTACTGTTCGAGATCCGTATCCACTCCCTCTGATTCCTGATCTCTTTAATCAAATTGTTGGCGCCAAATGGTTCTCTAAATTGGATCTCAGGGGGGCGTATAATCTGATTAGGATAAAAGAGGGGGATGAGTGGAAAACGGCGTTTAACACGCCGGAGGGACATTATGAGAACCTTGTCATGCCTTTTGGTCTGACTACTGCACCGGCAGTATTCCAACATTTTGTTAATGACATTTTTCGTCATCTGGTGGGGCTGTTTGTGGTCGTATATTTGGATGACATTTTAATTTACTCACCAGATCTTGTGTCTCACCAGGAGCATGTGAGACAGGTGTTGCAGATCTTGCGAGACAATAAACTATACGCCAAACTGGAAAAGTGTGTATTCGCCGTACAGGAACTTCAGTTTTTGGGTTTCTTGGTGTCAGCCTCCGGTTTCCGTATGGACCCTGAAAAGGTGAGAGCAGTGCTTGAATGGGATCAGCCAGAGGATCTTAAGGCTCTGCAGCGTTTTCTGGGGTTTGCTAACTACTACCGGAAATTTATTTGTAATTTCTCATCTGTTGTCAAACCTCTCACTGACATGACAAGAAAAGGGACGGATTTTTCTAAATGGTCGGACAAAGCTTGCCAAGCTTTTTCCTCTTTGAAAAAATGTTTTGCTTCGGCACCCGTTCTCATCCAACCAGATGCATCACAGCCGTTCGTTGTGGAGGTGGACGCGTCTGACGTAGGGGTGGGTGCAATATTGTCCCAGGGTCCGTCCCCTGGTAAATGGCATCCGTGCGCTTTCTTTTCTAAAAAATTGTCGTCCGCCGAAAGGAATTATGATATCGGCAATAGGGAACTTTTGGCCATTAAGTTGGCTTTTGAAGAATGGCGTCACTTTTTGGAGGGGGCAGTCCACCCGGTCACCGTCATTACTGATCACAAGAACCTGCTGTATTTGGAATCTGCTAAGCGTCTGAATTCCAGACAAGCTCGATGGTCGTTGTTTTTTACCAGGTTTAATTTTGTTGTCACTTATCGCCCTGGATCTAAGAATGTTAAGGCGGATGCCTTGTCTCGCAGTTTCCCAGGGGCCGGGAAAATGGATGACCCGATTCCTATCCTTCAGGAGGGGGTGGTAGTGTCGGCTGTATGTTCTGAGCTTGAGGAGGAGGTGTTAGAGGCTCAGGGGGACGCCCCTGCAGGACCTCCAGGGAGACTGTTTGTCCCAAATCAGTTGAGACAAAAGGTTATTGAGGCACATCATAATTCTGCTTTAGCAGGACATCCAGGGAGTAAGGCTACTTTAGATCTCCTTTCTCGCCGGTTTTGGTGGCCTAACGTTAATAAAGATGTTTTAACTTTTGTCGCGTCCTGTGGGGTTTGTGCTCGCTCTAAGACCCCTCATACCCGTCCGTCTGGGACCCTCTTACCCTTGAAACTTCCGGAGCGTCCATGGACTCATTTGTCTATGGACTTCATCACGGACCTTCCTCAGTCGTCAGGGAAGACTGTCATACTGGTGGTTGTTGACAGGTTCAGTAAGATGGCACATTTCGTTGCTCTTCCTGCCCTCCCTAATGCTAAAACTCTGGCGCAGGTGTTCATTGGGGAGATTGTGAGACTTCATGGGTTGCCTTCTGATGTGGTGTCAGATAGGGGGTCTCAGTTTGTGTCCAAGTTTTGGAGGGCATTTTGTTTACGTCGGGGATGCAATTGTCATTTTCCTCGGCTTTTCATCCGCAGACCAATGGTCAGACAGAGCGTCTGAATCAAAGCCTAGAGACTTATCTTCGGTGTTTTGTCTCAGAGAACCAGGAGGACTGGTCTTCTTTCTTGCCTCTGGCAGAGTTCGCTCTTAACAACAGGCGGAGCGAGTCCACTGGTAAGTCCCCGTTTTTTGGGGCATATGGTTTTCATCCCCAGTTTTGTACATTCAATGGGGGGGCCCTTCTGGGGTTCCTGAGGAGGAGCGTTTCTCGTCGTCACTTGCTTCAGTGTGGAGAGGTGTATTGAATAATCTGAGTGCTATGGGGAACCGTTATAAACGTATGGCTGATAGGAGGAGAGTTTCTGGTCCAGATCTTAATGTGAACGATCTGGTATGGTTGTCTACCAGGAATATAAAACTTAAAGTTCCCTCCTGGAAGCTGGGCCCCAGATTCATCGGGCCGTACAGGATCAGTTCCATAATTAATCCTGTGGCATTTCGTCTGGACCTCCCTCCTACGTTTAAAATTCATAATGTGTTCCACAAGTCATTACTTAAGAGGTACGTGGCACCAGTCATACCATCACCTCTACCTCCTCCTCCAGTGGTGGTCAATGGTAACTTGGAGTTTCAAGTGTCAAAGATCATTGACTCACGTCTGAATCGCCGGTCCCTTCAGTACTTGGTGCATTGGAAGGGGTATGGTCCAGAGGAGAGGACGTGGGTTCCTGCGTCTGACATTAACGCAGATCGTTTGGTGCGGACCTTCCACAGAACTCACCCGGGCAAACCTGGCCCTGAGGGTCCGGAGGCCCCTCGTAGAAGGGGGGGTACTGTCATGTGTGCATCGCCACGAAGATCGTCGCGATTGCACATTCTGACTTCTCACAGCTGAGTTGCTGTTTCTTTGTGTTTGGCAGTTAGGGAGTTAATTCTGTCTGTGCTCAGTTCTGGGACTGGGTGCAGTTTTCTCCCGGCTGCAATTAATTATTTGTTGATTGGTTTCCTTTAAATCTCTGGTTGTCTGTGTTGGGAGTTGCCAGTGAAATTCTTCATGCAGACCACAGATAGGATTGTATCTGTATAGACTTAAGTTAAAGAGCTCCTTAGTTGTTTTAAGCTCACCTTGCTTAGAGTTTAATATCCCAGATCATTTATGTTCCTTCTGTGTTTGAGTGTGTATGCAAGTCTGTGTTTTCTCCAGTCTGTCTTATATGTCTAATCTGTGTATTTAGCAGAGATCAGCCCATATCCCTTTGGTGGTAATCAGAATCCTTCTTAGGACTGATTACAGGGTTCAGGGACTGATAGGAGACAGGGTTAGGCTGGAGACTTGGACCTCTGAACCATTATCAGTACCTCCAAGGTGAGGGATTAGTTAGGACCCCAGTTTAGGGTCAGGTTAGACCCCCGGTCCTCCTCTTTCCTGTGACAGTGTATCAAGTCCTCAAGATTAACCCTGAGTTCAACGGATATCGTGTCAGGTAAATCTATTCTATATTTACATGCTGATGTTGCTAATCTATATGTTGTATAGAGTGTTGTTCTTTTAAGAATAGTTTACTGACATCATACACATATCATAAGACCGCGTGACAGATACATGCTGGATTCCCGAGCAGTCAATCATTGCAATAATTCCAGCACCAGCTGCAACAGCAATGGGCCGACAATACAGCTTCTCTGAACCAATTATGTTGCAAATTCAGCAACAATTCCAGACCACTTAGACTGAACATTATGGCTTGGGAACCAACAAAAGATACCCAATATTAGGCTTGGGATCCTAGGCAAAGACACCCACCCTCAGGCTTCGGAACCTGCGATAAAGAGACCGCCCGCGGCTGGCCTTGCACGGCTATCAGCCATGGCTCCTAGGCGATGGGGCTGCCAATTCTCGAAAGACAGCATTATTACAATTCTTAATAGGATTATAATACCAATTCTTAGGGAATTGGTTGTGGTATAACCACCATGGACCAACGCAAGGGTTTGAATAGTGTTATGACCTTTCTTCCCAAAAGGATTGCAACACGATTTTTGCAAATGCTCATATTTGGTCAAGAATGAAGCTTCATGGTGTAAACAGATTTGTGAATGTTCGTCAAAATTTAGTCCCACTCGTCGACGCAGCAATTTCTGTTCATCCAATCCAAAGCTTGTAAACAATTTCAACTCATCCTTGCTATGGGTGAATGTCTTAAGGTGGCATTTCGAATTGTTCGCAAGGCCGATAGAGCACTGGGCCGATTCTTCATCAATTTCATTCTCCATCGCTAAAAAATAAATAATATATGCATTAAAATGTAACAATAGTCAATAACTTTTCATAACCAGAAAGGTTTATAGGTTTTTGATTATAATAGACATTGCTAGCAACAATACAACTCTGTAACATGTGATAAGAATCTGAAAATCAAACACAAAATCAATGCATTACGCGCATAAATAACACCATGTTCAGTCGCATTTTTCTTTTCTTAAACTGAAAGACTCCAAAAAAAAACCAATGATCCTTGTAGAGAAAAATGTGCTCTTTCTAATGATATCAGAATTAATATATTTTAGGGGTACCCTTTTTGAGAAATTTGACCTAAAAATAGGTAAAATTCTGATTTTTTAAGTTTTTCATCATATGTGGGTGTGAATATTTCCACAAATACATATGGTTTGACCGCGATATTGCAGCAATGCAAAGTCATGTAGATGTTTGGTGTACAGGGCAAAGCACCAGTTACTATTGGTTTTTGGTCTTGAGTTATATATGGGCAAAGTTTGTCATAAATTTTATGCGACGCGTTTTACAAGCTACTTTGACACAAAATTACGGCCGAAATATTGTTTTGTCATAGCCGGTAATAATTTTATCGTGTTTAGCAGCAAAAGTTGAGCTAGTATGCCAAATTTCAGCATCATAGCCAGTATAGAACTCTAATGGCTATGTGCCAAAGTTTGCAAAATCCTCTTAGCTGAAACCGCAGGCTTGGTGGAACCTCCAATGAAAGGTCAACAGTGCCCAATGTGTTTGAGATCTGGCCCTAAAAATTTACAGAACCTCTTTTCAAACATACATGTACATCCTTATAATTTTTCAGCAAAATCGGAGAAGGTCGAGTGGGAACCACTGGTCCACTTGACATGGAATGACTCAAAGGAGTGGCTTCATAACAACTCTGTGAAAATTCTTGACTGGCCCAGCCACAGCCCTGACCTAAACCCAATTGAGCTTCTCTGGAGAGACTTGAAAATGGCTGTTCACCAATGTTCACCATCCAACCTGATGGAACTGGAGTAGATCTGCAAGGAAGAATGGCAGAGGATCCCCAAATCCAGGTGTGAAAAACTTGTTGCATCATTCCAAAGAAGACTCATGGCTGTACTAGCTCAAAAGGATGCTTCTACTCAATACTGAGCAAAGGGTCTGAATAATTATGACCATGTGATATTTCAGTTTTTCTTTTTTAATAAATTTGCAATAATTTCTACATTTGTTTTTTTTCAGTAAAGATGGAGTGTAGAGTGTACATTAATGAGAAAAAAATGAACTTTTTTGCATTTACCAAATGGCTGCAATGAAACAAAGAGTGAAAAATTTAAAGGGGTCTGAATACTTTCCAAACCCACTGTAAATTCAGTAAAGGATTTTGTTATGAAGACATCTTCTGTACATATTGCCTTTTAGAGTATGTGGACATCATACATGGGGTTGACTACAGCCTCTCTTAGGGTTTATTTATACTGTATGTCAGTATTTGGTCAGTGTTTGTATATCAAAACCAGGAGTGGAGCTTAACCCCTTAGTGACAGAGCCAATTTTATACTTAATGACCGAGCCAATTTTTACAATTCTGACCACTGTCATTTTATGAGGTTATAGCTCTGGAATGCTTCAACGGATCCCCCTGATTTCGTGACATATTGTACTTCATGTTAGTGGTAAAATTTCTTCGATATGACTTGCGTTTATTTATGAAAAAAATGTAAATTTGGGAAAAATGTTGAAAATTTTACAATTATCGAACTTTTAATTTTTGTGCCCTTAAATCAGAGAGTCATATTGCACAAAATAGTTAATAAATAACATTTCCCACATGTCTACTTTACATCAGCACAATTTTGGAAACAATTTTTTTTTTTTAGGACGTTATAAGTGTTAAAAGTTGACCAGCGATTTCTCATTTTTCCAACAAAATTTACAAAACCATTTATTTTAGGGACCACCTCACATTTGAAGTGAATTTGGAGAGTCAATATAACAGAAAATGCCCAAAAGTGACACCATTTATTATATTTATTATTGTAGTTTATTAACCCTTAAGGTGCTTCATGAGAACTAAAGCAATGTGGAAGGAAAAAATGAACGTTTTACTTTTTTCACAAAAAATTTACTTTGGAACCAAACTTTTTTATTTTCACAAGGGTATCAGGAGAAAATGGACCACAAAATTTGTTGTGCGATTTTTCCTGAGTATGCCGATACACCGTATGTGGGGGAAAGCCACTGTTGGGGCGCATGGCAGGGCTCAGAAGGGAGGGAGCACCGTTTGACTTTTTGAACGCAAAATTGACTAGAATGAATGGCGGGTGCTATGTCGCATTTGGAACCCCTGATGTACTTAAACAGTGGAAACCCCCCAATTCTAATTCCAACCCTAACACAGCCCTAATCCCAACCCTAACCCCAACACACCATGAACCTTAATCCCAACCTTAACCACAACCCTAACCACAACACCACCCTAACCCCAACACCACTACCCTAACCCCAACTCTAACCCTAGCCCAACACTAACCAAGCTCTAACCCTAGCCCAACTCTAACCCTAGCTCTAACCCCAACCCTAACCCTAGCCCCAACCCTAACCCTAGCTCTAACCTCAACCCTAACCCTAACCCTAGCCCCAACCCTAACCCTAATGGAAAAATGGAAATAATTTTTTTAAAATTTTATTATTTTTACCTAAGGGGGTGATAAAGGGGGTTTGATTTACTATTTCTTTTATTTTGATCACTGTCCTAGGGGCTATGGCAGTGATCAAAATTAACCAATAGGAAAAATCTCATATTGTTGACGGGTGCCGGCCGGCAGATCTCAGCAGGGCACTGCCCATGCGACTGCCATTTTCTTCACTGAAGAAGATGCCGAGGGCCGGGGGACACAGGTGAAAGAACTGGGGGACACCGGAGGTACTGGGGGGACACGGGGGACCACATTTTTCACTCCTCTGATGTGCTAGATCATATCAGAGGAGAGAGAAATAAATAAAAATAAATAGGAAATCAGACTTTTTTTTTTGCGGTCGCCGTTATTCCGTGAATAACTGTGATCGCAACACTGGGGTCGGTAAAAACCAACCCAAATCATGTTCTCTGGGGTCTCAGCTACCCTCGGAGATTTTCAGACGCCAGTGGGCACTATAACATTATTTCTTAGCGCCGTCAAAAAGCGGCGCTGAGGAATAAGTACCCTTAACTGCCGCCGTTAAAAGGCGTATCGGCGGTCGTTAAGGAGTTAAAAAGAAAACCATTACTGAAAGATTAGTAGAGGAAGACGACATCACTATTATTCATCTGAATGAAGTTTTTCTCCTCCAGCCACGGGGCCGCAGCAGTCACATGTGTCTACAGCTGTTGTGTCTTCACACATCACCAGGTGAGCACATACTATCCTTATCTTTTATATACTTATCTTTTATCTTATCTACTTATCTATATACTATCCTTAAGGGTATGCCACACTAAGCGAGATCGCAAACGAGATCGCTAACGAGATCACTAAAACGTCACTATTTTGTGATCTCGTTAGCGACCTCGTTGTGTGTGGCATGTAGCAACGATGTGGCCCCTGCTGTGATGTCGCTGATCGTTCACGAGCGGCCTCGTTTGTGACGCATATGATGTTTAGCGTCACGGAGTGGATCGCAATATCTGTAAGTTCTCTTTTGCGTCACAGAGAGGATCGCAGAAGTTGCAAAGCAGGCTAGCAGGACGCAGAGAGCAGGAGCGATGCTGGAAATTCCTATGAATCAGAAGCGCTCAGTACATGCTAATGACAGATCCTAACGACCGCCAAAGTCGTTAAAGAGATCGCTGACCGCTGATGAGTCGTTTATGAGATCTCCTGTTTGGCAGCTACTAGCGACCTAAAAGAGATCACACCAACGATCTCATTAGCTTGCGTAGTTATCGAGATCGCTAATGAGATCGCTAAGTGTGGCAGTACCTTTAGCCTTTCACTATCCTTAGCAGGTGGGTGTTGCTTCTCTATGTGTCCACTTTTGTCCCCCAAACAGTTCTATAATTGAAAGACTGAAGCGTGTTGTTTGTTTTGGAGATGCTCCTGCTTTTGCCATACAAACACTGATGAAATGCTGATCAAAAATACTGATGTGTGACTAAAACCAGAGAGTCAGAATACAGGGCTGTTTTGTAAGGGCCCCGTCACACTCTTCAATGTCCCAGCGATCCCACCAACGATCCGACGTGGATAGGATCGCTGGGACATCGTTAGCTGATCGCTGGTGAGCTGTCACATAGGCAGACTCACCAGCGATCAGGACCAGCGAGCACGCTGGTATACAGTGTACACATCGGGTAACTAAGCACTGCGCCGGGCTTAGTTACCCGATGTGTACCCTAGATACCATCTCCCAGCTTCTGCTGTATGCGCTGGGAGCTGGTATCCAGTGTACACATCGGGTAACTAAGCGCTGAGCCGGGCTTAGTTACCCGATGTGTACCCTAGATACCAGCTCCCAGCTTCTGCTGTAAGCACTGGGAGCTCACTGATCGTTCGTCTCCCGCTGTCACACGCAGCGATGCGCGCTGGCCAGTGGAAGACCAACGATGAAAAAATGGTCCAGGCCATTCGACGACAATCAGTGATACCCAGCAGGGGGGGCTGGTCGTCGCTGCGTGTCACACTAAGGCTACTTTCACACATCAGGCTTTTTGAATCAGGCATGATCCGTCCTATGCCTGATAGGACGGATCCGGCGCTGATTTTAAAAAACTGATGGAACTGATCAGGTTTTTTGCCTGATCTGGCCTGACCTTTTGAACCCGGAAAAAGAAGCTTTTCCATGCTGAAAATGCAGGTACGAATGTCCGGGGAGAGAGAGAGAGAGAGAGAGAGAGAGAGAGAGAGAGAGAGGCACTGTCAGGCGCCTGCGGGGAGAAAAAAAAAACCTTACAAAAACCGTCTTGTCCGGCGCCGGAATGTACAATTCCGACGGATCCGGCCAAAAACGGATGCAACGCAGTGACGTCAGGCGCGATCCGACGCTAATGTAAGTCAATGCTAAAAAAACGCATCCGGTACCGGATCCGTTTTTTTAGAAACACGCCGGATCGCGCCTGATTCAAAAAGCCTGATGTGTGAAAGTAGCCTAAGCGAGATCGCTGGCTAAGTCGCTGTTGCATCACAAATTCGGTGACGCTTCAGCGATCTCGATAGCGAACTCGCTTAGTGTGACGGGGGCTTAAGAGAGGCTACAGATTAAAGAGCTGTCAATGTATTACAATGGTCATGATGCAGGAGTGAAAGAGATTCTGGATAGCAGCCCATAAACTTTGAACTATACCAAAATGTGTTACAATTCAGGTCAGCTTAATATTTGCTGACAATTTTTGCATTATTTGAAACATTTCTTGAATTATAATTTTAACATTTGCTCCGGTTTTTGATGCAAGGAACGAAGTTTGGCTGAAAGGGAAGGTGAGAAGAAAATCACCTACACGAGCAGGGGGCATGTTGTTTGTAGCCGAAATGTGGTATAGAGGAAAAAGAGGATAATCACTAGGTCTCCACTGTGCAGTCTTCACCATATTGCTTCCACATACTTTGGCTCTTGAACTGCTCAGAACTAATGGCAGTTTTGAAACTCCCAGTCTTTTAGGCATATTCATCTTTTCTCGTAGTCTAGAAGTTAATGTCATTCGAGGACACATTGTTATCTTCCCACTTGACACAGCTCCTCTGATCACAATATCTTCATTTGATGAGTTTTCCATAAAATTTAAGTTACAACATATCCTTTTGAGTCCCTTTTGGACTAATGTGTCATCGGTATCATTGTGTAGGCCATCATTTTGACAAGAAGCACTTCTAAGCCCTTCAAAGTCATTAAGGTTTTCTTTTGAGTTATTAATAGGCATCAAACTGCTTTTTTTTAATTGGGCAGAGTTCTGTGTAATGTTGTCATAGTCATGTGATATATGTTTTGTAGAAGGCTGTAAAAACTGAGACTTGGTACTGATTTTTCTGCTGTTGTCTCTGCTTAAATCAGACGATTTGTAGTTGAGTAGATCAATGATGTCATTGATGAGACTTTTTTTCACAGTTACATCGTTAGCACAGTCTACAGACAATGCAGGGCTATAGTTCACCTCTAAAAGCCAAGGCTTTAATGTATCATCAATGAGAATATCAAAACCAAAAAGCTCAAAGCAATTAGGATACTGAGGTATGGATGGAGAAATGGATAATATGGTCATGGTTACTATGTTATATATTCTCTGCCACAGTAAAACATCGTCAATCTCTGAATTGCGGAGATAGGATCGAAACTGACCAAGCGTCCATTTGCATCCACTTCCAACCCTCTCCTTGCCCGCTGAGTATGAAGTGCTGTATTTGTTAATACTGGTGTTAGTCAGATGAGCAAAAATATTATCAAGGGAACTCAGATTGAACTTCTCTGTTGCGAATCTAACTAGTCCTTCTTGGTAGATGTATATAGTCAGTGGACAGAAACATGTAACACATACATAAATACGTAGGTCAAATTTATAGCCACATATTAGCAGTGGGTTTGTAATATATTTCTGAACAATCACAGTGCAGTCATAAGCCAAATCCTTGATGTCTTGAAAAATAAATATTCCCCTACCTCTTGACATATCAGTTGGTTTACAGATCCAATAGTTTGATTTTTTTTCATGTGTTTCTTTGGTATATTCAGCTAAGAACTTTGCGTAATCATTTGGTAAGATAAATACAACAGGGCTAAACTCAAAGTAGGAAGATCCATATATTCCTCTCATTCGTTTTAAATGTCTGGCCAAACAGTCTTTTTTTGTCATCTGTGCTGTCCTGGGATGATGATTAAGCCGTTGCCAAGGCTTTATATTATCATGGTCAGATATTCGGAATGCTGACGTTCTCCAGTACAGGTTCCACTCTGATTCACTCTGTTTCTCTTCATCAAATTCTTCCCAACCACGCTCCAGTAACACCTCCCTTACAACTCGTGGAGTGTTAACATGAAGACGAAATACTAGAGCTCGTGATTTGTTGTCATCATCATTTCCCTCTGCCATAGTGACATTCAAGCTTCACCATTAACTTATCTGTAAAGTAGAAACATTAATATTATGAGAAAATTGGAGCTGAGTGATTTGTAGCTACTGTATAAGGCCGCTTTCACATTAGCGTCGGCGGGCGCAGCGTTTGGGGCGCATATGTGCGCATGTGTCATGCGCCCCTATCTTTAACATGGGGGGGCGCATGGACATGCGCATGTATGCGTTATTGAACGCATGCGTCGTCTGGGCGTGTGCGATGTGGCTGTGAAAACGCAACATGTTACAATTTTCTGGCGCTGAATTTCTGCTCAATTAACGCATGCGCACGGAATGTGCCTAAATAACGCATTAAAGTCTATGGGAGCGCATATGTGCGCACAGACATGCGCACGACAGCGTTAGCGTGCGCATGCATTGTTTGAGGTAAACAAGTCTAGGGACTGTCTAGATATGTTCCTGACCACCCCCCAAACCAAGATAAATAAATATAGGGGGTGGGCATTTTTTCACTTCACTGTTCTACAGACTCTGGAGAGGACAAAACAGCTTTGGGACATGTAAGTATACCAGCTAATGGATATTTTGTTTTTTTTGTTTATCCCTGCAGTGTGTAATTTTTTTGGGGGTATTTCTTCTTGCAGAATTCATTAACAACAGGAGGATAATGGCATCAACCAGTGAGAATCCCCACAGTGGACACCCCAGTGAAGTGAGTACATTATCTACTGTTCTTAAGTATTCACTGTCATTTCTACAAATGTGTCAAATTTTTTGTTTTTCTTCACAGAGCTCTTCAAGTGTTGATGAACCTCAGGAGCAGGCAACTCGGGGCCAAGCAGAGGTGGCAACACGGCATGTATTTTTAATATTTTTTTTTAAACTGTTTTATCTTTCAAACATTAATGTCTTTCTTTCAATTCTAGGTTCCACAACGGGACGAGGAGGAGGTCATCACATCTGTCCATGAGCGAGTTCCATTGTGGGACACCCGTGATCCCCTGCATTCCGACACAGTGGCGATCCGGCGGCTGTGGAACGAGGTGGCCAAATCGCTGTGGGATGGATGGAACAATGCCTCAGCTAGGGGTCAAAAGGACTTTCGTAAGTATTGCAACAACGCAGCAGTGAAACAGTAGGCCGGGATCACACAACCGTGTGTGATGTGATGAACTCCTGCGAGTTTCTTACATCACACACGGTTGTGTTATCCCGGCCAAAAGCGCAATTTTTAACATTGTTTTTTTTCCTTTCACAGTGAAGAAAGTCAAAACTAGATGGCGTATGGCGTAACATGAAGGACCGCTTCAATAGGAACCTGAGGCTGGAGGGCCAGGTTAGAAGCGGTGCTGGGGCAAGGACCAGGAAGTATAAGTACCATCGTCTCCTCAGCTTCCTGAGACCGGTCCTTGCACGCCGAGTGTTGTTGTATTCCATTGTGTTGTGGAACATTATCTGAAGTTTTATTTTCCACAGGAGTTTGCGAATGTAAAATTGAAATTTTTGGATACTAATGTTTTCATTTTCTTTTCACAGAACCCACAGCAGCACCGTAGAACCTGGACCGGCATCAGGAGCGGTCCTTCATGCAATGCCCATCCCAGCCATCCCACAGCGAAGCAGTAAGTAGGCCTGCAGCACAGTCTGGACAACTGGCAGCCAGTCATTCCGGTATTCCCCTGTCTGAGTCCTCTGACGCTCCTTTTTTTGGCTCTTCCCGCCAGCGGCAGCGGGGCTGGGACAGGCCACTCATGCCCGAGTTTTTACATTTGAGCACGGTATTCCAGAATTGCTACAAAACGCTGGGTGACAGAGTGGAAACTGGTTTTGCCAATGTCACCCGACGCCTTGACGAACTGGGAGCCGAGCTCCAGAGACCGGCAAGACATTTTTTTAGTGCCATAGAGAAGGGCATGTCGGAAAACCTAACGCCGGAACTCCAGCTTGCTGTGATACAGGCCTCCAATGCTGCATATGTCAATGCTATGCAGCAGGCTCGGTTCATGGCTGCCTTTCCACCAGTACCACAGCTGACAAGCCTAACCATACCGAGTTCTGTTGCATATCATTGTGCGGCCACCACCATGACCACAGCCGCCAAACACCACTACACCATGCCGGGTGCTGAGAACCGCCACTACACCGCGCCTCTGAGTACTGCTCCTGTGAGGACGTCCACCACCACCAGGCCGGCCCACCACACAGAGCAGACGCCGGTTCCTGATCCTGCGAGGATGTCCACCAGGCCGGCCCACCACACAGAGCAGATGCCGGGTCCAGTGACCACACCCACCACCAGGCCATGTACAAGGAGACTGTGAAGGACAGCCCCCGTCCTTCCACATCACCAATGTGACGTAACTCCACAGGCACAGCTCTCCGGTGCCCCCTTTGTCTCTCAGGTCAGTAAGGGAACTGCACCTAGAGCAAATGGCTGCCGGTGAGAGTGCCCTGTTACCCACTGGGTATTCTAAGATTCGTGATCAGAGTAAAAGCATCAGCCCAAGATTAATTTTATGGTTTAATTGCCTTAAGGGCGCACAAGATAATTACAGAAATATACAATAAGCTATACAACGGAATTACAATGGATTTGCAGTCAGAGTAAAATACAACAATAATGGTACAAGGCTTAGAGGTATTAGCTAGAGGTCAATATTACCAGGTTATAGGGACATGTGGAGGCAGGGAGCTCTGCGATCCACAGGTGAAAGTCTTAGTTGCTGGACAGTCCCCCAAAACGTGTGCCGCTGCTTCCTTGGCAGATCTGTCCCTTGTTGCTTCTTGGCTTCTGTGAGAATGGATCTGGTCTGCCCTTAGCTCACAGTTCTTACACCTGCTAGGTCCCTCCCCTCGGTGTCTGAGGGTGGGCTGACAATCTCCACCCTTAGCTCCCTGCAGAATTCATTCCCAATATCTAGCAAAGGGGTTAACTTTCTCCAGGACGATCGGATAAGGACATGAGAGGTACCAGCGGACACAGTATGTTTTGCCTGTCGCATGGATATCAAACCTGGCCCGATTGGGTCATTGTGGATGGCCAATCTCTATATCTCAGCCCCCCAAGCAATCACCGACTCGGGAGTTGCACCATCAAATGCCGAGGTCCGCAGGGTCACACAGATATTTTTATGAGAATGTACCTACAAAGATGTGCTCATAATTCATAATCCTAGAATGGAGCCTTCGTGTCTGGGATATACAATAGATGTGTTTTCTGTGTCCAGCTGGCAGGTATAATCTAATTGAAGCCCCCTGGCATCTCATTACCATGCTAACAAACCTTACTATTCACCATGCTGGCTTGGCTCTGTTTTCGGGTCTTAACTCGTTACCATACTAAAGACCTTGCCATTCAAACATGGGCCTGAATTACTTAGCATACTAAAAGCTCTTTTTATTCACAGTGGACATCAAACCCTGTCGTATTGAATATGCCAGCAGGCCCTGGGGCCAGATGCAGTTAGCAGCCTGTGGCTCTGTGAACAGACAAAATGGAGGCTGGTATATGCCCTATCCAAGATGGTGGCTGTCCCTACCTCACTGTTGTGAATGGACTTGAAATGAGTTCTGAGCAGAGGCTCCCTCTGGTGGTTACAAGCGGTACTGGACTGTCCAGTGAAGATTGTGAGGAGTGGGAATCAGGTGTTACTGACTGGTCTTATATAAGGGAGTCGCCTTCCCATCAGGGTTGCCGGTGATCAATTGTTCTGGTCTCAATCCTTGAGTTCTGTTTCCTTTGTAGCCTGCTGTGTCGTGTCTGCATCTCCTGCTAACAGATAAGACATTTTCTTCTTTTTGTTTTTGTGCTTGATTTTTGCATTTTGTCCTGCACTTCTGTGGGGGCCTTCAGGGTCCCCTCCGGGGGCTTTTGCCCTCTCAGTTTAGTTCAGCCACTGATGTTTGTACTTTTGCTTTTTCCAGTTTTTTCAGTGGCTGCTGTTTTGATTTTGTTACACCAGAGAACTAATTTAGGTGGTAGAGGTCGTGTGATCTCAGGTGATTTTGAAATTAGTAGAGTTGGTGCTTTTCAGGGTTTTTTGGGATTGCAGTAAGTGCCCTTCCTATCCTTTTCTATTTAGGTAGTTTGGGCCCCAACGTTTGCTCATACTATTTTCTGTCTGTGTCAGTATTTCATCTTGTCTAACCGCCATTACATGTTTGGGGGCTTCCTATGTTCTTTGGGGATCTGCTCCGGGGCAGATAGCTTTCCTCTTTCTATCTTTAGGTGTAGTTAGTTTCTCAGGCTGTGACGAGGCGTCTAGGACCAACGTAGGAACGCTCCACGGCTGCCTCTAGTTGTGGTGGTTAGTCAGGGTACTGCAATCTCATAGATTCCAACTTCTCTGGTGTATTGCCTTTTTTACCTGCACTCCTCAGCTACCGTAACATAACAGTATCACCGGCCTAAAAATTGAAAATTGTATGGTACTCACAGAAGGGAAAAAATATTGTGAAAGAAAAAAGGTTGTCAGAGTTGTCAGAGATATTTTTCTGTTTGTTGCATTTTTTTTCCCTCTGTATCTCTGGGTGCTGGGGAGGATTTTTTTTTTTTCTCTCAATGGAGTTTGCACAGTTGTCTGGCCGTGTGGATCAGCTTGCCACTGAGGTTCGGAGTATTGCTGCCTATCTTGCTAGGTTGCCTGTTGTGGAACCTAGGATTCCCATGCCAGATTTGTTTTTAGGGGATCAAGCTAAGTTTCAGAATTTCAAAAATAATTGTAAATTGTTTTTTGCCTTAAAATCTAAGTCCTCAGGGAACGCAGCGCAGCAGGTTCAAATTGTCATCTCTCTCCTGCGCGGCGATCCTCAGGATTGGGCTTTTTCCCTGACAACTGGGGATCCTGTTTTGAGTGATGTTGATGCATTTTTTCAGGCTTTGGGGTTATTGTACGATGAGCCTAATGTCACTGATCAAGCTGAAAAAGCCTTGTTGGCATTAAATCAGGGTCTTGATGACGCTGAGTTATACTGTCAGAGATTCCGTAGGTGGGCAGTCCTGACCAAGTGGAATGACGACGCTTTGGCGGCTCTTTTTCGGAAGGGTCTGTCAGATAATGTAAAGGATGTTATGGTGGGATTCTCTGTCCCCTCTGGTCTCAATGATTCTATGTCATTAGCGATTCAAATTGACAGACGTTTGCGTGAGCGGAGAAGTATGCGTGGAATGGTGTTGCCTTGTGAACCTGCTTCTGAACCCATGCAGTGTGATAGAGTGGTGTCTGGGGCACAGCGTCATGAGTTTCGAAAGCGCAATGGGTTGTTTCTACTGTGGTGATGCCTCTCATGCTATTTCAGTCTGCCCTAAGCGGGGAAGACGTTTTGCACGCTCAGTTGTCTTGGGTAGTGTTCAGACTAAGTTTTTATTAACTGTCACTCTGATATGCTCTCTGTCCTCATTTTCTGCTCAGGCTTTCGTTGATTCTGGAGCAGCTATTAACCTGATGGATTATGATTTTGCTAAACGTTGTGGGTTTCCCTTGATACCCCTACAGAAGTCTATTCCCCTACTGGGGATCGATTCTACCCCTTTGGCTGAGAATAAACCTCAGTTCTCTACTCAGGTGATAATGAGGGTTGAACCTGATCATCTGGAGTGCTGTAAATTTTTGGTTCTGTATAATCTGCATGATATTATCGTACTGGGCTTCCCTTGGTTGCAGTCTCATAATCCTGTTTTGGATTGGAAATCTGTGTCTGTAACCAGTTGGGGCTGCCAATGTGTTAATACCAACACTCCTGTTTTTTCTGCCTCCCCCCAGGCTCAGGATGTTCCTGACTTTTTGATTGATTTTTCTGATGTGTTTAGCGAAAGTAAATCTGCATCCTTGCCTCCCCATAGGAGCTATGACTGCGCTATTGAATTAGTGCCTGGTAGTAAATTCCCTAAAGGTCGCCTTTTTAACTTGTCTGTACCTGAACATGACGCTATGCGGTCTTATATCAAGGAATCATTGGAGAAGGGTCATATCAGACCATCCTCTTCACCCTTAGGTGCCGGTTTTTTCTTTGTGGCCAAAAAGGATGGTTCATTAAGGCCGTGTATTGATTATCGTCTTTTGAACAATATTACTGTAAAATATCAATACCCGTTACCTTTGATTTCTGACCTGTTTTCCAGGGTGAAAAACGCTACTTGGTTTACCAAGCTTGACCTCAGGGGGGCATATAACCTTATTCGCATTAAGCACGGGGATGAATGGAAGACGGCATTCAATACCCCTGAGGGGCATTTTGAGTACCTTGTGATGCCCTTTGGGCTCACTAATGCTCCTTCTGTCTTCCAGTCCTTCATGAATGACATTTTCAGGGATTTTGTGGATAAATTTCTGATTGTTTATTTGGATGATATCTTGATTTTTTCTAATGACTGGGACTCTCATGTGAAACATGTTCAAACTGTATTCCAGATTTTGAGAGAGAATGCTCTGTATGTGAAGGGATCAAAGTGTCTTTTTGGCATACAGAGGATCTCATTTCTGGGATTCATTTTGTCCCCATCTGTTATTGAAATAGACCCGGTCAAGGTTCAGGCCATCTGTGATTGGGTCCAACCTACTTCATTAAAGGCTCTTCAAAGATTTTTGGGTTTTGCCAATTTTTATCGTAAATTTATTGGTAATTTCTCGGTTATTGTTAAACCATTGACTGATTTGACCAGAAAGGGTTCTGATGTGGTGAATTGGCCTCCTGAGGCAGTCTCTGCATTTCAGGAACTTAAGCAGAGATCCACTTCTGCTCCTGTTCTACGGCAGTCTGATGTTTCTCTGCCATTTCAGGTGGAGGTTGATGCCTCTGAAATTGGGGCAGGTGCCGTTTTGTCCCAAAAAGATCCAGAGACCTCTAAAAGTAACCCTTGTGCCTTTTTCTCTCGAAAATTTTCTCCTACTGAACGTAATTATGACGTGGGTAATCGGGAGTTACTGGCCATGAAGTGGGCTTTTGAAGAGTGGAGACATTGGCTGGAGGGAGCCAAACATCAGGTGGTGGTCCTTACGGACCATAAGAATCTGGTTTATCTGGAATCTGCCAAGCGACTCAATCCTAGACAGGCCAGGTGGGCCTTGTTTTTCACACGTTTTAATATTGTGGTTTCCTTTCTTCCTGGCACTAAGAATGTTAAGGCGGATGCCCTCTCGAGGAGTTTCCTTGCGGACTCTCCTGAGTTATCTGATCCTTCTGTTATTTTGAAAGAGGGTGTAATTCTTTCCGCCATCTCACCCAATTTGAGACTTGCTCTGGAGGGGTGTCAGGAGGATAAGCCCGAGCGCTGCCCTGTTGGAAAATTGTTTGTCCCGGACCAGTGGAAAAAGAGTGTGATGTCTGAGATTCATTGTTCCGCGTTGGCTGGGCATCCCGGAATTTTTGGTACCAGAGTCTTGGTTAGTCGGTCCTTTTGGTGGCCTACCTTGTCTCGTGATGTCAGGGAATTTGTGCAGTCCTGCGGGACTTGCTCTCGCTCCAAGCCTTGCTCTCGCTCTAGTGGTTTGTTGATGCCATTGCCTGTGCCCAAGAGACCATGGACCCATATCTCTATGGATTTCATTTGCGACCTCCCTGTTTCTCAGAGAATGACCGTCATCTGGGTGATTTGTGATAGGTTTTCCAAGATGATACATCTTGTGCCATTACCTAAGTTGCCTTCCTCCTCTGAATTGGTGCCTTTGTTCCTTCAGCACGTGGTTCGTTTACACGGCATTCCTGAGAACATTGTGTCTGACAGAGGAGTCCAGTTTGTTTCCAGATTTTGGAGGACCTTTTGTTCTAAACTTGGTGTTCAATTGTCTTTCTCCTCGGCGTTTCATCCTCAGACCAATGGTCAAACTGAGAGAACAAACCAGACATTGGAGACTTATCTAAGATGCTTTGTGTCTGCTGATCAGGATGACTGGGTCTCTTTTTTGCCTTTGGCTGAGTTTGCTCTTAATAATAGGGCTAGCTCTGCCACTTTGATGTCTCCATTTTTCTGTAATTCTGGGTTTCACCCTCGATTTTCTTCAGGACAGACGGAGGCTTCTGTCTGTCCAGGTGTTGACTCTGTTGTGGAGCGTATGCAACAGATTTGGGACCAGGTAGTGGAGAGGTTGTCCTCTCTCAGGAGAGGCCCAGCGGTTTGCTAACCGGCATAGGACTGATGGTCCTCGGTTTAAATTGGGGGACTTGGTCTGGTTGTCCTCAGAAATATTCCTATGAGAGTGGCATCTCCTAAATTTAAGCCTAGGTTCATTGGACCTTATAAGATCATGGAGATTCTTAATCCTGTTTCTTTTCGTTTGCTTCTTCCAGGGACATTTAAGATCCATAACGTGTTCCAAGTCCTTGTTGAAGAGGTTTGTTGAGCCAGTGGTTCCTACTGCTTTGCCTCCTGACCCTGTTCTGGTTGAGGGCAATATGGAGTTTGTGGTTGAGAAAATATTGAATTCTCGTTTTTTCTAGACGGAAACTCAGTATTTGGTTAAGTCGAGAGGTTATGGTCAGGAAGAAAATTCTTGGGTGTTTGCTTCGGACATCCATGCTAGGAGACTCATCCGTGCGTATCATAGAACTCATCCTGACCGACCTGGTTGCTCAATGTGAGGGTTCGGTGACCCCTCCTCAAGGGGGGGTACTGTTGTGGAATGGACTTGAAATGAGTTCTGAGCAGAGGCTCCCTCTGGTGGTTTACAAGCGGTACTGGACTGTCCAGTGAAGATTGTGAGGAGTGGGAATCAGGTGTTACTGACTGTGTTATGTTACGGTAGCTGAGGAGTGCAGGTAAAAAAGGAAATACACCAGAGCAGTTGGAATCTATGAGATTGCAGTACCCTGACTAACCACCGCAACTAGAGGCAGCCGTGGAGCGTTCCTACGATGGTCCTAGACGCCTCGTCACAGCCTGAGAAACTAACTACACCTAAAGATAGAAATAGGAAAGCTATCTGCCCCGGAGCAGAACCCCAAAGATAATAGAAAGCCCCCAAACATGTAATGGCGGTTAGACAAGAGGAAATATGACACAGAAAGAAAATAGTATGAGCAAACGCTGGGGCCCAAACTATCTAAATAGAAAAGGACAGGAAGGGTACTTACTGCAATCCCAGAAAACCTGAAAAACACCAACTCTACTAATTTCAAAATCACCTGAGATCACACGACCTCTACCACCTAAATTAGTTCTCTGGTGTAACAAAAACAGCAGACACTGAAAAAACTGCAAAAAGCAAAAGTACAAAACACAGTGGCTGGACCAAACTGAGAGGGCAAAAGCCCCCGGAGGGGACCAGAAGGCCCCCACAGAAGTGCAGGACAAAATGCAAAAATATAGCAAAAACACAAAATAAGAAATTGTTTATCTGATAGCAGGAGATGCAGACACGACACAGCAGGCTACAAGGGAAACTGGAAAGAAGGATTCAGACCAGAACAATTGATCACCGGCAACCCTGATGGAAAATGATTCCCTTAAATAAGACCAATCAGTAACACCTGATTCCCAATCCTCACTAGTACCGCTTGTAACCACCAGAGGGAGCCTCTGCTCAGAACTCATCTCAACCCATTCACAACAGTACCCCCCCTTGAGGAGGGGTCACCGAACCTCATTTGAGCAACCAGGTCGGTCAGGATGAGTTCTATGATACGCACGGATAAGTCTCCTAGCAGGGATGTCCGAAGCAAACACCCAAGAATTATCTTCTGACCATAACCTCTCCATTTAACCAAATACTGGAGTCTTCGCTAGAAAAACGAGAATCCAATATTTTCTCAACCACATACTCCAGATTGCCCTCAACCAAAACAGGGTCAGGAGGCACAGCAGCAGGAACCACTGGCTCAACAAAACCTCTTCAACAAGGACTTGTGGAACACGTTATGGATCTTAAATGTCCCTGGAAGAAGCAAACGAAAAGAAACAGGATTAATAATCTCCATGATCTTATAAGGTCCAATGAAACCTAGGCTTAAATTTAGGGAGCTACTCTCTAGAATATTCTTTGAGGACAAACCAGACCAAGTCCCCCACTTTAAACCGAGGACATCAGTCCTATGCCGGTTAGCAAACGCTGGGCCTTCTCCTGAGAGAGGGACAACCTCTCCACTACCTGGTCCCAAATCTGCTGCATACGCTCAACAACAGAGTCAACACCTGGACAGACAGAAGCCTCCGTCTGTCCTGAAGAAAATCGAGGGTGAAACCCAGAATTACAGAAAAACGGAGACATCAAAGTGGCAGAGCTAGCCCTATTATTAAGAGCAAACTCAGCCAAAGGCAAAAAAGAGACCCAGTCATCCTGATCAGCAGACACAAAGCATCTTAGATAAGTCTCCAATGTCTGGTTTGTTCTCTCAGTTTGACCATTGGTCTGAGGATGAAATGCGAGGAGAAAGACAATTGAAACACCCAGTTAGAACAAAAGTCCTCCAAAATCTGGAAACAAACTGGACTCCTCTGTCAGACACATGTTCTCAGGAATGCCGTGTAAACGAACCACGTGCTGAAGGAACAACGGAACCAATTCAGAGGAGGAAGGCAACTTAGGTAATGGCACAAGATGTATCATTTGGAAAACCTATCACAAATTACCCAGATGGTGGTCATTTCTGAGAAACAGGAAGATCGGAAATGAAATCCATAGAGATATGGTCCATGGTCTCTTTGGGCACAGGCAATGGCATCAACAAACCACTAGAGCGAGAGCAAGGCTTGGAGCGAGAGCAAGTCCCGCAGGACTGCACAAAATTCCCTGACATCGCGAGACAAGGTAGGCCACCAAAAGGACCGACTAACCAGTCTCTGGTACCAAAAATTCCGGGATGCCCACCAATGCGGAACAATGAATCTCTAGACATCACACTCTTTTTCCATTGGTCCGGGACAAACAATTTCCAACAGGGCAGCGCTGGGCCTATCCTCCTGACACCCCTCCAGAGCAAGTCTCAAATTAGGCGAGATGGCGGAAAGAACTACACCCTCCTTCAAAATACAGAGGGATCAGATAGTCAGGAGAGTCCGCAAGGAAACTCTCGAAGGCATCGCCTTAACATTCTTAGTGCCAGGAAGAAAGGAAACCACAAAATATTAAAACGTGTGGGAAAAACAAGGCCCACCTGGCCTGTCTAGGATTGAGTCGCTTGGCAGATTCCAGATAGACCAGATTTTATGGTCCGTAAGGACACCACCTGATGTTTGGCTCCCTCCAGCCATGTCTCCACTCTTCAAAAGCCCACTTCATGGCCAATAACTCCCGATTACCCACGTCATAATTACGTTCAGTAGGAGAAAATTTTCGAGAGAAAAAGGCACAAGGTTACTTTTAGAGGTCTCTGGATCTTTTTGGGACAAAACGGCACCTGCCCCAATTTCAGAGCATCAACTCCACCTGAAATGGCAGAGAAACATCAGGCTGCCGTAGTAACAGGAGCAGAAGTGAATCTCTGCTTAAGTTCTGAAACGCAGAGACTGCCTCAGGAGGCCAATTCCCACATCAGAACCCTTTCTGGTCAAATCAGTTAATGGTTTAACAATAACAGAGAAATTCCAATAAATTTACGATAAAATTGGCAAAACCCAAAAATCTCTGAAGAGCCTTAATGAGTAGTTGGACCAATCACAGATGGCCTGAACTTGACCGGGTCCATTTCAATAACAGATGGGGACAAAATGAATCCAGAAATGAGATCTTTGTACGCCAAAAAGACACTTTGATCCCTTCACATACAGAGCATTCTCTCTCAAAATCTGGAATACAGTTCGAACATGTTCACATGAGAGTCCCAGTCATTAGAAAAAATCAAGATATCATCCAAATAAACAATCAGAACTTGTCCACAAAATCCCTGAAAATGTCATTCATGAAGGACTGGAAGACGGAAGGGCATTAGTGGCCCAAAGGGCATCACAAGGTACTCAAATGCCCTTCAGGGGTGTTAAATGCCGTCTTCCATTCATCCCCGTGCTTAATGCGAATAAGGTTATACGCCCCCTGAGGTCAAGCTTGGTAAACCAAGTAGGTTTTTCACCCTGGAAAACAGGTCAGAAATCAAGGGTAACGGGTATTGATATTTCACAGTAATATTGTTCAAGAGCGATAATCAATACACGGCCTTAATGACATCTTTTTGGCCACAAAGAAAAAACCGGCACCTAAGGGTGAAGAATGGTCTGATAGACCCTTCTCCAATGATTCCTTGATATAAGACCGCTAGCGTCATGTTCAGGTACAGACAAGTTAAAAAAGGGACCCTTAGGGAATTTACTACCTGGCACTAATTCAATAGCGCAGTCATAGCTCCTATGGGGAGGTAAGGATGCGATTTACTTTCGCTAAACACATCAGAAAAATCAAACAAAAAGTCAGGAACACTCCTCAGCCTGGGGGGAGGCAGAAAAAACAGGAGTGTTGGTATTAACACTTGGCAGCCCCAACTGGTTACAGACACAGATTTCCAATCCAAAACAGGATTATGAGACTGTAAACCAAGGGAAACCCAGCACGATAATGTCATGCAGATTATTAGAACCAAAAATTTGCAGCATCCTGGTGATAGTTCAACCTCATTTTCACCTGAGTAGAAAATGGGTTTATTCTCAGCCAAAGGGGTAGAATCGATCCCCAGTAGGGGAATAGACTTCTGTAGGGTATCAAGGGAAATCCACAAGTTTAGCAAATCATAATCATCAGGTTAATAGCTGCTCCAGAATCAACGAAAGCCTGAGCAGAAAATGAGGACAGAGAGCCTTATCAGAGTGACAGTTATAAAAATTAGTCTGAACACTACCCAAGACAACTCTGAGCGTGCAAAACGTCTTCCCCGCTTAGGGCAGACTGAAATAGCATGAGAGCATCACCAAAAGTAAAACATAACCCATTGCGCTTTTCGAAAATCATGACGCTGTGCCCCAGACACCACTCATCACACTGCATGGGCTCAGCAGCTGGCCTCACAAGGCAACACCACTCCACGCATACTTCTCCGCTCACGCAAACGTCTGTCAATTTGAATCGCTAATGACATAGAATCATTGAGACCAGAGGGGACAGGAAATCCCACCATAACATCCTTTACATTATCCGACAGCCCTTCCGGAAAAGGGCCGCCAAAGCGTCGTCATTCCATTTGGTCAGGACTGCCCACCTACGGAAATCCTGACAGTATAACTCAGCGCATCAAGCCCCTGATTTAATGCCAACAAGGCTTTTTCAGCTTGATCAGTGACATTAGGCTCATCGTACAATAACCCCAAAGCCTGAAAAAATGCATCAACATCACTCAAAACAGGATCCCAGGTGTGAGGAGAAAAAGCCCAATCCTGAGGATCGCCGCGCAGGGAGAGATGATAATTTGAACTGCTGCGCTGGTTTCCTGAGGACTTAGATTTTAAGGCAAGAAACAATTTACAATTATTTTGAAATTCTGAAACTTAGCTCGATCCCCTGAAAACAATCTGGCATGGGGATCCTAGGTTCCAACAGGCAACTAGCAAGATATGCAGCATACTCCGAACCTCAGTGGCAAGCTGATCCACACGGCCAGACAACTGTGCAAACTCCATTGGAGAAAAGATCCTCCCCAGCACCAGAGATACAGAGGGAAAAAAAAAAAAATGCAACAAACAGAAAATATTCTCTGACAACTTTCTTCCTTCAAAATATTTTTTCCTTCTGTGAGTACCATACAATTTTTATGGCCGGTGATACTGTTATGTTACGGTAGCTGAGGAGTGCAGGTAAAAAAAGAAATACACCAGAGCAGTTGGAATCTTGAGATTGCCAGTACCCTGACTAACCACCGCAACTAGAGGGCAGCCGTGGAGCGTTCCTACGTGGTCCGAGCCGTCACAGCCTGAGAAACTAAACCCTAAGATAGAAATAGGAAAGCATCTGCCCCGGAGCAGAACCCAAAGATAATAGAAGCCCCCAAAAGTAATGGCGGTTAGAAAGAGGAAATACTGACACAGAAAGAAAATAGTATGAGCAAACGCTGGGGCCCAAACATTAAATAGAAAAGGACAGGAAGGGTACTTCTGCAATCCCAGAAAACCCTGAAAAACCCCCAACTCTACTAATTTCAAAATCACCTGAGATAACGACCTTTACACCTAAATTAGTTCTCTGGTGAACCAAAAACAAGACACTGAAAAAACTGCAAAAAGCAAAAGTACAAAACAGTGGCTGGACCAAAACTGGAGGGCAAAAGCCCCGGGGGGACCCAGGAAGGCCCCCACAAAGTGCAGGACAAAATGCAAAATTAGCAAAAACACAAAATAAGAAATTGTCTTATTGATAGCAGGAGATGAGACACGACACAGCAGGCTACAAGGGGAACTGGAAAAAAGGATTCAGACCGAACAATTGTCACGGGCAACCCTGGGGAAAATGATTCCCTTAAAATAAGACCAATCAGTAACACCTGATTCCCAATCCTCACTGTACCGCTTGAAACCACCAGAGGGGCCTCTGCCAGAACTATCTCAAACCCATAAACGCGGTCTTTATAAGGGAGTGCCTTTCAGGGTTGCGGGTGATCAATTGTTTGGTCTCAATCCTGAGTTTCTGTTTCCTTTGTGCTGCTGTGTCGTTCTGCATCCTGCTAACAGATAAGACTTTTTTTCTTTTTGTTTTTGTGCTTGATTTTTTGGCATTTTGTCCTGACTTTCGGGGGGGCTTAGGGTCCCCCGGGGGCTTTTGCCCTCTCAGTTTAGTTCAGCCACTGATTTTACTTTTGCTTTTTCCAGTTTTTTCAGTGGTGCTGTTTGATTTTGTTCACCAGAGAACTATTTAGGTGGTAGAGGTTGTACTCAGGTGATTTTGAAATTAGTAGAGTTGGGCTTTTCGGGGTTTTTTTTGGGATTGCAGTAAGTGCCCTTCTATCCTTTTTATTTAGGTGTTTGGGCCCCAACGTTTGTCAATATTTTCTGTCTGTGTCAGTATTTCATCTTGTTAACCGCCATTAATGTTTGGGGGTTCCTTGTTCTTTGGGGATCTGCTCCGGGGCAGATAGTTTCCTCTTTCTATCTTTATTGAGTTATTTTCTCAGGCTTGCGAGGGTCTAGCCAATAGTAACTCCACGGCTGCCTCTAGTTGTGGTGGTTAGTCAGGGTAAGCAACTAAATAATTTCCAACTTCTCGGTGTTTGCCTTTTTACCTGCCTCCTCAGCTCCGTAACATAAACCTACACAAAGACGGGGAAAAAAGCCCCCCGGGAAATAAAAAACTAAAGGAGAATGTCCATCTGTCTCCACCACAACTTTCAAACATCACCTCCTCCACCACACCTCCACTTTGTCTTTCCCTTCCCATGTTCACCTCCAAATGTGTCCACCTCCAGTATCCTGATCTTACACCAGCTTACCTTGACACCCCCCCTTTCGCCCCCAACCCAAACCAATCTCCAAATTACAATCCCCTTTGCCCATATTTTCTCCTTTTTAATAATATTTAATAAACATTTAATAAATGTCCTTTTTTTTTTTTTCCAAAGCAATGATGGTCTTGAGTCTTCGTCGCGACAACAAACCGTGGCCTTATCACAAAAGTTTTTGAACCTCATATCTGAAACAAAAGTGGACATTTTGAATTTAAAAAATGTGTTTTTATTTTTCTGCAACATTAAACAAATAAAAAGGGATAGGTGTTTTTTAAAGCAAGGAAAGAATTAACAGGAAACTAAATTAACAGGGAAAAAAAAAATTTTAATATTAAAATTAAATAAAATTACAAAAACACTAAACCCTTTGATCTTGCCTGACAAAGGGCCCCAATCGGAACAAAGAAAGGCGAAACGATCCCTCCTTTGTCAATTTCCACTGTTGTCCCAGAGGCTGTTGCGGTAATCTGACAATGGGTTAGAAACAGGTTCACAAGTTCAATGTTGGGTCGCTCTTTTGCCATTTGTAGTTGTGGAGAACCACCACGCCTTGACCACCTCATCCACTGTCTGAATTTTAAGAAATTTAAATTTATGTTTGCAAATGCCATTTTGGACCAGGTACCAAAGGCGCACTCCCGTTCTTGACCTGGTCATCTGTAGTTAAAGATGTTTTAGTTGGTCCAAGTCCCGACGGAGTATGGTTTAAGGGTTTGGCAACATCTGAAAGGCCTCATCCCCACCACAACAAACGGCATTGCAGGTCCCTTCATGTTGGGGGAAAAGGTTGTGGTGTGGGAAATTGAAATTATTCGATTAAGTGTTGGCCCATGTCCGAGTCTTTAACCCCTCCTGACTTGACTCTTCCCGTCCATAAAAAAACCCTTCCATTCTGACCATGGACGGAGTAGTCATCCCTTTAATGCACATCGCGACTTAAGTAGCGGTGATGCATTAAATTCCGACGCCAGCTACCTCTTGAAGTTGGCCGCATCCCGGGCTGCGTCCTCCCCCTCAGGCCCTCCCGATCGCTGTGATTGGCTGTTGATTTGAACAGCCATCCACAGCCTTTCTCAACTGTTTCAGCCAATCAGAGCGGCTAAACAGGAGATCGCAGGGTGGAGAGTACCGATGTACTCGTCCTAGGCCTGGGCTGGAAAGCCAGACCCCCCCCCCGGTTGGCGCGATCGCCGATCACACGTCGCGCCCAATCGCAGGGCACAGCCGCGGTTAATCGCGCTGGCCCTTGACCTGCCTGGTCGGTCGTAATGCACCGATCCTAGGCCGGCGTAGGGCTTGAAGGGCGTTGGCGGTGATGTCAGACGATGCGCCAATCACAGGGCACAGCAGCGGTGTGACCCTCTGGCCCTGTGGTGACCTCCGGGACCTGCCAGGATCGGAGGTGTGAGCCGATTATAGGCCGGTGCCTGCAACCGGCAATGCAGGGGCTCTTTGTTGGGGGAGGTGATCATCGATCCCCCAATGCAGGTCACAGCGCGATGTGCCGCTCTTGACCTGTCGCAAACGGTCTGACTGTCTGACCACCTGCGGGGTTTCCCCCTTGCTGAGGATTCCTGTGTGCGGTCACACTGCCAGGTCTCCTCCTTGTGGGGCCTTGTGGTGCCCGTACCTGTGAACCACAACCCTCTGAAGAGGAAGAAAGAAGAGAGAAAAGAAGGAGAAAAAGAAGAGAAAAAAAAAAGAACAAATGAGTTTTGAGCCCCGATCCCTGCCCGTCCCCCAATCCCCCCTTCCCCCCCCCCCCTTCCCTTTCCCCCTTTTTTACCCCCCTTTGCGC
>JARQOD010000005.1:431498225-431549062 GCA_033576555.1 Oophaga sylvatica | reverse complement strand
AAACTTTAAGTTTTATATTCCTGGTAGACAACCAAACCAGATCGTTCACCTTCAGATCTAGACCAGAAACTCTCCCCCTATCAGCCATCCGTTTGTAACGGTTCCCCGTAACCTTCAGTCTTAACCGATCTGGAACTATCAGTCTCCCTGGAAGTCCCCCAGGGGCGTCCCCCTGAGCCCCCAATACCTCCCCCTCAAGCTCAGAGCATACAGCTGACACTACAACTCCCTCCTGAGGAATAGGAACCGGATCATCCGTCTTCCCGGCCCCTGGGAAAGTACGAGATAAGGCATCAGGAAGCAACTTTATTGAGCAGTCATATGCGCGATGAGGAGGTAACTCTTTACACCCCTCCTCTGAGAACATCTCCCCAAAGTCCTCCAGAAAAGGAGACAAAGTCCTAGGCACAACCGCACCGATGACCGTGCTCATGCAGTTATTCCTGCAAAATTCACCCCACTGGCTTATCTTTCCGGATTGCCAATCAATCACTGGGTTATGTTTAGCCAACCAAGGAAGTCCCAACACAATAGGAGTGGTAGACCCTCCAACACATAACAAGACAATTGCTCTTTATGTATTGCCCCTACTCGAAGATCTATGTTATGAACAGCTTGTACCAAGCTACCTTGACCGAGAGGTCTAGAATCAATAGATACTATAGGGACCGGTTTGGCCAATACACTCAGTTGCATACCATGCACCTGGGCAAACCGAGCGTCCACCAGATTAGCCCCGGACCCACTATCAAGAAAAACAGAAATCCTCTCAGTTCTAGTACCAATCACCACCTCCGCAGGCACGAGAAACTGAGAGGGATTTGGGGACGAAATACACACTCCCAGGTTAACTCCTTTGCTCAAAGAGGCCCGGGATGGACACACCCCAACAAAATGTCCCTCTCTCCCGCAAAAGAAACACCTTCTAGTCTTGCGGTGCACCGCCGATTCCCTCCTACAAAAAGATGTCCCTCCCAACTGCATGGGTTCCTCAGAACAGACCAGGGGAACCTCAGTATAAGGGACTTTAGTAGTAGGTGGAGTCATCACGGGAGGCGGAGTTACCTCGCGTCTTCCCCGAATTCGTCTATCAATGCGAATAGCGAGGGCCATAGCAGCCTCCAGTGATGGAGGAGAATCATACTGAGCCAACACATCTTTTAATTTGTCAGACAACCCTTGACAAAACTGGCTCCTAAGAGCTGGGTCATTCCACTGAGTATCTGTTGCCCATCTACGGAACTCAGAAGAATATTCCTCCGCTGGACGATTTCCTTGCCGTATTTTACGTAACTTTGTTTCAGCAAGGGAAACTCGATCCGGATCATCATATACCAGACCCAGGGCAGTAAAAAATCGATCCACTGACTGGAGATCTGGGGAGCCTGGAGGAATAGAGAACGCCCAAGATTGAGGGTCCCCTTGTAAGAGCGAGATAACAATTCCCACCCTCTGCTCTTCACTCCCAGATGACCGAGGCCGCAGCCGAAAGTACAATTTACATGCCTCCCGGAAAGTAAAAAATTTGTCCCGCCCACCAGTGAACCTGTCCGGGAGAGCAACCTTAGGTTCAGATCTGGTTTGCTCCGGGGGAGACAAAACCTTGGACTTAATGTCTGCCAACTCCATGGACAACCCCTGCAACTGCCGGGCCAGCTGGGCTACTGGATCCATGACAGCTGGGGAGAATCTTTAGTATGGGCCGGTGAAAATGTCACGCTGTATAGCAGATATATATATATGTGATGTCAGTAATCTATATCAAAAGGGCAACATACTATATAAAATGCGCATAGATATATGATAACATAGAATTACCTGACAGAATGTCCAGTGGGTCAATACGGAATCCGTTATACGCTGTCTCCGGCTAGAGGGTGACCGGGGTCTATGCTGACCCTAAACTGGGGTCCTAACTAATCCCTCTACCTGGAGGTACTGTTAAAGGTACAGAGGTACAGGCCACCAGCGTAAACCCTGTCTCCTATCAATCCCTGTCAACTGTAATCTAGTCCTAAGAAGGACCCTGATTACCACCAAAGGGAATGAACAGGTAACGGTTAATGAACAGAAAGACATACAAGAAAGACAAGAAATAAAGTAAATAAAGTCTTACATACAACACTCACACACAGTAGGAACACCTAAGGTCTCAGAGATAAACTATAAGCTGTAAGAGTAAAAACAACTAAGGAACTCTTAGCTTAAGTATTCTCAGAACCGATCCAGTCTGCTAGACTACATGAATGCTTTCACCGGCATCTAACAAGCAGACTGGCAGGTATATGAAGGAATCTAATTAGAACATAATCAAAAGCAGCCGGGCGAGGCTGGACCTAGTCTTAGCAAAGAGCTAGGTAAAATTAACTCCCTCATTACCAAACACAAAGAAACAGCAACTCAGCTGTGAGAAGTCAGAGTGTGTAATCGCGACGATCCTCGTGGCGATACACCCATGACAGCTATACCCGCTAGCGCAGATGAATCAGCAGATAATCAGCCGCGGATCCGCAGCAAAATCCGCCGCGGATCTGCAGCGAATCAGCAGCGAAATCCGCCGCGGATCAGCAGCGAAATCAGCCGCGGATCAGCAGCGAAATCAGCCGCGGATCAGCAGCGAAATCAGCCGCGGATCAGTAGCGAAATCAGCCGCGGATCAGCAGCGAAATCCGCTGCGGATCCGCAGCGAATCAGCAGCAAAATCAGTCGCGGATCAGCAGCGAAATCCGCCGTGGATCAGCAGCAAAATCAGCCGCGGATCCGCAGCGAATCAGCAGCGAAATCCGCCGCGGATCAGCAGCGAAATCCGCCGCGGATCAGCAGCGAAATCAGCCGCGGATCAGCAGCGAAATCAGCCGCGGATCAGCAGCGAAATCAGCCGCGGATCAGCAGCGAAATCAGCCGCGGATCAGCAGCGAAATCCGCTGCGGATTCGCAGCGAATCAGCAGCAAAATCAGTCGGGGATCAGCAGCGAAATCCGCCGCGAATCAGCAGCGAAATCCGCCGCGGATCAGCAGCGAAATCAGCAGCGGATCAGCAGCGAAATCCGCTGCGGATTCGCAGCGAATCAGCAGCAAAATCAGTCGGGGATCAGCAGCGAAATCCGCCGCGAATCAGCAGCGAAATCCGCCGCGAATCAGCAGCGAAATCAGCCGCGGATCCGCCGCGGATCAGCAGCACATCCGCCGCGGATCAGCAGCGAAATCCGCCACGGATCAGCAGCGAAATCCGCCGCGGATCAGCAGCGAAATCCGCCGCGAATCCGCAGCGAAATCCACCGCGGATCAGCAGCGAAATCCGCCGCGGATCAGCAGCGAAATCAGCCGCGGATCAGCAGCGAAATCAGCCGCGGATCAGTAGCGAAATCAGCCGCGGATCAGCAGCGAAATCAGCCGCGGATCAGCAGCGAAATCCGCTGCGGATCCGCAGCGAATCAGCAGCAAAATCCGCTGCGGATCCGCAGCGAATCAGCAGCAAAATCAGTCGTGGATCAGCAGCGAAATCCGCCGCGGATCCACAGCGAAATCCGCAGCAGATCAGCAGCGAAATCCGCAGCGAAATCCGCCGCGAATCAGCAGCAAAATCAGCCGCGGATCCGCCGCGGATCAGCAGCGAAATCCGGATTCGCAGCGAAATCAGTCGCGGATCTGCAGCGAAATCAGTCGCGGATCCGCAGCGAAATCAGTTGCGGATCCGCAGCGAAATCTGCCGCGAATCAGCAGCGAAATCCGCCGTGGATCTGCAGCGAAATCCGCTGCGGATCAGCAGCGAAATCAGCCGCGGATCAGCAGCGAAATCAGCGGCGGATCAGCAGCGAAGTCCGCCGCGGATCTGCATCGAAATCCGCCGCGGATCCGCAGCGAAATCCGCCACACGTTGCGGATTTTGCTGCGGATCCGCGGCGGATTTTGCTGCGGATCCGTGGCGGATTTCGCTGCTGATCTGCGGCGGATATCGCTGCGCATCCGCGGCTGATTTCGCTGCTGATCCGCCGCGGATCAGCAGCGAAATCCGCCGCGGATCCGCAGCAAAATCCGCAACGTGTGCACAGGGCCTAATAGGAAAAAAAAAAAAAAAATCTTTATTTTTTTTATTTGTCCCTACCTATGATAAAGGGGGGGTTCATTTACTTTTTTTATTTTGATCACTGTGACAGTTTATCACAGTGATCAAATAAATTTTTGGACACTGGGGGCGCACTGCGCATGCGCCGGCCGGCGGGCGCACTGCGCATGCGCCCGCCATTTTCCAAGATGGCGGCGCCCATGAAGAGGCCCGGGCGGACGCCGGACCGATCCAGGGACATCGGTGGATCGGGAGAGGTGAGTAGGGTGGTCGGAAGGTTAGGGGGGGGATCGGAAGGTGGGGGCACCGGAGCAAAGGAGGAGGGGAGCTGTTAGTGACGGCGGTGACCGATCGCTGCCATCTTTCGGTGGCGGCGGCCGGTCGCCGCCGTGACTCGGTGTGGGGGGGTCAGGTCTCGGTGTCCAGCCATGGCAGATGCTATTGCAGCATCGGCCATGGCTGGATTGTAATATTTCACCAATTAAATTGGTGAAATATTACAGATTGCTCTGATTGGCTGTTTCACTTTTAACAGCCAATCAGAGCGATCGTGGCCACGGGGGGTTAAGCCAACCCCCCTGTGGTGAAGCACAAAGGGTCCTGTAACTGCGGGTCGGGTGACCTTTGAGTGACCCCGGTCTCCCGGCCCGCAGGAACGGGATCCTTTCATGACGCAGGGTATGCGTCATAGGTCGGATTGGCACCGACTTTCATGACGCATACGCTGTGTCAAAGGTCGGGAAGGGGTTAAAGAGGAAATAGAAAGAACTATAAATAATTATTTTAAAGAAAATGATAAAGGAGACATATGTCCTTTTGTGTTGTGGAATGCTCATAAAGCAGTAATTAGAGGTACTTTGACTCATATGGCATTCAAAAAGAAAAAGCAAATAAAAGAAAAATTGATTAAAATACAAGATGAATTAAAAATAAAGGAGGACATTCAACAAAATTTATCAAAACCATCCCAGGATATACATTTAGATATTCTTAAACTAAGAAACGAATTAAAATCTTTGTTTTTTAAAGAGTACGAAAAATTCGCAAAAATTATGAAGACGAATTTTTACTCATCTTATAACAAACCGACAAAAATAATGGCACAAAGATTCAGAGCCATCCGAGTTAAAAATAGAATCAATAGAATTAAATATCAGGATTCTTTGAGGGAACATCCTAAACAAATAGTAGAAGCCTTTGCAAAATATTATGAGTCCTTGTATAATCTTAAATTGAATAATGATACACATCTACCTGACAAAAGTAAAATAGAGGCTTTTTTGTCTAAATTAAACTTACCAAAGATCTCAGATAAGCAAATCACTGACTTAGCAGCCTCTTTTTCAGAAAATGAGGTTTTGGACGTAATAAAGAATTTAAAAACAAAGAAATCCCCAGGACCTGACGGTTATATAAATGAATATTTTCAAATTTTTGGACCAATTTTAACCCCATACCTCACGCAAATTTTTAATAAAGCACAGATTGTAGGAGAATTTCCCCAAGAAATGCTCCAAGCTAATTTAATTTTAATACCGAAGCCTAAAGGAGATCTAGAGCTAGTTAAGAATTATCGTCCCATATCCTTAATAAATACAGATATAAAAATATATTCAAAAATTATAGCAAATAGATTAAAAAAGATACTTCCGACAATCATACATAGAAATCAGATGGGATTTGTAGAAGGTCGTCAGACCAGCGATGGAACAAGATGAATTTTTGATATAATACATACCATTAAAAATAAAAAAATACCATCCATATTACTAGCTTTAGACGCAGAAAAAGCGTTCGATAGGGTTAATTGGGAATTTTTGGAGGCCACGCTCTACAAATTTGGCTTAAACTTTCAAATTATCAAAATGATTATGGCATTATATATATCCCCATCAGCTAAGATCTACGCAAATAATTTTTTATCTGAAAAAATATCAATCACTAGTAGAACAAGACAAGGATGCCCGTTATCGCCTCTTTTATTTACACTAATTATGGAACCTTTGGCCGAATCAATAAGAATGGATCAGAAAATAAAAGGTATTAATATTGGGGAATGTGAACATAAAATCGGATTGTTCGCAGACGATATTATTCTCAGTCTTACTACTCCTTTAGCATCTATTAAGGAAATTCTATTGGTCTTTGAAGAATTTTCTAGGGTTTCTTTTTATAAAATAAATCAAAATAAGTCAAAAATATTAGATTTTTATCTACCCAAAAAAATAGAATTAGCAATCAAGGACATTACTAGTTTTGAATGGGAAAAAGACTCTGTTTTGTACCTAGGAATAGATATTGCTAGAGATTATGGGAAAACGATTGAGCTGAATATGCAAAACTGTATTAAGAATATTCAAATTGAACTAAATAATTATTCAAAATTTGACATATCCTGGGTTGGAAGAATAGTTCTCCTTAAAATGTTCTCTCTCCCAAAAATTTTGTATGTTTTAAGAGCATTACCACTATGTATCCCTCTAAAATTTCTCAGAAAAATACAAGCATTATTTAATAATTTTGTGTGGAAAAAAAAAAAGGCAAGGATCGCATTTAAAACTCTTTCTAAAGATAAAATAGGAGGTGGACTTGCTCTTCCAAATATTATAAGTTATTATAATTCTATTTTGATTAAGCAGTCATTGATCTGGTTAAAAGAAGATATCGGTCCAATTTGGGGGGATATTGAGAAACATTACTGTAATAATATATCCTTATCAAAATTGATAATACAAAGTCTTACTTCTACTAGTCATCTGGAGAATAGTTCCCCAACAATTAAGGCAACACTATTAGCTTGGAGACAATTAGCCAAGCATCAGATCCAGTTGAAAAGGAAGTTCAGGTATGAACAGATGAGAGATATTCCTTTGAAGATTTTTGGAATGATTATGGACAGGGAGTTACCAGTATCCTGGAAGGAAAATAAAATTATAAAGGTATCTGATTTGTATGATGGTACACAATTTAAAAGCAAAGAAATTTTAAAATCTCAAAATGGCTTTTCTCCCCAGGATCTTAAATTCTTTGTTATTTTAAGGAAATATATATTAAAGTTTATGAGGAGGAGATGCTTTATTACTAACTCTACATCTTTGCTACTCAGTAATCCAGATGGGAAGATTTTTTGGACATCAAAGAGTATTTATAATACATTAAATTTAGAAGATCACTTTGAGAAAACCTCATTTATGTGTTGTTGGGAAGAAGACCTAAATATAATAATCTCAGAGGAGCAGTGGAAACAGGCTTTTAAGCTTTCATATTCCTCAAACATATGCGCTTCTCTGCATGAGTCTTTTTATAAAGTTGTATCTAGGTGGTATTATACACCTGTTAAATTAGCGAGAATATTCCCAGGGAAATCTCCTGAATGTTGGAGAAAATGTGGACTAAACGGTAACATTTTACATATGTTCTGGGAATGCCCAAAGATAAAACCTTTATGGTTTGAAATCTCTAAAATTGTAAATAAAATAATTGGAAAAACAATCATTTTAACACCACAAATGGCTATTCTTTCACTGGAGCTAGACGAAATTCATCCTTCTTATAAATCTATAATTATTCATATTTTTCTAATCACAAAAAATATTATTGCAACGTTTTGGAAGGATGAAGTAGTTCCCAGGATTGATGACATTTTGGAAAAAATGAGGCTACATAACTCCTATGAAGAGAGCCATGCGATAGTAAATAACTATTATTTAAAGTACAAGGAAAGATGGAAGCCATGGATTGATTTTATTTCCGAACAAGACTCAAATGGTTAGAATAATTTTAGCTCTGTTTGGACTGTTGAATCCCTATAAGAACTGTTTATATTCTCTTTATATAATTTAGTGAATAATTCTACTGTTAAGATGTTATTAATATTAATGTTAGTAAATATTAGAGTATTTTAAGTTTATTATATTTTACTTGTATACAATCCAACTGATAGTTTAAGGATAATTTTATGAAACTATTGATATTAAGCAATGTTTATATTTTACTGTTAAATGTTGTAAATTATTTATCTGATATATTTGATTTATATCATTAAGTTGCATCTACTTATGTTAATTAATAAGTATTAGGAAATTTAATAAAATTATTTGAAAAAGGTCTCTCAGAGGAAGCAGGAACAGATAGAGAATGCTTCAGGCCAGAGGACCTGAAGCACGTGACTGCTGGTGGGCGTGGCCTAAGCTTCGAGAGCTAGGAGCAGAAGGAAAACTCCTAGAAGGGTAACTACGGGACAGAGTTACCAAGGGGCATAGACAAAACGGATCGTCAGGATAGCAAGGTCATACACAGAGGGAACAACGCAGTACAAGAGGAGCAGGCAGAGAATAATCAGAACACAGCCAAGGGATCATACACAGAGGGAGCAACGCAGTACAAGAGGAGCAGGTAGAGAATAACCAGAACGTAGCCAAGGGATCAGAAAACCAGAACGGGCAAATACACAGTACCAAGACAGTAGACAAATTCACAATGAAGAGATGGACCGGGTCAAAACCAAACAAGCAACAAGATCAGGCACAGGCACACAGGAGGTCAACTAACTCAGCCGAGGGCAGGAGTATAACTGACACCAGACCTAGGTCAATTGGCAACTAAATAGCCGCCCTCTGCCAGAGAGAGGCTGAAACCATTAACCCCAGTCTGACCAGGACGGGACAAAGACAAAACCCCGTCCTGGGTCATGACAGTACCCCCCTCTCAACGGGGGCCACCGGACCCCCGGGTTTCTCAGTACACCTGGCATGAAAGGCCCGAATCAACTGATCCGCATGAACAGATCGGGCAGGAACCCACGACCGGTCCTCCGGACCGTAGCCTTTCCAATGTATCAGATACTGAAGAGCACGACGGACAAACCTAGAGTCAAGAATTTGTTCCACCTCGTACTCAGACTGCCCATCTACCAAAATCGGTGGTGGGGAAGACAACAATCCCTCCGCACAGAATCCCACAGGTTACAAAAGGGCCCTGTGGAAAACGGGAATCCGTAGAGATGGAGGGAGACGCAACCAAAATGCCACCGGGTTAACTGCTTCTGTAATTTTATAAGGAACAATAAATTTAAGTCCAAGTTTCGCAGAGGGGACCTTGAGCCTTATATTCCTAGTAGATAACCATACCTTATCCCCAACCTGGAACACCGGCCCCACAGACCGTTTTTTGTCAGCAAAAAACTTATATTTAGACTGAGCCTTCGTAATGTTCCTTTGGACCTCCTGCCATAACTCCCCCAACCGCTGGATTGTCCCATCCACCCCAGGACACCCAGAGTCCAAACGGGAGAACTCCCCAAAATGTGGATGAAACCCATAATTGCAGAAAAAGGGAGATGTGCCCGTAGACTGGTTAATGCGGTTGTTAAACGCGAACTCAGCCAAAGGTAATGCAGTACATCAATCATCCTGTCGGGCTGAGGTGAGGCAACGCAGGATTTGCTCTAGAGACTGATTGGTCTGCTCAGTCTGCCCATTAGTCTCTGGATGATAAGCGGATGAAAAAGACAGACCAATACCCAACCTCTTACAAAACGCCCTCCAAAATCTGGAAACAAATTGTACCCCCCTATCAGACACCACATTCAAGGGTACCCCATGCAACTGCACCACATGCTCAACAAACAATCTGGACAACGTTTCCGCATTAGGTAAAGCCGCCAAGGGTGCAAAATGTGCCTGTTTACTAAACCTGTCCACCACTACCCAAATGACGGTATTACCCTTGGAAGGAAGAAGGTTAGTGATAAAATCCATGGACAAATGGGTCCATGGTCTATCAGGAATTGGGTGTGGCACCAATTGGGGGTTTTCGCACGGGCACATACCCCACAAGCAGACACAAATTCCCCAACATCAGAGGCTAAAGAAGACCACTAGAATATCCTAGCGATGGCCCTCCGAGTAGCCGAGATCCCAGGATGTCCACCTAGAACTGAGTCGTGGAATTCCCGAAGGACCCTGAGACTAAATTGAACTGGTACAAAAAGTTTATCCACCGGCTTAGCCGGAGGGGCAAGAGACTGAACTTCCCGAATTTCCTGCTTCAACCCAGCAGAAACACCTGCTACCACCACCCCAGGCTGAAGAATGGAGGATGGAGGTTCGGGGGAGACACCGGATCCAGACTGCGTGACAAGGCATCAGCTTTGACATTTTTGGATCCTGGCCGAAAAGTGATGGAGAACTTGAATCGGGAAAAAAAAGCGACCATCTCGCCTGTCTAGGAGTCAACCTTTTAGCAGACTCAATGTAAGCTAGGTTCTTGTGGTCCGCATCCACGGTAATAGGATGGACAGCACCCTCCAAAAATGCCTCCATTCTTCAAAGGCCAACTTCACGGCTAGAAGTTCTCAATTCCCAACATCATAGTTTCTCTCCGCAGGAGAGAATTTCTTAGAGAAAAAGGCACAGGGTCTCAAATTAGTCAAAGTGGCGGGTCCCTGGGACAACACCGCACCCACCCCCACCTCCGAGGTGTCCACCACAACAATAAATGGTTCAGACGGGTCCGGTTGAATAATAACAGGAGCAGACATGAAACATTTTTTAAAAAACTGAAACGCCGCCACCGCTGCGGCTGACCAATTCTTGACATCAGCCCCCTTTTGAGTCAGATCTGTGAGAGGTTTAACTACTGATAGGGAATTCAGGAGACCCTTCTATATTTTGATACCCTTTTATATATTCTCATACAATAATCCCTTTAAGAAATCACTTCTCTATATTCCACTAAGACATTATTTGCTGACTGAGCTAGCAACATGACACGAAATGTACCAAAGGTTAGCCAACGAGACATATTCTTGTTGACTATGAGATAATTAGAATAATATCACCCTAATGATGGGAACAGCAAATAATGAGCATAGGTGAATGAAGATTAAACATGCAATCAATCAGTAAAGTAATAGTTATAACTGCTGATGACAGTTTGGGGGTCCATCAAAGGAACACCTGATGATTAGTGAATTCCTTAGTTTGATAAATAGTTGGTCAAATTGACATGGACTATGGTACGTGACAAAATGTATTTACTGTAATAAATGATTTGCTAATATGTCCTGGAAAACACCATTACCTAATGTATGTGTAGGCCCAGTCCAGCCGTCAATATAAGCTCGCTGGGGGAGTGATTAAAGCCAGATGACCTTGGCATCAGAACAAGACGCTCGTCTCCTGTGTCATTTCATCTCACCATCCTGCCTCGATCGAAGCTCCATCCAATCAGGCAATCATCTGATATCCTAAAAGGCCTGTTTAGGCCTAAACCTGACAATTTTGTCATCCCTGCGTTGGGGCTGGTTCAACAGAGGACACACCCAGTATCCGAGACCCGGCAATCGCACTGCGGACTGAGGAAAACACACAGAAAACATCACCGGTGAAGGTAAGAAATTTGTTTCTTACAACACTCTGTGTCTCCCTCGGCCCTACAGCTTGCACACCGGACCTTGGGTACGTTATAGACGTGTCTTTCTATATTACCAGCTCATATTGTTTGACAAAGAACCATAGACAACATATCAGATTGATTGATTATTTGTAATTTCTGTTATATGTTATCTGTTGTAGTGTGCACTGAATAACTGTGTCTGCAAGAGAATGATTGAGACATGAGACTCCTTGAATGCACTGAATGAGTTAACTGTGTGTGTGATAAGGGTTTCCTTTACAAGAAATCTGAATGTTATAAGGGAGTCCACTTAGATAAGGAAGTAAGAGAGTGACCTTTGCTCGATTGGTCATATGAGAGAGGCACATTAGCAAAGTGAAAAACACATAGAAATACATCTGTGAGGAAGAGATAAGCTGAACCCATAATATTGTGCTAAAAGTATATGGTTTGCGGCAGTCTAGCCAATATTTGGGGAAGCTGCAAGTGAAGTGATTGGGTGAAAGGTTTGCAAAAGTGCGTGCATTGACTGAAAGGAACTGTGCTTTTGTTTTATGGTGTAAGTCTGTCTATCTCCAGTCTTGTTTTGTGTTTGTGTTATTTTCATGGTGCTAGAAGATTTTGAACAGCTTTGGGTCATTTTAGCCTGCCTGTGGTTAATGACGTTTGCTTTCTGGTTGATATATAGATTTGCTAAGTACGCCGGACTCAATTCTGAGAACGTGCCACTTCCGGGTGACAGGCCAATAGGGCGAAGTGCTGTGACACTATAGGAAGAGTGGTCACAGGGCCAAAGCACTTCATTAATAAATCCCCAGGTTAGTATAGTAGGGGAGGAATAAGAGATAACATACGTCACGTCCTTCACCTTGTTTGTTTATAAGTCAGGGTGAGGTATTGCAGTAAGGACGGGAGTGAAAGTGGGCACGCAATAACCGTGAGCACAGAGCAAGGTAGACATCAACCAGAGATAGAGAGAGAGAGTAAGAAGAACACAGGCAGAAATGGGTAATAGGCAAAGTTCAGAGCACCAAGAGGGTTACACAGCACAGGAGATAGTGGAGAAACGGAAAGGAAGGTTTGCAGTGAAGGATTCAAGGAAGTTATTGAGATGCTTAGGGATGAAGAGTGAGCCGCTAGATTCCTCCCTCTGGGAGGCGGCTCTAGCAATGAGTATGGGGTGGATCACTGACAATAAGTTGATTCCACAAGCAAGGGCTTGGGCAGAAGTAGCAAGAGAAATGAAAAAGGAATGTTGTTGGAGTAAAGAAGAAACAAAGAAAGGAATTATGTATGTAAGGAAGGAAAAGGTGCCTCCACCATATCACCCCCATCTTATGGCTCCTGTGCTCAAAGGACCAGAAGGGTGGGTATGTGTGTGTGGACAGCAAAACCCCACTTGGCGTGAACAATGTTCTGCCTGCGGGAGACCAAGACCCCATGTGGGTACAGGGTTGTATCCAGTTATACATGCTCAGTCTCAAGTACAGGACCCTGGGTACAACATCACAATAAAATCAGAAAATAGCTTAATAGGGCTAGATGACGACCAACCAGCTTTAGAGACTATGGACCAAACTGGTTCTGTAGCCGCGACATCAAACAATGCGACATCCACTCCTAGACGCCAAGCTGCCCCTATAACGACAGTGTCTCACTATAAACCATGGGGCCCAAAAGACCATATGACGTTAGTGAAAGATGCACCAGACCCATTTGACTTGCCAATGGCCTTTTACAGATGGATGGTAGGATTAAATAATACCTACACGTGCACTTGGGCAGATTTAGAGTCTATCTTAAGGGGAAAAATTGGGGATGCAAGAATGGAGTCAGTTTTGGAGGCAATAATCAGAGTCGGGAGACCATATAGTTCTGAGTGGAGACTGGGAACACAGTATGCTAGGACCATGAAGTCAGGAATGCATTTCTTAAAAGGTCTGCATGCATGGTGTCAGGAGAAAGTAGGGGAATCCACAATCTCCCTCCTGGACGTAGTACAGTGTCCTCAGGATACAGTAGAACACTTTTGGGGGAACTTGAAGCTGAGACATGAAGATTTAGGTTATGAAGACATGGGAGAGGTAGGAAGGAAACTTTTCCATGGGGCTTTCATGGCAGGACTTAGACCCCAGCTTAGACAAAAAGTCCAGGCAGCTAAACCCGACTGGAGAACATATGCAATAGAGGAATTAGTATGGGTGGCAAAAGGGGTAGAATTAGATCAGAAGACGAAGCCAGTACCAATACACTATGTTTCCAATGACCGTCAGACAGGACTTAGGAATTACTCAGTCAGAAAGGACCGCCGACAGATAGAGTGATATAAATGTGGGAAGATGGGCCACATTCGCCACGACTGCAGATCACCTAGGAGACACCACAAGTGACAACCAGACTAGGGCTGACACTCTGACTCAAAACTCGCAATAGGAAGCAGGCAACCCCGTAGCCATCTATCCCCTTACAGCACCTTCACATCCAAGCTCACAAGGGGTAGTCTCAGTACATCTTCAAGGTGGTAGAAAAATTCCTTTCCTGGTGGATACGGGGGCAGCCAAAACAGTTATCCTCCAGGAACATGTCAGATCATCAGACATATCAGACGACACCATTTACACTCAAGGCTTTGAGGGACTGATTCAAGAATGTAAACTGACTAAACCATTGCCCCTCAAACTAGTTGACCACATGTGTATGACAAGACTACTGATAAGTGACAAATCACCTGTCAATTTGCTAGGTTCTGACGTCCTCCAAGCGCTGCAGGCACATATTGTGTATGACCCAGACGGTACTGTGAAGCTGACAGCAGGGATTTCAGAGCATAGTTTGTGCAGAGTACTCGCAGCTCTTGTAATGTATGTGGTACAGTTCATATAGCGTCTTGTGCTTGGGTGCGATGAAAATACATGAGACACAGGTTTGATATAGAAAGTCTTGTATTACTTCATACAAGTTGGCAAAAATAGTCACACAGTTTGCAGACACAGAAGCAGGAGACACAGCAGGCCAGAGTAATCTAAGCTCAGCAATCACTCTCCACAACAGGTTCAGGATCTTCTTCTCTGTTACCGTAAGTCCATGCAAACGTGGGTCTTTCAAAGAGCAGGGTTCAGAGTCCACAAGTGCTTCAGAGTTCCTCAGTAGGAATAGCTGGAGTACAAGGTCCAAGGCTTTAGGAGTCAGGTCACAGGTTCACTGCAGGCTAGATTCTGAAGCACTGATTGCTCAGCTGTGGCTGCTTAAGAAGCAAAAGGAGAGAATCAGGGCGGGAACATGCAAGCTGGAAACTCCATTTTGACTGAGGGCAAGATAGCTGCAGCAAGACAGAAAGTAAAATGGCTGACGAACAAACTGAGTTTCAGGAACATGTACACAGAACCTTACATTACTCCCCCCTTAGGGACAACCTCCGGATGACCTCAGGCCAGGCTTGTGTGGGTACCTCTGATGAAACTGACGGAGCAAGCGAGGAGCATTAACGTTATTGACTGGTTCCCATGAGTTGTCCTCCACTGGGTAGCCCTGCCATTTAATCAGATATTGTAACTGATTTCTATACAACCTGGAATCTAAAATCCTTTCCACCACAAATTCTTCCTGACCATCGACTAGCACTGGGTCAGGGCAAGGAGAAGAACGTCCAGGAAACGTATTGGGTGTCGCAGCCTTTAGTAGGGATACATGAAAGACAGGGTGAATTCTCATAGTTCTGGGCAGTTGAAGACGACAAGCAACGGCACTTATAATTTTACTGATTTTATAGGGTCCAATGTACTTATGTCCCAACTTAGACGATGGAATCCTTAACTTAAGATTTCTGTTTGACAGCCAGACCAAGTCTCCTACCTTGAAAGCTGGTGCAGATTTACGAAATTTATCTGCTGCTTTCTTGTACCTTTCCTGAGCCGATTCCAGATTCTCCTTTAGAAGATCCATATTCTTCTGTAAAGACGTGATTCTTTCAGCCACTGCTGGTAAAGGCGTTTCTATGGGAAATCGTGGTAGAATGTTAGGATGATAACCTAGATTAGAGTAAAAAGGAGACTGCTTAGTGGAGGCACTCTGAGAGTTGTTATACGAGAACTCAGCTAATGGAAGTAGATCCACCCAATCATCCTGTAGGTGGCAGATAAAGCAGCGGAGATACTGCTCCAGGGTTTGATTGGTTCGTTCGGTCTGTCCATTAGTCTGAGGATGAAAAGCAGAAGAAAGGTTTACTTTAATGTCCAATGCTGCACAGAAATTTTGCCAAAACCTAGAAGTGAATTGCACCCCTCGATCTGAAATAACCTCATCCGGTACTCCATGTAAGCAAAACACATCTTTAATCATCAAATCTGATGTCTGTTTTGCAGTGGGTAAGCCGACACAAGGGATAAAATGAGCTGCCTTTGTTAGACGGTCAACCACCACTAGAATGGTGTTCTTCCCTTGAGAGGTTGGTAACTCCACAATGAAGTCCATAGAAATGGATCCCCACGGGCGGGACGGGTGGGAAGAGGCTGTGACAGACCAGTTGGTGAGGAGCGAGGTGTTTTGCATCTTGCACAGACTTCACATGAAGTGACATAGTTTTAAAACATCCTTCCTGCAAGTGGGCCACCAAAAGAAACGAGAGAGAAATTCCTGTGTCTTTAGAATTCCTCTATGCCCAGCTATCTTGGAATCGTGAATGAGTTGCAATACTCTCAATCTGACTGTTTCAGGAATATACAGGCGTTGTCCCTGAATCCACACACCATTCTTAAAGACAAGACTTACGTCCCTTGGGGGTTGTGCCAAAAAGGAATCCGCATGGTATGCTTCCTTGATGTCCTTAAGTAGGTCTTGATTATGAATTACTCCTAGGAATCTAGAGTCAGGAAGAATAGTCTTAGGAGGAGTAATTGGACGTGTCTCTGCTGAGTAAATCCTAGAGAGTGCATCAGCCTTTCCATTGCGCGATCCTGGTCTATAAGAAATGATAAAATTAAATTGGTTTAAGAAAAGATTCCAGCGAGCCTGGCGAGGAGTCAGGCACTTAGCCGACCTGATAAACTCAAGGTTACGATGGTCTGTCAGGACGACTATTTGCTGTGCAGCTCCCTGAAGAAGGTGTCTCCATTCTTTGAAGGCGGCAATAATGGCCAACAACTCTCTATTGCCCACATCGTAGTTCCTCTCAGCCGAAGACAACTGCTGGGAAAAGAAGGCACAGGGATGCAAGACATTCTTCTCACCTGTTCTCTGAGAGAGTATAGCTCCAACGGCACAGTCTGAAGCATCCACCTCTATTATGAAGGCAAGCTCGGGGTTGGGATGTACAAGGATAGGTGCAGTGGTAAATTTATCTTTTAGACGGGAAAATGCTTCCTGGGCTTGGGGAGTCCAGGAGAACCTAGACTCTTTCCGGGTAAGTTGGGTGATAGGTGACACTACCTCAGAGAAATTTCTAATGAAACGTCTATAGAAGTTGGCAAACCCGATGAAGCGCTGTACCTCCTTCACATTTCTAGGACTTGGCCAATCCTTGATGGCTTGGGTTTTGCTTCCATCCATACTAATTCCTTGTGTAGACAGTACATACCCCAGAAATTGAATTTCGGTCCTATGGAATTCACACTTTTCAAGTTTGATGTAAAGATGATTTTGTCTTAGACGTTCCAAGACCATTCTCACATGTCCATGATGTTCCTCTGTGGAGTTAGAAAAAATTAGAATATCATCCAAATAAATTACCACGAATGTATCTAGGAGATCCCTGAAGATGTCATTCACCAAGTGTTGGAAAGTTGCTGGGGCGGTACTCAGACCAAAAGGCATAACTAGATATTCAAAGTGTCAATAGCGTGACCTGAATGCAGTCTTCCATTCATCCCCAGGTCTAATACGGACTAAGTTATAGGCCCCACGAAGATCTAGTTTAGAGAAAATTTTGGCATGTCGCACTCTCTCCAATAACTCAGGGATTAAAGGCAATGGATAACGGTTTCTAATAGTAACCTTATTGAGTTCCCTATAGTCTACGCATGGTCTCAGAGATCCATCTTTCTTCTTTACAAAGAAGATGGGTGCACCTGCAGGAGATGAAGAGGGGCGTATGAAGCCCTTGGCTAGATTTTCGTCTATGTAATCCTTTAAAGCCTTTAGCTCGGGCCCCGCCAGGGGGTAGATCTTACCAAAAGGTATCTCCGCTCCAGGCAATAATTCAATTGGACAATCATATGGACGGTGAGGAGGAAGCTGGTCAGCGTTCTTCTTGTCACATAAATCCACATAGTCCTGGTATACAGCTGGTAGTTCAGGGACTGACATGGTTCCTTTAGGAACAGAGCAAGCTGAAACTTTTGGACTCATCTGTTTCTCTGGAAAGTGTAATTCCTTGGTCTCCCAGTTAATGGTAGGATTCTGAGCCTGCAGCCATGGTAGCCCTAGAATAATGGGAAAGTGGGGAGAAGAGATAAGCATAAAGGACAGTTTCTCTTGATGATCTTTACCCATAAGAACCCTCAAAGGCTCTGTTTCCTGATCCACTGGTCCAGAGGTCAGCAGGGAGCCATCCACAGTTTCCATCTGTACTGGAGTAGCCTTCTTCACTGAACGTATCCCCTGTTTCAGAGCAAAGGAGACATCCATAAAATTTCCACTTGCCCCTGAGTCGATCATAGCAGAGCTAGACACCCAAGCTGAGTCAACCCAGAGTTTGATGGAAAGAAAGCAATGAGAATTGTTTTTCTTACAACTCAGCTGGGACACCGCTGAGGAAACTTGAAAAATGGCAGCGTTTACACAGTCAACGTCCTCAGAGGTAACGGAGTTTAAGTCCGAGAAATCAAGATCTGTTGCTGCAGATCTCTCTGGAGCCTGAGGCTCGGACCTGACAGATCCCCTCTCGCAACACTCACAATGAATGAGTGCTGCAGTAGTCTTACGAGAACGGCTGGGGCAGTTTATAATGAAGTGCCCTGACTTACCACAATAGAAACATAGATTCTCCTTAAAACGATGTTCCTTGCGTGCATCACTAACCCGTCGTTGTAAAGAGTCTACCTGCATGGGTTCAGGTTCAGGTTCCCGTGTAATCCTACTCAAAGGTTCCTTAGCTGGAGAGGAAGGTAGGAAAAGGTTAGTGCGATTGCTTTCGAACCATCTCTCTTGCCTGCGTTCAGTCAGACGAGTATCAATACGGATGCAGTAGTTAATAAAGTCACCTAACGCAGTGGGAGGGTCGGCACGAGCAAGTTCATCCTTAATCAGTGGAGATAACCCCTTTCGAAAAATAGATTTTTTGGCGGAACTGTCCCAGGTGGTATCAAGGGCCCATCTCCTGAACTCCAAGGCATATTCAGCTACCGAGTTCTTACCTTGGCGCAAAGCTAACATGGCTGCTTCAGCTGTTGCACCTCGATTGGGGTCATCAAACACCTGCCCCATGGCTGAAATAAAAGCATCAAGGTGATTCAAACAATCATCCTCAGTCTCAATCAGAGGGTTTGCCCACATCAAAGCCTTGTTGGTAAGCAACATAATTATAGTAAGCACCTTAGATCGTTCAGTGGGAAATTGTGAAGCATGTGCAGAAAAAAAAAGATTGCATTGATTAATAAATCCCCTGAATTTCTCACGTTCACCGCCAAACCGAAAAGGGGCAACTTGGGAATCCCAGAACTCGGGGCTACGGCAGGAGCCTGGACTCGCTCTTCTAGAACCTCAATCCTGGCTCGCAAATCCTGGGCAGTCTGTCCAAACACTTGCAAATTGTGATTAGTGAGGTCCTGTAGGCTTGAAAAACGGGTCTTTATATTCTGCAAATCTGCAAGGATATTATCAGTCACTCCGCAAAGTTCCTTTATGCGGGCCTCCATTTTCCAGATCTTTTAAGACAGGAGTACTGGAAGAAGAGGAGAGGAGAAAAAAAAAAAACAATAGTGTTTACCTGTGGTAACACTGCAGAGAGAAAAAAAAATTAAGGGAACTGCTCACCTGGAATGGTTGTGAGAAGTCACAACCACTATCATCACAGAAAGTTCACCCGGACATCTGATATCCACAGTTACAGCAGACAAAAAAGAGAAAAGAAAAAAAAAAAAAACAATAGTGTTTACCTGTGGTAACACTGCAGAAAAAAAAACTTAAGGGAATTGCTCACCTGGAATGGTTGTGAGAAGTCACAACCACTGTCATCACAGAAAGTACAACCGGACATCCGATATCCACAGTTACAGCAGACACAGCCTTTCCAGACCCAGCAGACACTAACGTTTTGGCTTCAGAATCTTGTAATGTATGTGGTACAGTTCATATAGCGTCTTGTGCTTGGGTGCGATGAAAATACATGAGACACAGGTTTGATATAGAAATTCTTGTATTACTTCATACAAGTTGGCAAAAATAGTCACACAGTTTGCAGACACAGAAGCAGGAGACACAGCAGGCCAGAGTAATCTAAGCTCAGCAATCACTCTCCACAACAGGTTCAGGATCTTCTTCTCTGTTACCGTAAGTCCATGCAAACGTGGGTCTTTCAAAGAGCAGGGTTCAGAGTCCACAAGTGCTTCAGAGTTCCTCAGTAGGAATAGCTGGAGTACAAGGTCCAAGGCTTTAGGAGTCAGGTCACAGGTTCACTGCAGGCTAGATTCTGAAGCACTGATTGCTCAGCTGTGGCTGCTTAAGAAGCAAAAGGAGAGAATCAGGCGGGAACATGCAAGCTGGAAACTCCATTTTGACTGAGGGCAAGATAGCTGCAGCAAGACAGAAAGTAAAATGGCTGACGAACAAACTGAGTTTCAGGAACATGTACACAGAACCTTACAGCTCTGCACATAACTGATACCCCCTCCCCTCTGGAGACACATGAGTCACTCACACAGGTTCCAGACGCGCTCTGGGCAAAGTCCAAAACTGATATCGGACATATGCTAGTGCCTCCTGTAATGATTCATTTAAAGCCTGGTGCAAGACCACCGCAAATCAAGCAGTACCCTTTAAGTGCAGCACAAGAAGATGCCATAGGGAAGAACATCACAGCTCTCATTGCCTCTGGGGCTATAGCACCAACAAAGTCTGTAGCGAACAGTCCCCTGTTTCCAGTGAAGAAAAAGGGCAAGAAGGGAGAGCAAGTTTCCTACAGAATGGTGCATGACCTCGGAGCCATAAATGCTGTAACTGAACTGCTAACACCTGTAGTACCCAACCCCCACACAATCATGTCACAAATTCCAACCACAGCTGCTTACTTCACGTGTATTGATCTAGCAAATGCTTATTTCTCTGTGCCTTTACATCCAGATTGTCAATACCTGTTTGCTTTCACGTTCAGGGGGAGGCAGTATACATACATGGCTTGTATTGCCACAAGGGGCGCACAACTCGCCAACCTTGTACACTGCTGCATTGCAACTTGTTTTGCAGGACTGGATCATCACACATGCTGAGGTAGTTCTGCTACAGTATGTTGATGATCTCCTCCTTTGTGCCCCCACAAGAGATGTATGCTGCGAAGCTACAATCTCACTGCTTCAACACCTCTTTTCCAAAGGGTGCAAGGCGTCCAGAGACAAACTACAATTTTGTCAACTAAAAGTTGTATTTTTGGGACATTACATATCACAAGGAGCCCGCCACTTGACAGAGGATAGGAAGAAGGCAATTGAACAGCTACAACCACCTGCAGGGGTTCAACACCTACACACCTTCTTGGGGCTAGCATCATATTGTAAGCCTTGGATTTGCTCTGCATCCATTCTCATGCAGCCTCTCTATGATTGTCTGCCCACACAACCCTTCCAGCTCCATCAGGAAGCAATAGACAGTTTCTACTCACTAAAACTTGCAATTGTCTCTGCTCCAGCACTTGGCACCCCAGACTACACAAAACTGTTTCTGCTCTACTGTACAGAAATGATGGGACATGCTACAGGGGTCCTAGCCCAAAAACATGGCCAACACAACAGGCCTGTGGCCTACTACTCTGCTCGTTTAGATCCTGTTGCACGAGGAGCTCCATCATGTGTCCGCGTAGTGGCAGCTGTTTCACTCTTACTAGACAAGGCCTCAGAGATTGTACTGGACTATCAAATCACTGTCTACACTCCACATGAGCTGCACAGCATCCTCAGCCAGGTCCAACCCAAGCACATTGCTGTAGCCAGACATCTTAAGCTTCAGTGTGCCCTCCTAATGCCTCCCAATGTCACTTTGAAATGGTGTATGACTTTGAATCTAGCTACCCTTATTCCAATCAATGTAGCAGATTCAAAAGGGGGAGAAGGAAGAGATGGGCAAGGAAAACCACTGTTTTTGCAAAATCTGTCAGAAGATGAATTGTTTGATGCATACCATGAGCATGACTGTATAGCCCTTAGGGCTCAAGAGACTGCAGGGTTCTCACATGTTTCTGATGTATCTCTCACTAATCCTGAGGTTGAGCTTTTTGTCGATGGTTCAAGAAGCATCGGTGAAGATGGACGGTTCTATACTGGATATACAGTGGTCACACAGCATGAGGTAGTAAAAGCACAACCACTCCCTCCTCACATGTTGGCACAAGAGGCGGAGTTGACGGCACTCATTGAAGCGCTTAAAGGGGTGACAGGTAAACACTGTAACATCTACACAGATTCAAGCTATGCTTTCGGTATAGCCCATGACTATGGTCCCATATGGAGGGCGAGAGACTTTCTTACATCAGCAGGTACCCCTGTAAAACATGGGAACCTTATCAAACAACTGCTGGAGGCACTTCTGCTCCTGAAGGAAGTTGCCATAGTTAAGGTAAGAGCACACACAAAACTCTCTACCAATGAAGCAAGAGGCAACGAGAAGGCGGACAAGGCAGCCAAGGAAGCCGCAAGAAAGCCGTGGCACGACCAGGCCTCTGGGGTACCCCCACTGATCATGGTAAGCACTGAGTGTCAGCAATTAGATCTTAAATCTTACAGGCTCTGACTCGGCAGACAACCGGGGAAGAGAAGAGGGTATGGTCGAAAGCTGGAGCTTAGAGCATGAAGGTTTGTGGATGGTGGGTCAGAAAGTCTGCCTACCGAGGGCCTTGTGCACCATGATGGCTCAGGCGGCTCATGGCCCAACGCATTTGTCCAAAAACGCCATGTGTGCTTTAGTAGAGAGACAATGGATCGCCCCTGATTTCACAACAGTTGCTACTAGATTTACACAGGCATGTCTAACATGTGCACAACACAATCCAGGAAGTGTAGTGAAAGTACCACAGAAACACACGCCTAAGCCCCTCTATCCGTTTCAACAACTGCAGATAGATTTCATACAACTCCCAAGAACAGGAATGTATGAATTTGTGCTCGTGTGTATTGACCTCTTTTCAGGCTGGCCAGAAGCCTTCCCGATGCCAAAAGCTACTGCAAGAGCCACTGCAAAAAAGTTGATGTCAGAAGTCTTCTGCAGGTTCGGACTACCTGAAACCATAGAGTCCGACAGAGGTACCCATTTCACCGGACAGGTAATGCAGGAGACCATGCAAATGTTAGGGGTGACACAGGCTTTTCACACCCCATACAGACCCTAAGCGAGTGGGAAGGTTGAACAGCTAAATGGTACCCTTAAGCTAAAAATTCAGAAAGCAAGTGAGGAATTGGGGAAACCTTGGACAGAATGTCTGCCTTTACTCTCTTTTCTATTAGGTACACGCCCAATAGGAAGACTAAGCTCTCACCATTTGAGGTTTTGTTTGGGTCAGCCCCTAGGTTAGGACTGTATTTTCCACAGTTACTGCAACTGCAGTGTGACACTCTCACCTCTTATGTCCAGGGCCTGCAAAAGAGGCTCTCCTCTGTGCATAAACAAGTTTTTGACTTTATTCCAGACCCAGAGTGTCAAGAAGGAGCCCATTCTCTACAGCCTGGAGACTGGGTGGTGGTAAAAAGACACACAAGGAAACCATTGGAGCCAAGGTTTGATGGTCCCTTTCAAGTCCTCCTCACTACAGCCACGTCAGTAAAGCTTGAAGGAGGACCAACTTGGATCCATGCGAGCCATTGCAAAGCTTTGGACCGAAAGAAGGATGATCCTGCTTCTGATGATACTGCCAATCTTACCCTACAAAGGACAGACGGCTCGGACGAGTCGAAGTGACACTTTTAGGACTGTAGTTCATATTAGATTTGAATTTGAGAAAAATGTGGACTGGTTAAGTACATTTATTATAATCAACAGAGATTCATAAAGTATGTTGGAGGTGCACTACAAGAAGTAATAGCTCAGCAAATACACCACAAACAGTAGAAAACATAACAATTAACACATGTACTTGCTAGTATAATCATGCACATATAATTAAGATTCTTTTCTTTCACATAACAAACCAATGAAGTTGAGAAAAAGCTATGATCTCCCTCACCTATGGGGAATTCGGCCGAAGAAATGGTTACGAAGTCTGACACTGGCACTAGGTCTTTGACATACCTGTGGGTTCAGGGTAGAGTCATATCTATTCTCAAAAGGGGGAACTGATAGGGAATTCAGGAGACCCTTCTATATTCTGATACCCTTTTATATATTCTCATACAATAATCCCTTTAAGAAATCACTTCTCTATATTCCACTAAGACATTATTTGCTGACTGAACTAGCAACATGACACGACATGTACCAAAGGTTAGCCAACGAGACATATTCTTGTTGACTATGAGATAATTAGAATAATATCACCCTAATGATGGGAACAGCAAATAATGAGCATAGGTGAATGACGATTAAATATGCAATCAATCAGTAAAGTAATAAAGTTATAACTGCTGATGATGACAGTTTGGGGATCCATCAAAGGAACACCTGATGATTAGTGAATTCCTTAGTTTGATAAATAGTTGGTCAAATTGACATGGACTATGGTACGTGACAAAATGTATTTACTGTAATGAATGATTTGCTAATATGTCCTGGAAAACGCCATTACCTAATGTATGTGTACGCCCAGTCCAGCCGTCAATATAAGCTGGCTGGGGGAGTGATTAAAGCCAGATGACCTTGGCATCAGAACAAGACGCTCGTCTCCTGTGTCATTTCATCTCACCATCCTGCCTCGATCGAAGCTCCATCCAATCAGGCAATCATCTGATATCCTAAAAGGCCTGTTTAGGCCTAAACCTGACAATTTTGGCGTCCCTGCGTTGGGGCTGGCTCAACAGAGGACACACCCAGTATCCGAGACCCGGCAATCGCACTGCGGACCGGGGAAAACACACAGAAAACATCACCGGTGAAGGTAAGAAATGTGTTTCTTACAACACTCTGTGTCTCCCTCGGCCCTACAGCTTGCACACCGGACCTTGGGTCCGTTATAGACGTGTCTTTCTAGATTACCAGCTCATATTGTTTGACAAAGAACCAGAGACAACATATCAGATTGATTGATTATTTGTAATTTCTGTTATATGTTATCTGTTGTAGTGTGCACTGAATAACTGTGTCTGCAAGAGAATGATTGAGACATGAGACTCCTTGCATGCACTGAATGAGTTAACTGTGTGTGTGATAAGGGTTTCCTTTACAAGAAATCTGAATGTTATAAGGGAGTCCACTTAGATAAGGAAGTAAAAGAGTGACCTTTGCTCGATTGGTCATATGAGAGAGGCACATTAGCAAAGTGAAAAAGACATATAAATACATCTGTGAGGAAGAGATAAGCTGAACCCATAATATTGTGCTAAAAGTATATGGTTTGCGGCAGTCTAGCCAATATTTGGGGAAGCTGCAAGTGAAGTGATTGGGTGAAAGGTTTGCAAAAGTGCGTGCATTGACTGAAAGGAACTGTGCTTTTGCTTTATGGTGTAAGTCTGTCTATCTCCAGTCTTGTTTTGTGTTTGTGTTATTTTCATGGTGCTAGAAGATTTTGAACAGCTTTGGGTCATTTTAGCCTGTCTGTGGTTAATGAGGTTTGCTTTCTGGTTGATATATAGATTTGCTAAGTACGCCGGACTCAATTCTGAGAACGTGCCACTTCCGGGTGACAGGCCAATAGGGCGAAGTGCTGTGACACTATAGGAAGAGTGGTCACAGGGCCAAAGCACTTAATTAATAAATCCCCAGGTTAGTATAGTAGGGGAGGAATAAGAGATAACATACGTCACGTCCTTCACCTTGTTTGTTTATAAGTCAGGGTGAGGTATTGCAGTAAGGACGGGAGTGAAAGTGGGCACGCAATAACACCGTGAGCACAGAGCAAGGTAGACATCAACCAGAGATAGAGAGAGTAAGAAGAACACAGGCAGAAATGGGTAATAGGCAAAGTTCAGAGCACCAAGAGGGTTACACAGCACAGGAGATAGTGGAGAAACGGAAAGGAAGGTTTGCAGTGAAGGATTCAAGGAAGTTATTGAGAGGCTTAGGGATGAAGAGTGAGCCGCTAGATTCCTCCCTCTGGGAGGCGGCTCTAGCAATGAGTATGAGGTGGATCACTGACAATAAGTTGGTTCCACAAGCAAGGGCTTGGGCAGAAGTAGCAAGAGAAATGAAAAAGGAATGCTGTTGGAGTAAAGAAGAAACAAAGAAAGGAATTATGTATGTAAGGAAGGAAAAGGTGCCTCCACCATATCACCCCCATCTTATGGCTCCTGTGCTCAAAGGACCAGAAGGGTGGGTATGTGTGTGTGGACAGCAAAACCCCACTTGGCGTGAACAATGTTCTGCCTGCGGGAGACCAAGGCCCCATGTGGGTACAGGGTTGTATCCAGTTATACATGCTCAGTCTCAAGTACAGGACCCTGGGTACAACATCACAATAAAATCAGAAAATAGCTTAATAGGGCTAGATGACGACCAACCAGCTTTAGAGACTATGGACCAAACTGGTTCTGTAGCCGCGACATCAAACAATGCGACATCCACTCCTAGACGCCAAGTTGCCCCTATAACGACAGTGTCTCACTATAAACCATGGGGCCCAAAAGACCATATGACGTTAGTGAAAGATGCACCAGACCCATTTGACTTGCCAATGGCCTTTTACAGATGGATGGTAGGATTAAATAATACCTACACGTGCACTTGGGCAGATTTAGAGTCTATCTTAAGGGGAAAAATTGGGGATGCAAGAATGGAGTCAGTTTTGGAGGCAATAATCAGAGTGGGGAGACCATATAGTTCTGAGTGGAGACTGGGAACACAGTATGCTAGCACCATGAAGTCAGGAATGCATTTCTTAAAAGGTCTGCATGCATGGTGTCAGGAGAAAGTAGGGGAATCCACAATCTCCCTCCTGGACGTAGTACAGTGTCCTCAGGATACAGTAGAACACTTTTGGGGGAACTTGAAGCTGAGACATGAAGATTTAGGTTATGAAGACATGGGAGAGGTAGGAAGGAAACTTTTCCATGGGGCTTTCATGGCAGGACTTAGACCCCAGCTTAGACAAAAAGTCCAGGCAGCTAAACCTGACTGGAGAACATATGCAATAGAGGAATTAGTACGGGTGGCAAAAGGGGTAGAATTAGATCAGAAGACGAAGCCAGTACAAATACACTATGTTTCCAATGACCGTCAGACAGGACTTAGGAATTACTCAGTCAGAAAGGACCGCCGACAGATAGAGTGCTATAAATGTGGGAAGATGGGCCACATTCACCGCGACCTCAGATCACCTAGGAGAGACCCCACAAGTGACAACCAGACTAGGGCTGACACTCTGACTCAAAACTCGCAATAGGAAGCAGGCAACCCCGTAGCCATCTATCCCCTTACAGCACCTTCACATCCAAGCTCACAAGGGGTAGTCTCAGTACATCTTCAAGGTGGTAGAAAAATTCCTTTCCTGGTGGATACGGGGGCAGCCAAAACAGTTATCCGCCAGGAACATGTCAGATCATCAGACATATCAGACGACACCATTTACACTCAAGGCTTTGAGGGACTGATTCAAGAATGTAAATTGACTAAACCATTGCCCCTCAAACTAGTTGACCACACGTGTATGACAAGACTACTGATAAGTGACAAATCACCTGTCAATTTGCTAGGTTCTGACGTCCTCCAAGCGCTGCAGGCACATAGAATCATAGAATCATAGAAACATAGAACATAGAATGGTAGAGTTGGAAGGGACCTCCTGGGCCATCTGGTCCAACCCCCTGCTCAAAGCAGGATTCTCTAAATCATCCCAGACAGATGTCTATCCAGCCTCTGTTTGAAGACTTCCATTGAAGGAGAACTTACCACCTCTCGTGGCAGCCTGTTCCACTCCTTGATCACCCTAACTGTCAAAACGTTTTTTCTAATATCTAATCTGTGTCTCCTCCCATTCAGTTTCATCCCATTGCTTCTAGTATTTCCTTGTGCAAATGAGAATAAAGATGATCCTTCTACAATGTGACAGCCCTTGAGATATTTGTAGACAGCTATTAAGTCTCCTCTCAGTCTTCTTTTTTGCAAGCTAAACATTCCCAAATCCTGCAACCGTTCCTCATAGGACATGGTTTGCAGACCGGTCTGTTGTGAATGTGTTAGAAATGAATTCTGAGCAGAAGCTCCCTCTGGTGGTTACAAACAGTAATGAACTATTCAATGAAGATTGTGAAGATTGGCAATCAGGTGTTACAGACTGGTCTTATATAAGGGAGGTTCCCTCCCATCAGGGTTGCCGGTGATCAATTGTTCTTGTCTCAACTTTGGTTCCTGGTTCACTTGGAAGCTTGCTGTGTCTTGCCTGTATCTTCTGCTAACAGATAAGATATTTTCTGCTTTTATTTTTGTGCTTGCTTTTTGCATTTTGTCCTGCACTTCTGTGGAGGTCAGCCAGGTCCCCTCCGGGGGCTTGTGCTCCTCTCAGTTTATCTGAGCCATTGTTATTTGTTCATTTGCCTTTTCCAGTTTTTTTCAGTGGCTGCTGCTTAGTTTTGTTACACCAGAGAACTAATTTAGGTGGTAGAGGTCGTGTGATCTCAGGTGTTTTGCAATTAGTGAGTTGGTATTTTTTTTAGGGTTTTTTGGATTGCAGTAAGTGTCCTTCCTATCCCTTTTTTTCTAGGAAGATTGGGCTCCAACGTTTGCTCATACTATTTTCTGTCTGTGTCTGTATTTCCTCTTGTCTAACCGCCATTACATGTTTGGGGGCTTCCTATGTTCTTTGGGGATCTGCTCCGGGGCAGATAGCTTTCCTCTTTCTATCTTTAGGTGTAGTTAGCTTCTCAGGCTGTGAAGAGGCGTCTAGGACCAACGTAGGTACGCTCCACGGCTGCCTTTAGTTGTGGTGGTTAGTCAGGGTACTGCAATCCAGTAGATTCCAACCTCTCTGGTGTATTGCCTTTTTTGCCTGCTCTCCTCAGCTACCAAATCATAACACCGGTCACCATTCTGGTGGCTCTCCTTTGAACTTGCTCCAGTTTGTTGATGTCTTTTTTAAAATGTGGTGCCCAAAACTGGACACAGTATTCCAGATGAGGTCTGACCAAAGAGGAGTAGAGGGCAATAATGACCTCACGTGATCTAGACTGTATGCTTCTGTTGATACATCCTAGAATTGTATTTGCCTTTTTTGCTGCTGCATCACACTGTTGACTCATGTTCAGTCTGTGATCAATTAGTATACCCAAGTCTTTTTCACATGTGCTGTTACTTAGCCCTATTCCTCCCATTTTGTATATGCTTTTTTCATTTTTATTGCCCAGATGTAGTACTTTGCATTTTTCCCTGTTAAAAACCATTCTGTTAGTTGCTGCCCACTGCTCCATTTTATTTATATCTTTTTGAATCCTCTCTCTCTCTTCTCTAGTATTAGCTACCCCTCCTAGCTTTGTGTCATCAGCAAATTTGATCAGTTTACCCTCAATTCCTTCATCTAAATCATTGATAAAGATGTTGAACAATACAGGGCCCAAAACAGAGCCTTGTGGTACCCCACTTGAGACATTCTTCCAACTGGATGTGCAGCCATTTACGACCATTCTTTGAGTCCGATCACTAAGCCAGTAATGAATCCACCTAACAGTTGCCTTGTCCATTCCATACTTAGTCATTTTTTCAATAAGGATTGTGTGAGATACTTTGTCAAATGCTTTGCTGAAGTCAAGATATACTATATCTACAGCATTTCCCTGATCCACCCAGTCAGTGATTCTGTCATAGAAGGAAATTAAGTTAGTCTGACATGACTTATTAGTTACAAACCTATGCTGACTCTGTTTAATCACTTCATTCTTATGCAGGTACTTACATATATGTTCTTTAATAATTTGTTCAAAGATTTTTCCTGGTATAGAAGTCAGACTCACCGGCCTGTAGTTCCCTGGGTCCACCTTCTTCCCCTTTTTGAAGATAGGAACAACATTTGCTCTTCTCCAGTCTTCTGGGACTTCTCCTGTTCTCCAAGAATTTTCAAAGATTATGGACAGTGGTTCAAGAATTTCTTCTGCTATCTCCTTCAGTATTCTGGGGTGTAATTCATCTGGACCTGGATACTTGAATTCATTTAGGTTAGCTAAGTGTTTCCTCACTGTCTTTCTGTTTATAGATATCCTGGATTCTTCTATTCCTTTAATAGGACAGTGAAGATCAGTTGATGTTACATTTCCTTTCTGAGAGAAAACAGATGCAAAATAGGAATTTAAAAGTTCAGCCTTCTCAACATCCTTTCTTACCATTTCATCATTTTCATCCTGTAAAAATCCTATAGCATCTTTGACTTTTTTTTTACTTTTGACGTATCCCCAAAATCCTTTTTTGTTGCTTTTGACATCTCTTGCAAGCCTTAATTCATTGTCAGCTTTAGTGCCCTGCAGGTTCTGCAGATGGCATTATATTCTTCTTTAGATATGCCTCCCTCTTTCCATTTGATAAACATTTCTTTCTTCCTTTTTAGCATGTGTTTAAGTTCTGTGTTCATCCATCCTGGTTTCCTTAAATGTTTCCCATCCTTCCCTCTTTTTTTAATTGTTAACGATTGTGCTTTGAGAATCTCATTTTTCAAGATGTCCCATCCTTCCTGGACATTTTTGTCCTTAAGGATATCCTGCCATTGGATCCCTCCAATTCTCTTTCTGAGTCCCTTAAAATCTGCCTTTCTGAAATCTAACCTTGACGTCTGAGTCTTCACAGGTCTTCCTCCTCTTGTTATCCAAAATTCTAAAATAGCATGGTCACTACCTCCTAGGGTCCCAGCCACTCTTACCTCCTCAACCATTTCTTCTCTGTTTATAAGGATTAGATCCAAGGTAGCAGATCCCCTTGTTTTCTCCCTACCTTTTGGAAGATAAAGTTGTCAGCAAGAGAGGATAAGAATTTCCTGGATCTGTTAGTTTTGCCTGAGAGAGATTCCCAACAAATGTCTGGATAGTTGAAATCTCCCATGACCACTATGTCATATTTTTTGGAGAACTTGGCCATTTGATGCATAAAGAGTTCATCCATATCTTCAGCTTGCATAGGCGGCCTGTAGTAAATGCCTACAATGGTGTCCTGTCCATTGTCCTGTCCTTGTATTCTTACCCAAACAGTTTCCACAGAACTCCCAGTCTCTGAAGCGTCAATCTCTGTGCAGATATACGCTTTTCTAACATACAATGCGACACCTCCTCCTCGTTTATCAAGTCTGTTTCTTGCAAATAAGTTGAATCCGTCTAGCCTTGTATTCCAATCATGTGTATCATCCCACCGAGTCTCAGTGATTCCAATGACATCATACTTCTTTTCCTGTGTTAGTAGTTCCAATTCTCCTTGTTTGTTGCCCATGCTTTGTGCATTGTATAAAAACATTTTAGTTTGTGATTGGTTTCTCTTCCTCTTTGTCTTCATTCTTCCTTTCCACTTCTAATAGCCGAGTTCTCAATAGCATTTGTCAGGTGTATGGCTTTTTCTGGCGTTTTGTTTCCCTTCCCATATTGTTCTAGTTTAAAGCTCTCCTGATGAGTGCAGCAAGGCGACTTCCAAATACATGTTTTCCAGTCTTCGTAAGGTGCACCCCATCTCTAGCAAGTAGTCCATCGTATAGGTAATTCACTCCGTGATCCAGAAATCCAAATCCTTGCTGACGGCACCATCGACGTAGCCAGTTGTTCACCTGCAGAATCTTAATCCACCTCCTTGTTCCATGGACATCCACTGGGAGGATGGATGAGAAGACCACCTGCGCTCCCAGTTCTTTCACTTTCTTGCCTAAGTTTTCAAAGTCACTGCAGATGGTTTCCAGGTCACTTCTTGTGGTGTCATTTGTCCCCACATGTATTAGCAGGAATGGGTAGTCATCTTTAGGTCTGAAGAGTCCTGATATCCTGTCAGACACATCTTTAATTTTTGCACCTGGAAGACAGCACATTTCTCTTGAGGTTATATCCGGTCTGCAAATAGCGGCCTCTGTTCCTCTCAGCAGGGAATCCCCCATGACAACAACTCTCCGTTTCTTCATCACAACAGTTTTCTTTCTCCATTCGGGAGGACTCTGAGGGCTTACAAGGTTGCTCTTTGTGGGCAAAGTCTTATCCTGATGTATTTCTTCATCATTCTCCTATACATATTGTGTACATATTGTGTACGACCCAGACGGTACTGTGAAGCTGACAGCAGGGATTTCAGAGCATAGTTTGTGCAGAGTACTCGCAGCTCTGCACATAACTGATACCCCCTCCCCTCTGGAGACACATGAGTCACTCACACAGGTTCCAGACGCGCTCTGGGCAAAGTCCAAAACTGATATCGGACATATGCTAGTGCCTCCTGTAATGATTCATTTAAAGCCTGGTGCAAGACCACCGCAAATCAAGCAGTACCCTTTAAGTGCAGCACAAGAAGATGCCATAGGGAAGAACATCACAGCTCTCATTGCCTCTGGGGCTATAGCACCAGCAAAGTCTGTAGCGAACACTCCCCTGTTTCCAGTGAAGAAAAAGGGCAAGAAGGGAGAGCCAGTTTCCTACAGAATGGTGCATGACCTCAGAGCCATAAATGCTGTAACTGAACTGCTAACACCTGTAGTACCCAACCCCCACACAATCATGTCACAAATTCCAACCACAGCTGCTTACTTCACGTGTATTGATCTAGCAAATGCTTATTTCTCTGTGCCTTTACATCCAGATTGTCAATACCTGTTTGCTTTCACGTTCAGGGGGAGGCAGTATACATGGCTTGTATTGCCACAAGGGGTGCACAACTCGCCAACCTTGTACACTGCTGCATTGCAACTTGTTTTGCAGGACTGGATCATCACACATGCTGAGGTAGTTCTGCTCCAGTATGTTGATGATCTCCTCCTTTGTGCCCCCAACAGAGATGTATGCTGCGAAGCTACCATCTCACTGCTTCAACACCTCTTTTCCAAAGGGTGCAAGGCGTCCAGAGACAAACTACAATTTTGTCAACTAAAAGTTGTATTTTTGGGACATTACATATCACAAGGAGCCCGCCACTTGACTGAGGATAGGAAGAAGGCAATTGAACAGCTACAACCACCTGCAGGGGTTCAACACCTACGCACCTTCTTGGGGCTAGCATCATATTGTAAGCCTTGGATTCGCTCTGCATCCATTCTCATGCAGCTTCTCTATGATTGTCTGCCCACACAACCCTTCCAGCTCCATCAGGAAGCACTAGACAGTTTCTACTCACTAAAACTTGCAATTGTCTCTGCTCCAGCACTTGGCACCCCAGACTACACAAAACTGTTTCTGCTCTACTGTACAGAAATGATGGGACATGCTACAGGTGTCCTAGCCCAAAAACATGGCCAACACAACAGGCCTGTGGCCTACTACTCTGCTCGTTTAGATCCTGTTGCACGAGGAGCTCCATCATGTGTCCGCGTAGTGGCAGCTGTTTCACTCTTACTAGACAAGGCCTCAGAGATTGTACTGGACTATCAAATCACTGTCTACACTCCACATGAGCTGCACAGCATCCTCAGCCAGGTCCAACCCAAGCACATTGCTGTAGCCAGACATCTTAAGCTTCAGTGTGCCCTCCTAATGCCTCCCAATGTCACTTTGAAATGGTGTATGACTTTGAATCTAGCTACCCTTATTCCAATCAATGTAGCAGATTCAAAAGGGGGAGAAGGAGGGGATGGGCAAGGAAAACCACTGTTTTTGCAAAATCTGTCAGAAGATGAATTGTTTGATGCATACCATGAGCATGACTGTATAGCCCTTAGGGCTCAAGAGACTGCAGGGTTCTCACATGTTTCTGATGTACCTCTCACTAATCCTGAGGTTGAGCTTTTTGTCGATGGTTCAAGAAGCATCGGTGAAGATGGACGGTTCTATACTGGATATGCAGTGGTCACACAGCATGAGGTAGTAAAAGCACAACCACTCCCTCCTCACATGTCGGCATAAGAGGCGGAGTTGACGGCACTCATTGAAGCGCTTAAAGGGGTGACAGGTAAACACTGTAACATCTACACAGATTCAAGCTATGCTTTCGGTATAGCCCATGACTATGGTCCCATATGGAGGGCGAGAGACTTTCTTACATCAGCAGGTACCCCTGTAAAACATGGGAACCTTATCAAACAACGCTGGAGGCACTTCTGCTCCGAAGGAAGTTGCCATAGTTAAGGTAAGAGCACACACAAAACTCTCTACCAACGAAGCAAGAGGCAACGAGAAGGCGGACAAGGCAGCCAAGGAAGCCGCACGAAAGCCGAGGCACGACCAGGCCTCTGGGGTACCCCCACTGATCATGGTAAGCACTGAGTGTCAGCAATTAGATCTTAATATCTTACAGGCTCTGACTCGGCAGACAACCGGGAAGAGGTCGAAAGCTGGAGCTTAGGAGCATGAAGGTTTGTGGATGGTGGGTCAGAAAGTCTGCCTACTGCGGGCCTTGTACACCATGATGGCTCAGGCGGCTCATGGCCCAACTCATTTGTCCAAAAACGCCATGTGTGCTTTAGTAGAGAGAGACAATGGATCGCCCCTGGTTTCACAACAGTTGCTACTACATTTACACAGGCATGTCTAACATGTGCACAACACAATCCAGGAAGTGTAGTGAAAGTACCACAGAAACACACGCCTAAGCCTCTCTATCCGTTTCAACAACTGCAGATAGATTTCATACACCTCCCAAGAACAGGAATGTATGAATTCGTGCTCGTGTGTATTGACCTCTTTTCAGGCTGGCTAGAAGCCTTCCCGATGCCAAAAGCTACTGCAAGAGCCACTGCAAAAAAGTTGATGTCAGAAGTCTTCTGCAGGTTCAGATTACCTGAAACCATAGAGTCCGACAGAGGTACCCATTTCACCGGACAGGTAATGCAGGAGACTATGCAAATGTTAGGGTGACACAGGCTTTTCATACCCCATACAGACCCTAAGCGAGTGGGAAGGTTGAACAGCTAAATGGTACCCTTAAGCTAAAAATTCAGAAAGCAAGTGAGGAATTGGGGAAACCTTGGACAGAATGTCTGCCTTTAGCTCTCTTTTCTATTAGGTACACGCCCAATAGGAAGACTAAGCTCTCACCATTTGAGGTTTTGTTTGGGTCAGCCCCTAGGTTAGGACTGTATTTTCCACAGTTACTGCAACTGCAGTGTGACACTCTCACCTCTTATGTCCAGGGCCTGCAAAAGAGGCTCTCCTCTGTGCATAAACAAGTTTTTGACTTTATTCCAGACCCAGAGTGTCAAGAAGGAGCCCATTCTCTACAGCCTGGAGACTGGGTGGTGGTAAAAAGACACACAAGGAAACCATTGGAGCCAAGGTTTGATGGTCCCTTTCAAGTCCTCCTCACTACAGCCACGTCAGTAAAGCTTGAAGGAAGACCAACTTGGATCCATGCGAGCCATTGCAAAGCTTTGGACCGAAAGAAGGATGATCCTGCTTCTGATGATACTGCCAATCTTACCCTACAAAGGACAGACGGCTCGGACGAGTCGAAGTGACACTTTTAGGACTGTAGTTCATATTAGATTTGAATTTGAGAAAAATGTGGACTGGATGAAGTACATTTATTATAATCAACAGAGATTCATAAAGTATGTTGGAGGTGCACTACAAGAAGTAATAGCTCAGCAAATACACCACAAACAGTAGAAAACATAACAATTAACATATGTACTTGCTAGTATAATCATGCACATATAATTAAGATTCTTTTCTTTCACATAACAAACCAATGAAGTTGAGAAAAAGATATGATCTCCCTCACCTATGGGGAATTCGGCCGAAGAAATGGTTACGAAGTCCGACACTGGCACTAGGCCTTTGACATACCTGTGGGTTCAGGGTAGAGTCATATCTATTCTCAAAAGGGGGAACTGATAGGGAATTCAGGAGACCCTTCTATATTCTGATACCCTTTTATATATTCTCATACAATAATCCCTTTAAGAAATCACTTCTCTATATTCCACTAAGACATTATTTGCTGACTGAACTAGCAACATGACACGACATGTACCAAAGGTTAGCCAACGAGACATATTCTTGTTGACTATGAGATAATTAGAATAATATCACCCTAATGATGGGAACAGCAAATAATGAGCATAGGTGAATGACGATTAAATATGCAATCAATCAGTAAAGTAATAAAGTTATAACTGCTGATGATGACAGTTTGGGGGTCCATCAAAGGAACACCTGATGATTAGTGAATTCCTTAGTTTGATAAATAGTTGGTCAAATTGACATGGACTATGGTACGTGACAAAATGTATTTACTGTAATAAATGATTTGCTAATATGTCCTGGAAAACGCCATTACCTAATGTATGTCTACGCCCAGTCCAGCCATCAATATAAGCTGGCTGGGGGAGTGATTAAAGCCAGATGACCTTGGCATCAGAACAAGACGCTCGTCTCCTGTGTCATTTCATCTCACCATCCTGCCTCGATCAAAGCTCCATCCAATCAGGCAATCATCTGATATCCTAAAAGGCCTGTTTAGGCCTAAACCTGACACCACCTGCGAGAACCCCCTTATAAACTTGCGATAATAATTTGCGAATACTAAGAAATGCTGCAGAGCCTTCAAATCACGAGGTTGTACCCAATCAACAATGGCCTGCACCTTATTAGGATCCATGCGATACCCCTAAGAAGACACAATGAACCCCAGAAAAGACAGTTCCTGAACGAAGAATCAACATTTCTCTAGCTGAGCAAAGAGACAGTTCTCCAGGAGCCTTTGGAGAACTGCCCGAAGATGATCAATGTGAGTTTGTTTATCAGGCGAGTAGATAAGAATGTCATCCAAATACACCACTATAAAACGCCCAATAAAGTCAGAGAACACATGATTGATAAAATTTTGGAAGACTGCTGGTGCGTTGGTCAGACCGAAAGGCATGACCAAGTTTTCAAACAACCCTTCAGTAGTGAGAAAAGCAGTCTTCCACTCATCCCCCTCCCGGACCCGGATAAGGTTATATGCCCCCCGCAGATCCAATTTCGAAAACCACTTAGCCCCAGACAACTGGTTGTACAAATCAGGAATAAGTGGGAGGGGGTAAGTATTTCTCACAGTTATCTTATTTAACTCTCGAAAATCGAGGCATGGGCGCAAACCGTCTTTTTTCTTTACGAAAAAGAACCCCGCCTCCATGAGGGAAACAGAAGGACGAATGTGTCCCTTACGAAGGCTCTCGGAAATGTATTCTTTCATAGCAGCCCGCTCGGGACCCGAGAGGTTATACAAGCGGGCCTTGGGCAATTTAGTACCTGGAACCAGGTCAATGGCACAATCAAATGGGCGGTGTGGTGGTAAAACTTCAGCCTCTTTTTCAGAGAAAATGTCCGCATAGTCCTTCAAGTACTCCGGAATACCTTCCAGATCATTGACGACACAGACACAGTAGCAAGACATCTTTCAGAACAATTAGATCCCCATTTAACAATATCACGGGAATCCCAGTCAATAATAGGGTTATGCCGTTGCAACCAGGGAAACCCTAACACCAGGCCAGCAGAGAGGTTATCCAAAACAAAACATGACATACGCTCCTGGTGAAGGGCCCCCACCGTGAGGGTGAATTCTTCAGAAACAAAATGGAGCCCGTCCTTGGTGAGAGGTGTAGAATCAATGGCCATTATTTTTATAGGAGTCTCCAACCTAACTGTCTCTAATCTACAGCTGGCCACCAGCTTAGAGTCAATCAGGTTCAAGGATGACCCACAGTCCACAAAAGCTGAAGTAAGGAAAAAGCAGTTCTTCACACCAAGTTCCACCTTTAACAGTATCTTAGAAAATGAAGGAAAGGGTACTTGAGAGTCTGAGTGCCCTCCAAGATGATCACCCAAACTCAGTCGCTTGTTAGTCGGTGGGCAGGAGGACAGTTACTTTTCCAATGTCCAGGATCACCGCAGTAAAAAACACAGCTTTTCTAAGCGCCTCCGTCTCCTTTCTTTCTCTTTGAGGTCGATGGCTCCCATCTCCATGAACTCCAATACAGGACTGGCTCCCCTTCCACTGGAGAAAAATGGTGTCTCAAGCTGCATCACACCTCTTGCCCGCAGCCAGCGATCCATTCGGACGGCCTGCGTCATGGCGTCCTCCAGAGAATCAGGCAGAGGGTGAAGTGCCAAGGCATCTTTCAGATGTTCAGACAGGCCTCTACGGAACAAGCCCCGGAGGGCGGCATCATCCCAACAGACCTCAGCAGCCCAGCGTCTGAACTCTGAGCAAAACCACTCGGCTGAGTGCTTCCCCTGACATACACTCATCACCATGTCCTCAGCCATCAGCACCCGATCAGGCTCATCATAAATATGCCCCAGGGCCTCAAAAAAATGCATCCACAGTCATTCTCTCAGGGGCAGTGGTAGGAAGGGAAAAAGCCCAAACCTGGGGGCTCCCCTTAACAGAGACATAATGACCCCCACCCTCTGACTTTCATCCCCAGAAGAGTGCGGTCTTAAAGAGAAAAAAAGCTTACAGCCCTCTTTGAAAACTTTAAATTCCATTCTATCTCCGGAAAAGGTATCCGGTAATTTAACCGGGAGCTCTGGGAAACTAATGTAACAGCTTGAACCCCTGTCCCGTGAGCACCAGATGATAAAGCCCCCTGCACAGTGTCAGCCATCAGCTGCTGAGACTGAGCCAGAACTCGTTCCTCATTCAGTTTCTGAGACATCTGCATCAGGTACTTTACCTGCTCAGAAAGGGCATACATAGGATCCATAACACACACAGGAGAAAAAAAAAAAAGTAGCAGTCAGTTATAATATCATGAACACCGCACTGAACAATGCAGTACAAGAGGAGCAGGCAGAAAATGATCAGAACACAGCCAAGGGATCATACACACAGGGAGCAACGCAGTACAAGAGGAGCAGGTAGAGAATAACCAGAACGTAGCCAAGGGATCAGAAAACCAGAACGGGCAAATACACAGTACCAAAACAGTAGACAAACTCACAATGACGAGATGGACCGGGTCAAAACCAAACAAGCAACAAGATCAGGCACAAGGCACAGGCACACAGGAGGTCAACTAACTCAGCCGAGGGCAGGAGTATAACTGACACCAGACCTAGGTCAATTGGCAACTAAATAGCCGCCCTCTGCCAGAGAGAGGCTGAAACCATTAACCCCAGTCTGACCAGGACGGGACAAAGACAAAACCCTGTCCTGGGTCATGACAACCACATAGATTCTCTATGAGGTTAAGGTCAGGCGAGTTTGCTGGTCAATCAAGCACAGTGATGCTGCTGTTTTTTATCCAGGTATTGTTAATTTTTGCAGTGTGAACAGGTGCCAAGTCCTGCTGGAGAATGAAATTTCCATCTCAAAAAAGCTTGTCGGCAGAGGGAAGCATGAAGTGCTCCAAAATTTCCTGATAGACGGCTGCACTGACTTTGGTCTTGATAAAACACAGTGGACCTACACCAGCAGATGACGTTGCTCCCCAAACCATCACTGATTGTGGAAACTTCACACTAGACCTCAAGCAGTTTGGATTGTGGCCTCTCCACTCTTCCTCCAGACACTGGGACCTTGATTTCCCAATGAAATGCAAAATTTTCTTTCATCTGAAAACAACACCTTGGATCACTGAGCAACAGTCCAGTTCTTTTTCTCCTTGGCCCAGGTAAGACGCTTCTAGCGTTGTCTATTGGTCATGAGTGGCTTGACATAAGGAATGCGACACTTGTAGCCCATGTCCTGGCTACGTCTGTGTGTGGTGGCTCTTGAAGCAATGACTCCAGCAGCAGTCCAAAATTTTGAATGGCCTTTTCTTAACAATCCTTCCAAGGCTGCGGTTATCCCGGTTGCTTGTGCACCTTTTTCTACCACACTTTTTCCTTCCATTCAACTTCCCATTAATATGCTTGGATACAGCACTCTGTGAACAGCCAGATTCTTTAGATTCTTTCCTTTTGTGGCTTACCCTCCTTATGGAGTGTGTCAATGACTGCCTTCTGGACATCTGTCAAGTCAGCAGTCTTCCCCATGATTGTGGAGCCTACTGAAACAGACTAAGGGACCTTTTTTAAATTCTTAGGAAGCCTTTGCGGGTGTTTTTTGTTAATTATTCTAATTTACTGAGATAATGACTTTTGGGTTTTCATTGGCTGTAAGCCATAATCATCAACATTAACAGAAATAAACACTTTGAAATAGATCTCTCTGTAATGACTGTATATAATATATGAGTTTCACTTTTTGATGATATTCTAATTTTGTGAGAAGAACCTGTAGTCAGTATCAACAAGTAAACATTTATATTCAGGTACCTTAAAGGTGATATCTTCTCTGAATAAGTCATTTCTTTCTTTTTGTCTCCATCATGTCCAGATGCCATGATGACTTTTCACATTGACAGCTTTTCTCTGCAGATTTCTCTCTCCTACACTCTTCTGCAGCAAATTACAGCTGTTCTCCACTGTTTTCCCTTACACGCTGTACCTCCACACTGTCCCCATCATGCTAACCTCCCTGCATACTGTGCCTCCTTTTCATGCTGCCCCCTTTACAAATCCATTCTCTGTCCTTTTCACACTATGCGCTCACACTGCCCAGCACTTTGCCCTCTCCAAACTGTATCACTACACAGTATCATGGTCACCACAGCCGCCCGTACAGTATATCCACAACAGCGCCCAAATATACACTATGATGTCAACCATAGCCCCTTATGCAGTAGGATATCCACCATAGCTCTCCATTGTATAGTATGGTCATCACCACGGCCATTTATACAGTTATATGAAAAAGTTTGGGCACCCCTATTAATCTTAAGCTTAATGTTTTATAAAAATTGGTGTTTTTGCAACAGCTATTTCAGTTTGATATATCTAATAACTATTGGACACAGTAATGTTTCTGCCTCGAAATGAGGTTTATTGTACTAACAGAAAATGTGCAATCTGCATCCAAACAAAATTTGACAGGTGCATAAGTATGGGCACCTCACCAGAAAAGTGACATTAATATTTAGTAGATCCTCCTTTTGCAAAAATAACAGCCTCTAGTCGCTTCCTGTAGCTTTTAATGAGTTCCTGGATCCTGGATGAAGGTATTTTTGACCATTCCTCTTTCAAAACAATTCCAGTTCAGTTAAGTTTGATGGTCGCCGAGCATGGACAGCCCTCTTCAAATGATCCCACAGATGTTCAATGATATTCAGGTCTGGGGACTGGGATGGCCATTCCAGAACATTGTAAATGTTCCTCTGCATGAATGCCTGAGTAGATTTGGAGCGGTGTTTTGGATCATTGTCTTGCTGAAAGATCCATCCCCTGAGTAATTTCAACTTTGTCACTGATTCTTGAACATTATTGTCAAGAATCTGCTGATACTGAGAGGAATCCATGCGTCCCTCAACTTTAACAAGATTCCCGGTGCCGGCATTGGCCACACAGCCCCAAAGCATGATGGAACCTCCACCAAATTTCACTGTGGGTAGCAAGTGTTTTTCTTGGAATGCTGTGTTTTTTTGACGCCATGCATAACGCCTTTTTGTATGACCAAACAACTCAATCTTGGTTTCATCAGTCCACAGGACCTTCTTCCAAAAAGAAATTGGCTTCTCCAAATGTGCTTTTTCATACCTCAGCCGACTCTGTTTGTGGCGTGCTTGCAGAAACGGCTTCTTTCGCATCACTCTCCCATACAGCTTCTCCTTGTGCAAAGTGCGTTGTATAGTTGACCGATGCACAGTGACACCATCTGCAGCAAGTTGATGCTGCAGCTCTCTGGAGGTGGTCTGAGGATTGTCCTTGACTGATCTCACCATTCTTCTTCTCTGCCATTCTGATGTTTTTCTTGGCCTGCCACTTCTGGCCTTAACAAGAACTGTCCCTGTGTTCTTCCATTTCCTTACTATGTTCCTCACAGTGGAAACTGACAGGTTAAATCTCTGAGACAGCTTTTTGTATCCTTCCCCTGAACAACTATGTTGAATAATCTTTGTTTTCAGATCATTTGACAGTTGTTTTGAGGAGCCCATGATGCCACTCTTCAGAGGAGATTCAAACAGGAGAACAACTTGCAAGTGGCCACTTTAAGTATTTTTTCTCATGATTGCATACACCTGGCTATGAAGTTCAAAGCTCAAGGAGGTTACAAAACCAAAAAAAGTGCTTTAGTAAGTCAGTAAAAAAGTAGGTAGGAGTATTTAAAACAAGAAAATGATAAGGGTGCCCATACTTATGCACCTGTCAAATTTTGTTTGAATGCAGATTGCACATGTTCTGTTAGTACAATAAACCTCATTTCAAGGCAGAAACATTACTGTGTCCAATAGTTATTAAATATATCAAACTGAAATAGCTGTTGCAAAAACACCAATTTTTATAAAACATTAAGCTTAAGATTAATAGGGGTGCCCAAACTTTTTCATATAACTGTATATAGTACAGCCTTCTATATACAGTATAATGTCCTCAGCAGTCTCCTATATAATAGATCCCCCACAGCCCCTTGTGAGATGTTCAAAACAGCCAGCCCCTTGTAATGTCACCACAGTCAGCACCTCGTAATGTCCCCACAGCTATCCCCTCATAATGTCCCCACATCCAGCCCCTTAGAATGTCCCTACTTCCAGCTCCTTATAATGCCCCCACATCCAGCCCCTCATATCGTCCCCACAGCCAGCCCCTAATAATGTCCCCACAGCCAGCCCCTAATAATGTCCCACAGCCAGCCCCTATTGTGATAGCCTTCATTTATTGACAAAGTAAAATAAGAAAAACAAAAAAAGCTTATACTCACCTAATCCAGCGCAGCCTTTGTCTCTTCTGTCTGGTGATGGAACGATTACGTCACTGCATTGCACCTTCTGACGTCTCCTGCGTGCACTGTCTCCTTCAGTGCGAAGAAAGTTGCCAGTGTTCTGTGGGCAGCCGATTACAGATCCTCTGCTCCTGTCCTGGGTGGCGCTCACAGCGATTATATTTTTGTCTGTAAAATAAGAATACAATTGAGTGCAGGAAGGAAGCAACAGTTGGGGCACAGGCAGAGAGAGGAGCGAGCGGTGTCAGTGACTGACAATGCTCACCTCCGTACCTGCACGTGAGCTTTCACTGTGCTGAATGCCGGTGGCCAAAGGAAGGGTCCAGGAGGCCGCAGATATTCAGCCATGTCACATTTTTTCCCAAAGTGCGCCCCTGTCAGGAAGTCAGGAGGTAGCGCCCTAGACTGGTGCCCACCCTGCCTAACCTGCATCCCGACCCTGTGAGAAGTCATCACTGCAGTCCAAGATTAGGGAGCACCAAGTGGCAGTGCTGAGTGATGGGGGATGTTTTGTGAGAAGTCATCACTGCAGTCCAAGATTAGGGAGCACCAAGTGGCAGTGCTGAGTGATGGGGGATGTTTTGTGCGAGTTTAGGTTAGTTTGCTGTTTTCTCACAATGCCTGCCTTTTGTCATTTTTAATTTTCTTGGAGGTAGATCATAGATAGACTCATGTGTATGACAGAAGTAAGCCCTATTTGCATACGCATATTCATCACTGACGATAAAATATTTTTTTCATTCAGTATACATAAAATCAGGGTGCCGCACTTTTATACACTTTAAACAAACATAAAGATACCATTACCTGGCATGATCACGTTTTATGCCAGCACAAATTCAAAAATTGTAAGTTGTTATGTTCCTAGACTGACACTAGAGAGCACTGAATCACCACAAACATAATACATAAAGAAGCCTGTGCTGTTTAGGAATGCAACCCACTGCTGCAGGAAGGACATATATGTTCATTCCCTGGAGATTGTTTGATGCTCTGATAATGGTGTAGGTCTCTGCTTAGACCGCTGCTACAAAAGAAATGCTGAATGTGCTTTTATTCTGACACTACGTCCCATTTTCATCTGCTCAAATAAAAGAAAGTGTTGAATCCCAGGTAATTTGATGCTTGGCTGAGACACTAAATTGCAGAACAAAGAAAGGCAAATCTACTTAAAAATGACGAATATCATGATCTGTGCATAAAGGAAAGGCCTTCATATAGCGGCATACAATGCTATTAAAGGGAGGGGGCCCTCTTAATTTTGCTTTTAGTACAAAGCTGTACCAATAAGGCATCAAATGGTGCAAAATAGAGACCTGACTCAGTAACTGCAGATGTATTGTTACTCTGTTCTGTTCTCTCTGTTCTTTGTTACTGGCGGCTACTCCAAATATTAAACGATTGATAAAGGGATATTTTTAAAATGAAACATTTTAGTATAGTAAAAAATATGTTAAAGTGTTATGTCTGTGTCGCCCTAGAAATGTGAAGATATAGTTTACAGTGAACTGAGAATAATTCATAAGTCCATAAATGCAAGAAAAGAGGCAATATTCTCTATGATATATTACAAAGTTTCTTATCTCATTTGTACCATTGATCTGTGAAAAAAACAATGTAATTTGCTAAATAAAAGTATTTAGGAATTTATTTATAATGAATGACATTTCTTTTAATGTTGTATTTCTTTATATTCTCAGAGGCAGGGCTGCCACCAGGAATTTCAGGGCCCCATACTGGCAACATTTTTGGGCCCCCTTGAGATTCTGCCCAAGCTCCACTCCAACTCCGCCTCCACCCCAGCTCCGCCTCCACCCCAGCTCTGCCTCTACCCCAGCTCCGCCTCCACCCCAGCTTAGTCCCCACCCCAGCTCTGACTCTACCCCAGCTCCGCCTCTACCCCAGCTCCACCTCTATCCCAGATCCGCCTCCACCCCAGCTTCGTCCCCACCCCTTGAACCTTCCACAGTCCCACCGCCCACTATTGGAAAAACTCCACTTCTGCACAGCGTCCTCACCACTCATTAACAGATCCCATTGAACACCATGTCACATATACAGTTAGGTCCATATATATTTGGACAGAGACAACATTTATCTAATTTTGGTTCTAGACATTACCACAATAAATTTTAAACAAAACAATTCAGATGCAGTTGAAGTTCAGACTTTCAGCTTTCATTTGAGGGTATCCACATTAAAATTGGATGAAGGGTTTAGGAGTTTCACTTCCTTAACATGTGCCACCCTGTTTTTAAAGTGACCAAAAGTAATTGGACAATTGACTCCAAGGCTATTTCATGGACAGGTGTGGGCAATCCCTTCATTATGTCATTCTCAATTAAACAGATAAAAGGGCTGGAGTTGATTTGAGGTGTGGTGTTTGCATTTGGAAGGTTTTGCTGTGAAGGAAACATGCGGTCAAAGGAGCTCTCCATGCAGGTGAAACAAGCCATCTGTAAGCTGAAAAAACCCATCCGAGAAATTGCTACAACATTAGGAGTGGCAAAATCTACAGTTTGGTGCATCCTAAGAAAGAAAGCACTGGTGAACTCATCAATGCAAAAATACCTGGGCACACACGGAAGACAACAGTGGTGGTTGATTGCAGAATACTCTCCATGATGAAGAGAAACCCCTTCACAACAGCCAACCAAGTGAACAACACTCTCCAGGAGGTAGGCGTATCAATATCCAAATCTACCATAAAGTGAAGACTGCAGGGTTCACTGCACGGTGCAAGCCACTCATAAGCATCAAGAATAAAAAGGCTAGGCTGCGATTGTCTCGGCCCGAGGAAAACGGCCGAGAAAAAAATCGGATGCTGGGAGCTGCTCCATAGATTAACATTGGTCCGAGTGCAATGCGATATTTCATCGCATTGCACTCATCCGTTTTTGTCGCCAGTGTGACTCCGGCCTTAGTGTGACTCCGGCCTTAGTGTGACGCCGGCCTTACTCTTGCGAAAGTAAAAACAATTAGGTCTAAAGGAAAATTTTTGTGAAAGAAAAGTAAATGTTTATTTTTTTCTTCCACATTCCAAAAATTCCTGTGAAGTACCTGAAGGGTAAATAAACTTCTTGAATGTAGCTTTGAGTATCTTGATGGGTCCAGTTTTTAGAATGGTGTCACTTTTGGGTATTTTCTGTCATATAGGCCCTCAAAGTCACTTCAAATGTGAGGTGGTCCCTAAAAAAAAAATGGTTTTGCAAATTTTGTTGCAAAAATGAGAAATCGCTGGTCAACTTTTAACCCTTATAATTTCGTAACAAAAAAAATTTGCTTCCAAAATTGTGCTGATGTAAAGAAGACATGTGGGAAATGTTATTTATTAACTATTTTGTGCGATATGACTCTGATTTAAGGGCATAAAAATTAAAAGTTTGAAAATTGTGAAATTTTCAAAATTTTTGCCAAATTTCCATTTTTTTACACATAAACAAGAGTTATATCAAATAAATTTTACCACTGTCATAAAGTACAATATGTCATGAGAAAACCGTCTCAGAATCACCAGGATCCATTGAAGCGTTCTAGAGTTATAACCTCATAAATTGACAGTGGTCAGAATTGTAAAAATTGGCCTGGTCAGGAAGGTGAAAACAGGCTCTGGTGTGAAGGAGTTAAGGTCATTTTTATTTTTAACCCCTTCACACTGGGACCATTTTCAGTCTTTGCATTTCTGTTTTTTGCTCACCTTCTTCCCAGAGCCATAACTTTTTTATTTTTCTGACAATATGGCCGTGTGAGGGCTTGTTTTTTGCGGTACGAGTTGTACTTTTGATTGACACCATTGATTCTACCATATAATGTAGCGGAAAATGTGAGCAAATTTTCAAGTGCTGTGAAACTGCAAAAAAGTGCAATTCCACAATAGTTTTTTTTTTCTTACAATGTTCACCAGATGCTAAAACTGACCTGCCATTATGATTCCATAGGTCATTATGAGTTCGTAGATACCAAACATGTCTAGGTTTTTATTTATTTAAGAGGTGAAAGAAAATTCAAAGTTTATAAAAAAAAAAAAAGTGCCATTTTCTGAGACGTGTAACATCTCCATTTTTCGGGATCTGGAGCTGAATGAGGGCATATTTTTTTGCATGCCAAGCTAAATGTTTTATCAATACCATTTTGGGATAGATACAATGTTTTGATCGCCTGTTATTGCATTTTATTGCAATGCTGTGCCAACCAAAAAAACATAATTCTGGCATTTTGAATTTTTTCTCGTTAAACCGTTTACTGATCAGATCAATTATTTTTACATTTTGATAGATCGGGCATTTCTGAACTCGGTGATACCAAATATGTGTATTTTTCATTGTTTAATTTTGAATGGTGCAAAAGGGGATTGATTTGAACTTTAATATTTTAAAAAAATGTTAAAAACTTTTTTTTTCACTTTTTGCAAGCTTCAATAATCTCCACAGGAGACTTGAAGCTGCGATCTTCTGATCGCTTGTGGTTCAGCCCTGCTCTGTATAGCAGAAATGCTCATCTGCTATGAATAATGCTGGCCACTGGGTGGCGCTCATAGCAGATCGGCTATGACAACCACAAGGATCTCCTGCAGACTCTGAGTTGTCATGCTAACTCATCGGCGACTCGCGATCATGTGACACAGGCGCCAATGGGTGGGGTTTATGATGCCCTTCCGACGCATACATGTTAAATGCCACTGTCAGAGATTTAACATGTTGACAGCCGCAGTGGAATCGTGATTCCACTAGCGTCTGTTAGGTGCACATGTCAGCTGATCAATTCAGGGGAGACACAACATGCACTGCATATATACGGCGCATGTCGTGAAGAGGTTAAACTTGTGGTTTTTGCTGACGTTTTTGTGCCAAATTCATTGAAATGGCACACGTGAGTTATGAATTTTGCGAAAAGCCCAAAATTGTCCATTTTCTGCCTCTAAGGGTGTGTTTCCACGATCTGGAATTCTTCAGTAATTTCTGCGTGTTTGACGCTGTGGGCTGGCGCAGCGTCAAACACGCAGCGTCCAGATGTTACAGCATAGTGGAGAGGGTTTCAAGAAATCCCGTCTCCACTATGCTTAAAAACACGCCAGCGGCAGACCTGCGTTAACGGACATGCGGCGCGTCTTTTTAGACCGCAGCATGTCCTATTCCCTTGCGGCGACGCTGCATCGCCGCAAGGGAAATAACACAGGGCTATGTAGCCCTGCGGTCATTCCGCATGTGTTCCGGAGGTGTTCATTGAACACATCCGGATTGACCGCGTGTTCACTAGGGGGCGGGGCTTTGGGCGGAGCGGACTTTCCGCTCCGTCCAAAGCGCTGTGATACCGGATCGTGGAACCACAGCCTAACTGTTTTTGACAGTTTTTAGGGCAAAAAATAGCAAGTTTTGCAAAACGTCTAAAACGTGACTTTTTAACTGATGTGCATTAAATCACAACAGGTGGAAGCTGGAGAAGAGTTGTGCCAAATTTTGCAACTTTTTCTTTAAAACGTTGCCTGTCATGAATAAGTCTAAAACATTTAGAAAAGCCATAGTGATGAGAAAATTAAAAAAAACTAGCTATAGCACAAAACACAACTTGAAAAAGGCACAAATCATTTGATCAATGTCACAAATTAAAAAAGTCACTAATTGGGAGGTATTCACACCAAAAAAAATGGCGGAAATGCAATGATGAATGGGGCCCTTGGATCTGAGGATACACAATCATGGAAAAAAATTCACTCAAAAGATCTTTTCTTTCAGAACATAATGAAATGAGCTTTAGACAAGTACTGTACAGAAGGATCTCAGAAACAACATCTCCGTTTCTTGCTTTTCAGATGACCAGGTTAATTATAGTGCATTCATCTCTAGTCATCTCATGCAATGCTGGGTAAATATAAAGAGCACTATTTAGTAGTATCTTATATCTGCAATGTACATTTTATTTTCAGCAGACATGAAGCATTTAAAGGGGCTGTCCTGGGCTAAACAAAACGTAGACACTAAAACTACAGAATACTGACTTTGTGGTAGAGTTCTGCTGCTCTCTGCATAGGAAAGCTGGTAAGTCTCCTGCACATGCTGCTGACTGCCATCACTAAGGCAAGCTTGCTGCATATCTATTCATATAGTTAACCCCTTAGTGACCGGGTCCATTTTAACCTTAATGACCAGGTCACATGTTTAAATCTGACCACTATCACTTTATGTGGTAATAACTCTGTCACAAAAAAAAACAGTCTGAGAATAAGTGGGATCCATTGAAGTGTTCCAGAGTTATTACCACATAAAGTGACAGAGGGCAGAGCAAAGTACTTCAGTGCGCAGGTGCCGGGAAAGGTCAGAGAGGCCTGCGCCTGCGCAGTGCAGTATTTTGCTCTGCCCTCAACAGGGCAAATCAGTACGCCTGCGCAGGAGCCGCGATAGGAAGCAAGGAAGATGACGACATCGCAAGAAGATGGGAGGCGCCAGACCCAGACCTGCGATGCCCATCAGTCCGGACCGCATCGGACCACCCCCACAGGTGAGTATAATAAACTTGTTTTTCTTATCTTTCAGGTTACATCGGGGGGCTTATCTGCAGCATTCCAGAATGCTGTAGATAAGACCCTAAAGGAGGTGGCTTCATCTTATATCCGAAAAAGGAGGTGACAGGTTCCCTTTAAAAGTTGATCAGTAATTTCTCATTTTTCCAACAAAATTTACAAAAACATTTTTTAGGGACCACATCACATTTGAAGTGACTTTGGTGGCCTATATGTAAGAAAATAATCCAAAGTGACACCATTCTAAAAACTGCACCCCTCAAGGTGCTCAAAACCACCATCTCAAGAAGATTATTAACCCTTACGGTGCTTCACAGGAACTAAAGCAATGTGGAAGGAAAAAATGAACATTTAACTTTTTTCCACAAAAATTTTACTTTAGCTCCAAATTTGCTATTTTAACAAGGGTAAAGAGGAGAAAATGGACCCTAAAATTTGTTGTGCAATTTTTTCTGAGTATGCCAATATCCCATATGTGGGGAAAATTTACTGTTTGGGTGCACGGCAGGTCTCAGAAGGGAAGTAGCACTGTTTGACGTTTTGAACACATAAAAATATTTGGAATCAAGAGTGAACACCATGTCACGTTTGGAGAACCCCTAATGTGTCTAAACAGTGGACACCATTTTGGAAACTAGACCCCTTAAGGAATTTATCTAGCTGTGTGGTGAGCACCTTGAACCTCCAAGGGGATGAGGAGAAAATGGACCCCAAAAATTTCTTGTGCAATTTCTTCTGAGTACGCCGATACCCCATATGTATGGGAATACTATTATTTGGGCGCAAGGCAGGTCTCGAAAGGGAAGGAGCACTGTTTGACTTTTTGAACACAAAAATGACTGGAATCGAGAGCAGATGCCATGTAGCATTTGGAGAACACCTGATGTGCCTAAACAATGGAAACCCCCACAAACAACCAAATTTTGGAAACTAGACCCCTCAAGGAATGTATCTAGATGTGTGGTGAGCACCTTGAACTCCAGGGTGCTTCACAGAAGTTTATAACATAAAGCTGTGAAAATAAAAAATCACATTTTTTATTTTATACACAAAATGTTATTTTAGTCCCAATTTTTTATTTTCACAAAGGTATCAGAAGAAAATGGACCACAAAATGTGGTATTCAATTTCTCCTGAGTTCGCTAATACCTCGTATGTGCAGGAAAACAACTGTTTGGGTGCACGACAAGGCTCGGAAAGGAAGGGTGATGTTTTGGAATCAAGACTTTGATGGAATGGTCTGCAGGCGTCATGTTGCGTTTGGATAGCCCCTCAGCCTAAACAGTGAAAATCCTCCACAAGTTTCCCCACTTTGTTAACCACACCCCTCAAGGACTTTATCCATGGGTATAGTAAGCATTTTGAACCCACAGGTACTACACAGAATTTAATATTAGATCGTCATACTGAAATTTTTCATTTTCTTCATACAAATTTAGTTTTTGCCCCAAATTTGTAATTTTCACAAATATAATAAGAAATATAAGAGAAAACGGACCCTATAATTTGTTGTACAATTTGTGCCAAACGCGACTATATGAGGATATGTGGTCAAAAACTTCTGCTTGGGCACATGGCAGGGCTAGGAAAGGAAGGAGCGCTATTTGCCTGGGATAGATTGTGAATGCCATGTTGCATTTGAAGAGCCCCTGACATGTGAAAACAGCAGAAACCCCAAAAATGACCCCATTTTGCAAACTAGACCCCTCAAGGAATTTATCTAGGGGTTGTAGT
>JARQOD010000005.1:431410732-431498125 GCA_033576555.1 Oophaga sylvatica | reverse complement strand
GGGATTAGTTAGGACCCCAGTTTAGGGTCAGGTTAGATCCCGGTCCACCTCTTTCCTGTTTCAGCTCATCAAGTCCTCAAGATTAACCCTGAGTTCAGCAGATATCGTGTCAGGTAAATCTATTCTATACTTACATGCTGATGTTGCTATACTAGTTGTTGTATAGAGTGTTGTTCCTGTATTAATAGTTTACTGACATTGTATACATATCATTAGACAGTGTGACATTTTCACTGGCCATAAAAATTATCTCCAGTTACCATGGATCCAGTAGCCCAGCTGGCTCTGCAGTTGCAGGGATTATCCATGGAGCTGACGGACATTAAGTCCAAAGTTTTGTCTCCCCTGGAGCAAACCAGAGTTGAACCTAAGGTTGCTCTCCCGGACAGGTTCACTGGTGGGCGAGACAAATTTTTCACCTTCCTGGAGGCATGTAAATTGTATTTTCGGCTTCGGCTCGATCATCAGGGAGTGAGGAGCAGAGAGTGGGAATTGTTATCTCACTTCTGCAAGGGGACCCTCAATCCTGGGCATTTTCCCTTCCTCCGGGATCCCCGGCTCTACTGTCTGTAGATCAATTTTTTACTGCCCTGGGATTGGTATATGATGACCCAGATCGGGTCTCTCTTGCTGAGACAAAATTACGTAAGATACAGCAGGGAGATCGTCCGGCAGAGGAATTTGCTTCTGAGTTTCGTAGATGGGCCACAGATACTCAGTGGAATGACCCAGCTCTTAGGAGCCAGTTTTGTCATGGGCTTTCTGATAAATTAAATGACGTTTTGGCTCAGTATGAGTCTCCTCCTTCTCTGGAGGCTGCTATGGCCTTAGCTATCCGTACTGATAGACGGCTTCGGGAGAGGGGTGAGGTAACCCCACTCCCTGTTGTTTCTCCACCTACCACTAAAGTCCCTTATGTTGAGGTTCGCCTTGTCTGTTCGGATGAGCCTATGCGGTTGGGAGGGACATCATTTCGTAGGAGGGGATTGGCGGTACGCCGCAGGACTAGAAGATGTTTTTTCTGCGGGAGAGAGGGACATTTTGTTGGAGAATGTCCATCCCGTGCCTTGTTGAGCCAAAAGTCGCCGGAAAACTGTTAATCCCAGGTTGTGTGGTGGACGACAACCTGGGAGTATGTATTTCATCCGCCAGTTCTTCTCAGTTCCTTGTTCCAGTGGAGGTGGTAGTTGGTACGAGAGTGGAGAGATTGTCTGTTCTTCTTGATAGTGGTTCCGGGGCTAATCTGGTTGACGCTCAGTTTGCTCAGGCTCAAGGTATGCATCTGAGTGTATTGGTCAAACCGATCCCTATATTCTCCATTGACGCCAGGCCTCTCGGCCAAGGTAGCTTTGTTCATGAGGTTCATAACATTGACCTTCGGGTAGGGGCAATACATAGGGAACAATTATCTTGTTATGTGTTGGAGGGTCTACCTACTCCCATTGTGTTGGGACTTCCTTGGTTGGTTAAACATAACCTTGTGATTAATTGGCAGTCCAGAGAAATAAGCCAATGGGGTGAGTTTTGCAAAAGCAACTGCATGAACACAGTCATCAGTGCGGTCGTGCCTAGTACATTGCCTCCTTTTTTGGAGGATTTTGGGGATGTTTTCTCTGAGGAGGGGTGTCAGGAGTTGCCTCCTCATCGCGTGTATGACTGCTCTATTAATCTCCTTCCTGATGCTAAGTTGCCTAAAGCTAGGTTGTATAATCTTTCTGGTCCTGAGAGGCAGGCTATGAAAGATTATATTTCTGAAAGTCTGGCCAAAGGGCATATTAGACCTTCATCTTCCCCAGTAGCCGCGGGGTTCTTCTTTGTGAAGAAGAAAGATGGAGGCCTACGCCCTTGCTTGGATTTCCGCGAACTTAATCGGATTACTGTTCGAGATCCGTATCCACTCCCTCTTATTCCTGATCTCTTCAATCAAATTGTTGGCGCCAAATGGTTTTCTAAATTGGATCTCAGGGGGGCGTATAATCTGATTAGGATAAAAGAGGGGGATGAGTGGAAAACGGCGTTTAACACGCCGGAGGGACATTATGAGAACCTAGTCATGCCTTTTGGTCTGACTACTGCACCAGCAGTATTCCAACATTTTGTTAATGACATTTTTCGTCACCTTGTGGGGCTGTTTGTGGTTGTATATTTGGACGACATTTTAATTTACTCGCCAGATCTTGTGTCTCATCAGGAGCATGTGAGACAGGTGTTGCAGATCTTGCGAGACAATAAATTATACGCCAAACTGGAGAAGTGTGTATTTGCCGTACAGGAACTTCAGTTTTTGGGTTTTTTGGTGTCAGCCTCCGGTTTCCGTATGGACCCTGTAAAGGTGAGAGCAGTGCTTGAATGGGATCAGCCAGGGGATCTTAAGGCTCTGCAGCGTTTTTTGGGGTTTGCTAACTACTACCGGAAATTTATTTGTAATTTCTCATCTGTCGTCAAACCTCTCACTGACATGACAAGAAAAGGGACGGATTTTTCTAAATGGTCGGACAAAGCTTGCCAAGCCTTTTCCTCTTTGAAGAAATGTTTTGCTTCGGCACCCGTTCTCATCCAACCAGATGCATCTCAGCCGTTCATTGTGGAGGTGGATGCGTCTGACGTAGGGGTGGGTGCTATATTGTCCCAGGGTCCGTCCCCTGGTAAATGGCATCCGTGCGCTTTCTTTTCTAAGAAATTGTCGTCCGCCGAAAGGAATTATGATATCGGCAATAGGGAACTTTTGGCCATTAAGTTAGCTTTTGAAGAATGGCGTCACTTTTTGGAGGGGGCAGTCCACTCGGTTGCCGTTATTACTGATCACAAGAACCTGTTGTATTTGGAATCCGCTAAGCGTCTGAATTCCAGACAAGCTCGATGGTCGTTGTTTTTTACCAGGTTTAATTTTGTCGTCACTTATCGCCCGGGGTCTAAGAATGTAAAGGCTGATGCCTTGTCTCGCAGTTTCCCAGGGGCCGGGAAAACGGATGACCCGAGTCCTATCCTTCAGGAGGGGGTGGTAGTGTCGGCTGTATTTTCTGAGCTTGAGGAGGAGGTGTTAGAGGCTCAGGGGACGCCCCTGCAGGACCTCCAGGGAGACTGTTTGTCCCAAATCTGTTGAGACAAAAGGTTATTGAGGCACATCATAATTCTGCTCTAGCAGGACATCCAGGGAGTAAGGCTACTTTAGATCTCCTTTCTCGCCGGTTTTGGTGGCCTAATGCTAATAAAGATGTTATAACTTTTGTCGCGTCATGTAGGGTGTGTGCTCGCTCTAAAACCCCTCATACCCGTCCGTCTGGGACCCTTTTACCCTTGAAACTTCCGGAGCGTCCATGGACTCATTTATCTATGGACTTCATTACGGACCTTCCTCCGTCGTCAGGGAATACTGTCATACTGGTGGTTGTTGACAGGTTCAGTAAGATGGCACATTTCGTTGCTCTTCCTGCACTCCCTAATGCTAAAACTCTGGCGCAGGTGTTCATTAGGGAGATCGTTAGACTTCATGGGTTGCCTTCTGATGTGGTGTCAGATAGGGGGTCTCAGTTTGTGTCCAAATTTTGGAGGGCATTTTGTTTACGTCGGGGGATGCAATTGTCATTTTCCTCGGCTTTTCATCCGCAGACCAATGGTCAGACAGAGCGTCTGAATCAGAGCTTAGAGACATATCTCCGGTGTTTTGTCTCAGAGAACCAAGAGGACTGGTCTTCTTTCTTGCCTCTGGCAGAGTTCGCTCTTAACAACAGGCGGAGCGAGTCCACTGGTAAGTCCCCGTTTTTTGGGGCATATGGTTTTCATCCCCAGTTTTGTACTTTCAATGGGGGGGGCCCTTCTGGGGTTCCTGAGGAGGAGCGTTTCTCGTCGTCACTTGCTTCTGTGTGGAGAGGTGTATTGAATAATCTGAGTGCGATGGGGAACCGTTACAAACGTATGGTTGATAGGAGGAGAGTTTCTGGTCCAGATCTGAATGTGAACGATCTGGTATGGTTGTCTACCAGGAATATAAAACTTAAAGTGCCCTCCTGGAAACTGGGTCCCAGATTCATCGGGCCGTACAGGATCAGTTCCATAATTAATCCTGTGGCATTTCGTCTGGACCTCCCTCCTACGTTTAAAATTCATAATGTGTTCCACAAGTCATTACTTAAAAGGTATGTGGCACCAGTCATACCGTCACCTCTACCTCCTCCTCCTGTGTTGGTCAATGGTAACTTGGAATTTCAAGTATCAAAGATCATTGACTCACGTCTGAATCGCCGGTCCCTTCAGTACTTGGTGCATTGGAAGGGGTATGGTCCAGAGGAGAGGACGTGGGTCCCTGCGTCTGATGTTAACGCAGATCGTTTGGTTCGGACCTTCCACAGAACTCACCCGGGCAGGCCTGGCCCTGAGGGTCCGGAGGCCCCTCGTAGAAGGGGGGGTACTGTCATGTGTGCATTGCCACGAAGATCGTCGCGGTTGCACATTTTGACTTCTCATAGCTGAGCTGCTGTTTCTTTGTGTTTGGCAGCTAGGGAGTTAATTCTGTCTGTGCTCGGTGCTGGGACTGGGTGCAGTTTCTCCCGGCTGCAATTGATTATTTGTTGATTGGTTTCCTTTAAATTCCTGGTTGTCTGCTTGGGGAGTTGCCAGTGAAACCTTCATGCAGACCACAGATAGGAATGAATCTGTATAGACTTTAGTTGTGAGCTCCTTAGTTGTTCTAAGCTCAACTTGGTTAGAGTTTATTTCCCAGACCATTTATGTTCCTTTGGTGTTTGAGTGTGTATGCAAGCGAGTGTTATCCTGTCTGTCTTATATGTCTAATCTGTGTATTTAGCTAAGATCAGCCTTATCCCTTTGGTGGTAGTCAGGATCCTTCTTAGGACTGATTACAGGGTTCAGGGTCTGATAGGAGACAGGGTTAGGTTGGAGACTTGGACCTCTGAACCATTATCAGTACCTCCAAGGTGAGGGATTAGTTAGGACCCCAGTTTAGGGTCAGGTTAGATCCCGGTCCACCTCTTTCCTGTTTCAGCTCATCAAGTCCTCAAGATTAACCCTGAGTTCAGCAGATATCGTGTCAGGTAAATCTATTCTATACTTACATGCTGATGTTGCTATACTAGTTGTTGTATAGAGTGTTGTTCCTGTATTAATAGTTTACTGACATTGTATACATATCATTAGACAGCGTGACACAAACTCCCAGGTAGATTGGGATGCACCTTTCCAGGACTCCCTCCTGTGTGTGTCCCTCCTGGCCATCTCATTGCACTGGTATCCGCCCTCCTACCCAGCACCTTCATAAACAGTGTCCCAAGCCAGCAGCCGCGGACCTTGTCGGGCGACGTCCTCTGAGTCCCTTTGCTCCTATATGGCTGCCTTTTCGGTGAATGAATGTGGTTGTGGCTGAGGTACATACAGATACCCCAGCCTCCGGCTTGCTAGCTGAGTCTTGTATTCCTCCACTAGTCTCAGGAGCCGGCTCCCCCCCACTGCGACCTGGTCACTCCACTTCTGGATACAGGCCCCACTGATGGCTTCCCATGCCCAAAGGACCCCTTCTGGCCTCCCGGGAGCTTCCTTTAGACTCCCCTCTCAATTCTCTCCAGCTTTTCTGTTGCACTTCTTCTCCTGACGTTCTCTCTCGTCTGGGGACAAGCTCCTCACAGCTTGAGCTCCCCTTCCAGACTGTTCTACTCCTCTCTGCTCTCTCACTCCGCTTTCTAAACTCCTCCCCTTTTCCTACGTTCCCCACCCACTCCCAACACCCTTTCCTAGCCAGCCTGAGATGAGGCCATCCTCCCTAAGGGTACGCCCAGGTGCCCTGACTGCACTGGTGTGTGTTGGGTGTGAGTGTTAGAGTCCTGGGTAGTGCTCCCTCCATACCTAAGAGTGGGATACCACACCTCTGGATGAGGTGCAGTACCTCTGTGGCAACTGGACCCTCAAGGGCACCACACAAATATGGGGAGGAGAGAGACACATGCAAACATGGGGAGGACACAGAGACCCATGCAAACATGGGGAGAACAGAGACCCATGTGTTGTGAATGGGTTTGAGATGAGTTCTGAGCGGAGACTCCCTCTGGTGGTTTGCAGGCGGTGCTGGTCTGTTCAGTGAAGATTGTGAGGACTTGGAATCAGGTGTTACTGACTGGTCTTATATAAGGGAGTCACCTTCCCATCAGGGTTGCCGGTGATCAATTGTTCTGGTCTGAATCCTTCATTCCTGTTTCCCTTGTAGCCCGCTGTGTCGTGTCTGCATCTCCTGCTAACAGATAAGACATTTTCTTCTTTTTGTTTTTGTACTTTATTTTTGCATTTTGTCCTGCACTTCTTTGGGGCCTTCTGGGTCCCCTTCGGGGGCTTTTGTCCTCTCAGTTTAGTTCAGCCACTGATGTTTGTACTTTTGCTTTTTCCAGTTTTTTCAGTGGCTGCTGTTTTGATTTTGTTACACCAGAGAACTAATTTAGGTGGTAGAGGTCATGTGATCTCAGGTGATTTTGAAATTAGTAGAGTTGGTGCTTTTCAGGGTTTTCTGGGATTGCAGTAAGTACCCTTCCTATCCTTTTCTATTTAGTTAGTTTGGGCCCCAGCGTTTGCTCATACTATTTTCTTTCTGTGTCAGTATTTCTTCTTGTCTAACCGCCATTACTTGTTTGGGGGCTTTCTATTATCTTTGGGGTTCTGCTCCGGGGCAGATAGCTTTCCTATTTCTATCTTTAGGTGTAGTTAGTTTCTCAGGCTGTGACGAGGCGTCTAGGACCAACGTAGGAACGCTCCACGGCTGCCTCTAGTTGTGGTGGTTAGTCAGGGTTCTGCAATCTCATAGATTCCAACTGCTCTGGTGTATTGCCTTTTTTACCTGCACTCCTCAGCTACCGAAACACAACAGTATCACCGGCCTAAAAATTGAAAATTGTATGGTACTCACAGAAGGGAAAAAATATTGTGAAAGAAAAAAGGTTGTCAGAGTTGTCAGAGATATTTTTCTATTTGTTGCATTTTTTTTTTTCCCTCTGTATCTCTGGGTGCTGGGGAGGATCTTTTCTCTCAATGGAGTTTGCACGGTTGTCTGGCCGTGTGGATCAGCTTGCCACTGAGGTTCAGAGTATTGCTGCATATCTTGCTAGGTTGCCTGTTGTGGAACCTAGGATCCCCATGCCAGATTTGTTTTTGGGGGATCGAGCTAAGTTTCAGAATTTCAAAAATAATTGTAAATTGTTTTTTGCCTTAAAATCTAAGTCCTCAGGGAACGCAGCGCAGCAGGTTCAAATTATCATCTCTCTCCTGCACGGCGATCCTCAGGATTGGGCTTTTTCCCTGACACCTGGGGATCCTGTTTTGAGTGATGTTGATGCATTTTTTCAGGCTTTGGGGTTATTGTACGATGAGCCTAATGTCACTGATCAAGCTGAAAAAGCCTTGTTGGCATTAAATCAGGGGCCTTATGACGCTGAGTTATACTGTCAGAGATTCCGTAGGTGGGCAGTCCTGACCAAATGGAATGACGACGCTTTGGCAGCCCTTTTCCGGAAGGGTCTGTCAGATAATGTAAAGGATGTTATGGTGGGATTCCCTTTCCCCTCTGGTCTCAATGATTCTATGTCATTAGCGATTCAAATTGACAGACGTTTGCGTGAGCGGAGAAGTATGCGTGGAATGGTGTTGCCTTGTGAACCAGCTTCTGAAACCATGCAGTGTGATAGAGTGGTGTCTGGGGCACAGCGTCATGAGTTTCGAAAGCGCAATGGGTTATGTTTCTACTGTGGTGATGCCTCTCATGCTATTTCAGTCTGCCCTAAGCGGGGAAGACGTTTTGCACGCTCAGTTGTCTTGGGTAGTGTTCAGACTAAGTTTTTATTAACTGTCACTCTGATATGCTCTCTGTCCTCATTTTCTGCTCAGGCTTTCGTTGATTCTGGAGCAGCTATTAACCTGATGGATTATGATTTTGCTAAACGTTGTGGGTTTCCCTTGATACCCCTACAGAAGTCTATTCCCCTACTGGGGATCGATTCTACCCCTTTGGCTGAGAATAAACCCCAGTTTTCTACTCAGGTGATAATGAGGGTTGAACCTGATCACCAGGAGTGCTGCAAATTTTTGGTTCTGTATAATCTGCATGACATTATCGTGCTGGGTTTCCCTTGGTTACAGTCTCATAATCCTGTTTTGGATTGGAAATCTGTGTCTGTAACCAGTTGGGGCTGCCAATGTGTTAATACCAACACTCCTGTTTTTTCTGCCTCCCCCCAGGCTCAGGATGTTCCTGACTTTTTGATTGATTTTTCTGATGTGTTTAGCGAAAGTAAATCTGCATCCTTGCCTCCCCATAGGAGCTATGACTGCGCTATTGAATTAGTGCCGGGTAGTAAATTCCCTAAAGGTCGCCTTTTTAACTTGTCTGTACCTGAACATGACGCTATGCGGTCTTATATCAAGGAATCATTGGAGAAGGGTCATATCAGACCATCCTCTTCACCCTTAGGTGCTGGTTTTTTCTTTGTGGCCAAAAAAGATGGTTCATTAAGGCCGTGTATTGATTATCGTCTCTTGAACAACATTACTGTGAAATATCAATACCCGTTACCCTTGATTTCTGACCTGTTTTCCAGGGTGAAAAACGCTACTTGGTTTACCAAGCTTGACCTCAGGGGGGCGTATAACCTTATTCGCATTAAGCATGGGGATGAATGGAAGACGGCATTCAATACCCCTGAAGGGCATTTTGAGTACCTAGTGATGCCCTTTGGGCTCACTAATGCTCCTTCCGTCTTCCAGTCCTTCATGAATGACATTTTCAGGGATTTTGTGGACAAATTTCTGATTGTTTATTTGGATGATATCTTGATTTTTTCTAATGACTGGGACTCTCATGTGAAACATGTTCGAACTGTGTTCCAGATTTTGAGAGAGAAAGCTCTATATGTGAAGGGATCAAAGTGTCTTTTTGGCGTACAGAGGATCTCATTTCTGGGATTCATTTTGTCCCCATCTGTTATTGAAATGGACCCGGTCAAGGTTCAGGCCATCTGTGATTGGGTCCAACCTACTTCATTAAAGGCTCTTCAGAGATTTTTGGGTTTTGCCAATTTTTATCGTAAATTTATTGGTAATTTCTCGGTTATTGTTAAACCATTAACTGATTTGACCAGAAAGGGTTCTGATGTGGTGAATTGGCCTCCTGAGGCAGTCTCTGCGTTTCAGGAACTTAAGCAGAGATTCACTTCTGCTCCTGTTCTACGGCAGCCTGATGTTTCTCTGCCATTTCAGGTGGAGGTTGATGCCTCTGAAATTGGGGCAGGTGCCGTTTTGTCCCAAAAAGATCCAGAGACCTCTAAAAGTAACCCTTGTGCCTTTTTCTCTCGAAAATTTTCTCCTACTGAACGTAATTATGACGTGGGTAATCGGGAGTTATTGGCCATGAAGTGGGCTTTTGAAGAGTGGAGACATTGGCTGGAGGGAGCCAAACATCAGGTGGTGGTCCTTACGGACCATAAGAATCTGGTCTATCTGGAATCTGCCAAGCGACTCAATCCTAGACAGGCCAGGTGGGCCTTGTTTTTCACACGTTTTAATTTTGTGGTTTCCTTTCTTCCTGGCACTAAGAATGTTAAGGCGGATGCCTTCTCGAGGAGTTTCCTTGCGGACTCTCCTGAGTTATCTGATCCTTCTGTTATTTTGAAAGAGGGTGTAGTTCTTTCCGCCATCTCGCCCAATTTGAGACTTGCTCTGGAGGGGTGTCAGGAGGATAGGCCCGAGTGCTGCCCTGTTGGAAAATTGTTTGTCCCGGACCAGTGGAAAGAGAGTGTGATGTCTGAGATTCATTGTTCCGCATTGGCTGGGCATCCCGGAATTTTTGGTATCAGAGACTTGGTTAGTCGGTCCTTTTGGTGGCCTACCTTGTCTCGTGATGTCAGGGAATTTGTGCAGTCCTGCGGGACTTGCTCTCGCTCCAAGCCTTGCTCTCGCTCTAGTGGTTTGTTGATGCCATTGCCTGTGCCCAAGAGACCATGGACCCATATCTCTATGGATTTCATTTCCGACCTTCCTGTTTCTCAGAGAATGACCACCATCTGGGTAATTTGTGATAGGTTTTCCAAAATGATACATCTTGTGCCATTACCTAAGTTGCCTTCCTCCTCTGAATTGGTGCCGTTGTTCCTTCAGCACGTGGTTCGTTTACACGGCATTCCTGACAACATTGTGTCTGACAGAGGAGTCCAGTTTGTTTCCAGATTTTGGAGGACTTTTTGTTCTAAACTGGGTGTTCAATTGTCTTTCTCCTCGGCATTTCATCCTCAGACCAATTGTCAAACTGAGAGAACAAACCAGACATTGGAGACTTATCTTAGATGCTTTGTGTCTGCTGATCAGGATGACTGGGTCTCTTTTTTACCTTTGGCTGAGTTTGCTCTTAATAATAGGGCTAGCTCTGCCACTTTGATGTCTCCGTTTTTCTGTAATTCTGGGTTTCACCCTCGATTTTCTTCAGGACAGACGGAGGCTTCTGTCTGTCCAGGTGTTGACTCTGTTGTGGAGCGTATGCAACAGATTTGGGACCAAGTAGTGGAGAGGTTGTCCCTCTCTCAGGAGAAGGCCCAGCGGTTTGCTAACCGGCATAGGACTGATGGTCCTCGGTTTAAAGTGGGGGACTTGGTCTGGTTGTCCTCAAAGAATATTCCTATGAGAGTAGCATCTCCTGAATTTAAGCCTAGGTTCATTGGACCTTATAAGATCATTGAGATTCTTAATCCTGTTTCTTTTCGTTTGCTTCTTCCAGGGACATTTAAGATCCATAACGTGTTCCACAAGTCCTTGTTGAAGAGGTTTGTTGAGCCAGTGGTTCCTGCTGCTGTGCCTCCTGACCCTGTTTTGGTTGAGGGCAATCTGGAGTATGTGGTTGAGAAAATATTAGATTCTCGTTTTTCTAGACGGAAACTCCAGTATTTGGTTAAGTGGAGAGGTTATGGTCAGGAAGACAATTCTTGGGTGTTTGCTTCGGACATCCATGCTAGGAGACTCATCCGTGCGTATCATAGAACTCATCCTGACCGACCTGGTTGCTCAAATGAGGGTTCGGTGACCCCTCCTCAAGGGGGGGGTACTGTTGTGAATGGGTTTGAGATGAGTTCTGAGCGGAGACTCCCTCTGGTGGTTGCAGGCGGTGCTGGTCTGTTCAGTGAAGATTGTGAGGACTGGGAATCAGGTGTTACTGACTGGTCTTATATAAGGGAGTCACCTTCCCATCAGGGTTGCCGGTGATCAATTGTTCTGGTCTGAATCCTTCATTCCTGTTTCCCTTGTAGCCTGCTGTGTCGTGTCTGCATCTCCTGCTAACAGATAAGACATTTTCTTCTTTTTGTTTTTGTACTTTATTTTTGCATTTTGTCCTGCACTTCTTTGGGGGCCTTCTGGGTCCCCTTCGGGGCTTTTGCCCTCTCAGTTTAGTTCAGCCACTGATGTTTGTACTTTTGCTTTTTCCAGTTTTTTCAGTGGCTGCTGTTTTGATTTTGTTACACCAGAGAACTAATTTAGGTGGTAGAGGTCGTGTGATCTCAGGTGATTTTGAAACTAGTAGAGTTGGTGCTTTTCAGGGTTTTCTGGGATTGCAGTAAGTACCCTTCCTATCCTTTTCTATTTAGTTAGTTTGGGCCCCAGCGTTTGCTCATACTATTTTCTTTCTGTGTCAGTATTTCTTCTTGTCTAACCGCCATTACTTGTTTGGGGCTGTCACGCTGTCTAATGATATGTATACAATGTCAGTAAACCAGGGTGGATTGATTTAAATCAACTGATTTAAATCACGATTTAAATCACGATTTTAAATCACAAGTCAGTAAGGCTTGATTTAAATCAGTGATTTAAATCAAAGTTTCTACAGACCGGTATATCTAATTTCATCATGTGCGATATGCCCCAGACCGGTGTATCTAATTTCATCATGCGCGATATGCCCCAGACCGGTGTATCTAATCCCATAATGCGATACACTACACTCAGCCCTGTATCTAGATACATGCAGTGTGTCATGTGCTGTGAATAATCCCAGTGTGTGATACTCTCCACGTATCTGTGCTCAGTTTATAATACAGCGAGCAGCATGAACTAACAGAATAGATGCTGCCGGTTGTCCTCAGTGACAGCCTACTTGTCAGTATCACTGGCAGTCCCCAACAAAATGGCTCCGCAATGGCTCCGCTCTGTGAGCCTAAACTACATCCTCTGTTATTACAAACACCTAGTAACGGAGGAGAGAAGTCACACGTGATCAGACCCCGCCTGCATTTACTACTGTCGCAATACGAGCTAGCAGTTTATATTTCAGCAGCTGCTCTGCCTAGTGCTTAAAAGTGGAAATACCAAACATTTTACAATTATTTTTCAGATTTTATTTCTCGATCACCGGCAGTAGTTCTTGCTACTTTAACATGCAAGTAGATGAAGATTTTTAGAATCACTTTTTATATTACTTTTTTCTCCCCAGTTTAATGGGTTAATCATTCATATTTGGACACCACTGTTCTGTTGTACTTAGGAAGGAGAAAAATAATCCTGACCTTAATAACAATTTAAATAGATTTATTCAACTGAAACAATAACAACATTACAGCATAAGTTATTTGCTTAAACAAACATCCATGTTTGTTAACTAATTTGGCTAAACAAAATATATATATATTTTAAGAAACTTAGACTGTCAGCCCAGCCGACACATGAAAAACTTAAATACTACTGTCCCTGCTGTCCTCTGTAGCTCACTCGTCGTCATCTTCATCATCAATGTGATAATATACGAGAGAAACTGCCCACTAATCCTACAGAAACCTCTGGAAGAGCATGGCATTGTGAATGTTACACATATACAGCCTTTATTCTACTGAGTTAAACAACTCAGCTTTATCTCATGATGGAAGAACCTTTGGATGGTAAAATATTTTCCTCAAAAAGCAGTTTATTGAAAAAAATCCGATTTAAATCAAAAAAATCTGATTTAAATCAAAAAAATCCGATTTAAATCAAAAAAAATCCGATTTTTTTGATTTTTTTAAAAAAATCATTGATTTTTATCCACCCTGCAGTAAACTATTAATACAGGAACAACACTCTATACAACAACTAGTATAGCAACATCAGCATGTAAGTATAGAATAGATTTACCTGACACGATATCTGCTGAACTCAGGGTTAATCTTGAGGACTTGATGAGCTGAAACAGGAAAGAGGTGGACCGGGATCTAACCTGACCCTAAACTGGGGTCCTAACTAATCCCTCACCTTGGAGGTACTGATAATGGTTCAGAGGTCCAAGTCACCAACCTAACCCTGTCTCCTATCAGACCCTGAACCCTGTAATCAGTCCTAAGAAGGATCCTGACTACCACCAAAGGGATATGGGCTGATCTTAGCTAAATACACAGATTAGACATATAAGACAGACAGGATAACACTCGCTTGCATACACACTCAAACACCAAAGGAACATAAATGGTCTGGGAAATAAACTCTAACCAAGTTGAGCTTAGAACAACTAAGGAGCTCACAACTAAAGTCTATACAGATTCATTCCTATCTGTGGTCTGCATGAAGGTTTCACTGGCAACTCCCCAAGCAGACAACCAGGAATTTAAAGGAAACCAATCAACAAATAATCAATTGCAGCCGGGAGAAACTGCACCCAGTCCCAGCACCGAGCACAGACAGAATTAACTCCCTAGCTGCCAAACACAAAGAAACAGCAGCTCAGCTGTGAGAAGTCAAAATGTGCAACCGCGACGATCTTCGTGGCAATGCACACATGACAGGGGCTTTCTATTATCTTTGGGGTTCTGCTCCGGGGCAGATAGCTTTCCTATTTCTATCTTTAGGTGTAGTTAGTTTCTCAGGCTGTGACGAGGCGTCTAGGACCAACGTAGGAACGCTCCACGGCTGCCTCTAGTTGTGGTGGTTAGTCAGGGTTCTGCAATCTCATAGATTCCAACTGCTCTGGTGTATTGCCTTTTTTACCTGCACTCCTCAGCTACCGAAACATAACACCCATGCAAACATGGGGAGGACAGACACATGCAAACATGGGGAGGACACAGAGACCCATGCAAACATGGGGAGGGCACAGAGACCCATGCAAACATGGGGATGACAGAGACACATGCAAATATGGGGAGGACACAAAGACTCATGCAAACATGGGAGAACAGAGACCCATGCAAACATGTGGAGGACACAGAGATCCATGCAAACATGGGGAGAACACAGAGAAACATGCAAACATGGAGAGGACACAGAGACCCATGGAAACATGGGGTGGACACAGAGACCCATGCAAACATGGGGAGGACACAGAGATTCATGCAAACATGGGGAGGACACAGAGACCCATGCAAACATGGGTTGGACACAGAGACTCATGCAAACATGGGGAGGACACAGAGGCCCATGCAAAGGTGAGGAGGCCAGGCTGGTAGTCGTGGCAAGGAGCTGTTGCGTCGCCACACCCTGGCACACCACAAGGGAAACACAAAGTCCAGTCTGTTGTGTGTGATATGTATCAAGTAGAACACTCCCATTAGATTCCTGGGTTCCTTTGGATTCTGCAATCCCAGCTCCAGATTCCTGGTTCACACTAACGACTTCAGACTTTATGTCCATACTCAACAGTTCAACTTTACTTGAAAACAGGGCTCTTGATACAGACATAGCACCGTTCACATACATGGGCATTCCTTGAACTTTCCCTGTCTTCTCTGGCACAGCTTCCATCCTGAAGGCACTCGTATCCCTGTCCCTTCCAACAATCTCTGTCCCTTCTGACAGTCTGTCTCACTGGACAATATCTTTCCCTTCTGTGGCGTCCGTGCCCCTAGGTCCACCAACTTCCTCCCATTTTCCTTGTACGGTTTCAATAGGAAAAGGTAAAAGGCGCGCTCAGCTCTGCCTAGTCCCGGCCGTAGGCCCCGGATCCTCTTTCAAATGGTTACTGCATAAGATGGTGACCACTCGCAAGCTGCTCAGCCTGGGGTCCCTTCTGGCCTCAGCAACTTCACCCCCACGGCTATTTGACTGCCTTCTCTCACTGCTGCATCACTTCTCTCCCACTAAACAAGAAGTCCCATCCTATAGCTCACTGCTCTGCCCAACACCCATCTGTAACTCCCCCCAGTCTGGAAAACCCCTTATTCTAAGCTAATCCTGGCACTCATTCCCTATCTCTAGTGTGCCTCACTAATCTATGCCCACTATTGTCCTATTCTACTGCTACCCTTCTATTCTATCTTCTATCCCTAATCCTATACAATATACATGTAAAGTACATACATAGTAGAATAACAGTAAATGAATACATTAACATTCATAGACTCTATGGAACCGCACGTATTTAATGTGAACACTCTTCAAAGAGGGGAAGGTGTTATGTTTCGGTAGCTGAGGAGAAATAGTAAAAATAGCCAAAGTAGCAATACACCAGAGAGGCTGGAAACTATTGGGTTGCAGGACCCTAAACTTACCGCAACACTAGAAGTAGCCGTGGAGCGTACCTACGGTGATCCTAGATGCCTCATCACAGCAGGAGAGATAGCTACACCTAAAGGCAGAAAGATGAAAGCTAACTGCCCCATAGCAGATCCCCCAAAGAAATAGGAAGCCGCCAAACATGTAATGGCGGTTAGACAAGAAGAAAATACAAACACAGACAGAAAATAGCATAAGCAAACGTTGGGGCCCAATACTGTCTAGATAGAAAAGTATAGGAAAGAATTCTGACTGCAACCCAAAAAACCCTGACAAAAATACCAACACTTCTGATTAACAAAAAAAACTGAGATCACACGATCTCTACCACCTAAATCAGATCTCTGGTGTAACACACAGCAATTCAGCAAATAAAAGTGACACAGGAACAGAGCAAAAGTGCAAACACAAACTGAGCACAAATGCAGGGCCAGGCCCCAAAAGGGGACCAGGCTGAAGTGTACTGCAAGGCAGTAAACCAGCAAGGAAAATCCAACCAGAGGAAAAAAAAACACAAGTCACTTATCTGAATGAAAGCAGGAATGCAAGCTGAGCTCTAATTAAGACCAATATCAGACCATTCGGACCCAGCTGAAAGCCATTCAGCAATTGGTTCATTACCCTCAGGAATCACCGGAGGGAGCCCCAGCTCCGAAGTCGCCTCCAACTTATTCACAACAGGAAGGCATATGACGGCCTCTGTCACCCCCATACACAAACATGGGAGGACACAGAGACACATGCAAACATGGGCAGGTCACAGAGACCCATGCAAACATGGGGAGGACACAGAGACCCATGCAATCATGGGGGAACATACAAACGTCATGTGTTCTTGGCATACGTTTTTACAGTTTTACAGTGTTTTTTATGTTTTTTTTTACAGTGCACACGGTATACGGTACACCCTGTGTATACAGTACATGATAAACATCAGGGTATAATTCTGATACTACTGATGCAAACAAAATTATTCAACACCCATATCAAATTTGTTTTTGTAGCAAAATGTACAAACTTTCTGCTGTTTACAATAATCCAAACAGGAGCAATTTAAATGCTCAACTACACTGCTCAAAAAAATAAAGGGAACACTCAAATAACAAATCCTAGATCTGAATGAATGAAATATTCTCATTGAATACTTTGTTCTGTACAAAGTTGAATGTGCTGACAACAAAATCACACAAAAATCATCAATGGAAATCAAATTTATTAACCAATGGAGGCCTGGATTTGGAGTCTCCCGCAAAATTAAAGTGGAATGTAATGTCCTTAAAACAAGTCAAAATAATGCTCAGTAGTGTGTGTGCCCTCCACGTGCCTGTATGACATCCCTGTGCCTGTATGACCTCCCTAAAATACCTGGGCATGCTCCTGATGAGGCGGCGGATGATCTCCTGAGGGATCTCCTCCCAGACCTGGACTAGAGCATCCGCCAACTCCTGGACAGCCTGTGGTGCAAAGTGACATAGGTGGATGGAGCGAGACATGATGTCCCAGATGTGCTCAATCGGATTCAGGTCTGGGGAACGGGCGGGCCAGTCCATAGCTTCAATGCCTTCATCTTGCAGGAACTGCTGACACACTCCAGCCACATGAGGTCTGGCATTGTCCTGCATTAGGAGGAACCCAGGGCCAACCGCACCAGCATATGGTCTCACAATGGGTCTGAGAATCTCATCTCGGTACCTAATGGCAGTCAGTCTATCTCTGGCGAGCACATGGAGGGCTGTGCGGCCTTCCAAAGAAATGCCACCCCACAACATTACTGACTCACTGCCAAACCGGTCATGCTAAAGAATGTTGCAGGCAGCAGATCACTCTCCAAGGCGTCTCCAGACTCTGTCACATGTGCTCAGTGTGAACCTGCTTTCATCTGTGAAGAGCACAGGGCGCCAGTGGCGAATTTGCCAATCCTGGTGTTCTGTGGCAAATGCCAAGCGTCCTGCATGGTGTTGGGCTGTGAGCACAACCCCCATCTGTGGACGTCGGGCACTCAGACCATGGAGTCGGTTTCTAACCGTTTGTGCAGACACATGCACATTTGTGGCCTGCTGGAGGTCATTTTGCAGGGCTCTGGCAGTGCTCCTCCTGTTCCTCCTTACACAAAGGCGGAGGTAGCGGTCCTGCTGCTCGGTTGTTGCCCTCCTACGGCCCCCTCCACGTCTCTTGGTGTACTGGCCTGTCTCCTGGTAGTGCCACCAGCCTCTGGATACTACGCTGACAGACACAGCAAACCTTCTTGCTCGCATTGATGTGCCATCCTGGATGAGCAGCACTACCTGAGCCACTTGTGTGGGTTGTAGAGTCCGTCTATGCTACCATGAGTGTGAAAGCACAACCAACATTCAAAAGTGACCAAAACATCAGCCAGAAAGCATTGGTAGTGAAATATGGTCTATGGTGACCACCTGCAGAACCACTTCTTTATTGAGCGTGTCTTGATAATTGCCAATAATTTCCATCTTTTGTCTATTCCATTTGCACAACAGCATATGAAACTGATTGCCAATCAGTGTTGCTTCCTAAGTGGACAGTTTGATTTCACAGAAGTTTGATTTACTTGGAGTTATATTCTGTTGTTTAATTGTTCCCTTTTTTTTGCTGAGCAGTGTAATATAACAAGTGGTTTCTCCAAATCTATCACAAAATTACACTTTTAATGACTACTATAGATAAATGGCGTGCACTCTGCTCAGTATAAGCTTGGTGCCGGCTGAACCTGGAGCAAGTCCAGTTAGAATCATATAGGTGAAAAAACAGCTGCACTCAAGATATCTTTTTCCATATGCAAAATATAGATAAATTTATTCAAGTGACCACAGAAAAATTAATAGCGTATTGAGGTAACGTTTCGACCCGAGTATGGGTCTTTTTCAAACCTTACTGCAAGAGATAGATATACAAGAAATTAGTCTCAACATGACACAGGACAGATTGCTATACAAGAATATTAATGCTAATAATTAAAAATAAAAATAAGGAAAAAAGACAAAACTGAATAATGCAATGAGTAATAAATATGGAATGAAAATGATGAAAGGACAAAACCGAAAGAGAAACTGAAAAATATATAAAACAAAAAATAGATGTATGGAAAATAAAAATAAGAGAGAAAAAAATTTTGACAAAATAGAAATAAAAATAGATAATAATAGAAAAATTGAAAAAAAAAAATCTCCCTTCCTAAGGTCAGTGTCCATGTTTACACTGCCCCAGCTTTTACAACAGCATTTGCATTGCTTCTATATTGTGTCCTGTCTGCATCTGAAAAACGCTGTACTCTATATTCTCAGAGTTATAGGCAATTTTGTACATATATTGTGTATATATTGTATATATTATCTATATACATACCTTTTATATTTTGTATATTTTCCAGTTTTGTTAAGCATTAATATTCTTGTATACTAATCTGTCCTGTGTCACGTTGTGACTAATTTCTTGTATATCTATCTCTTGCAGTGAGGTTTGAAAAAGACCCATACTCGAGTCAAAACGTTACCTCAATACGCTATTAATTTTTCTGTGGTGACTTAAATAAATGTATCTATATTTTGCATATGGAAAAAGATATCTTGAGTGTGGCTGTTAATTCACCAATATGACAATTTTAATGACTAATGCAGTCTCAGAATAAGGCCGGAGTCACACTAAACGTATGAAAGATCAGTCCAAGTCTCCCTGCCGAGAGTCGCACAAGTGTTCTCCGTATGGTCATCCGTGTGTAATGTGTTTGCAGTGCGATGATGCGATTTCCTCTCAGCCATGTATCTGTATGACATGCGTGTGGCTTTACATTTCTCATTGATTTTCCCCATTAAATTAAATGGCTCAATGGTGGGAAATGCATCAAAACCTAATTAACCCCTTAACGACCAAGCCATTTTGTAGGTTAATGACCAGGCCAATTTTTACATTTCTGACCACTGTCACTTTATGTGCTTATAACTCTGGAACGCTTCAATGGATCTTAGCGATTCTGAGATTTTCTCGTGACATATTGTACTTCATGATAGTTGTAAAATTTCTTCGATATAACTTGCGTTTATTTACGAAAAAAACGGAAATATGGTGAAAATTTGTAAAATTTTGCAATTTTCAAACTTTTAATATTTATGCCCTTAAATCAGAGAGTTATGTCGCAAAAAATAGTTAATAAATAACATTTCCTACATGTCTACTTTACATCAGCACAATTTTGGAACCAAAATTTTTTTTTGTTAGGAAGTTATAAGTGTTAAAAGTTGACCAGCGATTTCTCATTTTTCCAACAAAATTTACAAAACCATTTTTTTAGGGACCACCTCACATTTGAAGTGAATTTGAGGGATCAATATGACAGAAAATACCCAAAAGTGACACCATTCTAAAAACTGCACCCCTCAAGGTGTTAAAAGCCACATTCAAGAAGTTTATTAACACTTTAGGTACTTCACAAGAATTGAAGAAATGTGGAAGGAAAAAATGAACATTTAACTTTTTTTCCCCAAAATTTTTCTTTCAACACAATTTTTTACATTTTGTCAAGGGTATCAGGAGAAAATGAACCACAATATTTGTTGTACAATTTCTCCTGAGTACACAGATACCCCATGTGAGGGGGAAAACCAATCTTTAGGTGCACGGCAGTGCTCAGAAGGGAAGGAACATCATTTGAGATTTTGAATGTCAAATTGGCTGGAATTGAGAGCGGACACCATGTCGCGTTTGGAAAGCCCTTGATGTACCTAAACAGTGGAAAACCCCCATAAGTGCCCCCATTTTGGAAACTAGACCCCCCAAGGAACTTATCTAAATGTGTGGTGAGCACTTTGAACCCCCAAGGGCTTCACAGAAGGTTATAGAGCCGTAAAATTAAAAAAACATATTTTTTCCACAAAAATGATCTTTTCACCCCCAATTTTTATTTTTCAAAGGAAAAAAGGATCCCAAAAGTTATTGTGCAATTTGTCCTGAGTACGCTGATACCCCATATGTGGAGGTAAACCACTATTTGGGCGCATGGCAGAGCTTGGAAGGGAAGAAGCGCCATTTGACTTTTTTGGCTGGAATTGAGATTGGACTCCATGTCGCATTTGGAGAGCCCCTGATCTGCCTAAACAGTGGAAACCCACAACAAGTGACCCCATTTTGGAAACTAGACCCCCAAATGAACTTATCTAGATGTGTGGTGAGAGCTTTGAACCCCCAAGGGCTTCACAGAAGGTTATAACGTAGAGCTGTAAAATTATAAAATCATATCTTTTCCACAAAAATGATCTTTTCACCCCCAATTTTTATTTTCCAAAGGGTAACAGGACCCCAAAAGTTATTGTGCAATTTGTCCTGAGTACGCTGATACCCCATATGTGGGGGTAAACCACTATTTTGACGCATGGCAGAGCTCGGAAGGGAAGGAGCGCCATTTTTGAATGCAGACTTTGATGGAATGGTCTGCGGGTGTCATGTCGCGCTTGGAGAGCCCCTGATGTGCCTAAACAGTAGAAACCCCCCACAAGTGACCCCATTTTGTAAACTAGACCCCCAAAGGAACTTATCTAGATGTGTGGTGAGCACTTTGAACCCCCAAGGGCTTCACAGAAGTTTATAACGTAGAGCAGTGAAAATAAGAAAATCATATTTTTTTTCCACAAAAATGATCTTTTTGCCCCCAAATTTTTATTTTTATAAGGGTAACAGGAGAAAAAGGACCCCAAAAGTTGATGTGCAATTTGTGCTGAGTACGCTGATACCCCATATGTGGGGGGGAACCACTGTGATCGCCTTACTGCGATCTTTGGGAGGCAGAATGAAAAAATCCACAAAAGGTTAAGAATTGGTTTTATTTTTTACGCCGTTCCTCGTGCGGTATTAGTGATTAGGCGACTTTATTTTTTGGGTCGATGCGATTACAGCGATACCAGATTTACATCCTTTTTTCATGTTTAGCTTCTGTCACACACTAAAAGACAAGGGTTTTTTTTTAATTTTTTGTAAGAAATTTTTGCATCGCTGTATTTTGAGAGCTATAATTTTTCCATATTTCGACCAACAGAGTTATCTGCGGGCTTTTTTTTTGCGGGACGAGCTGACGTTTTTATTGGTATATTGGTACCATATTCGGGCACATAACGTTTTTTGATCGCTTCCTATTCCGATTTTTGTGGAAGCAGAATGAACAAAAACCAGCAATTCAGGAATTGTTTTTTTTTTCTCCGTTCCGCGTGTGGTAAAATTGATAAAGCAGCTTTATTCTTCGGGTCACTACGATTACAGCGATACCTCATTTATATATTTTTTTTATGTTTTGGCGTTTTTTACACAATAAAAAATTTTATTGAAAAAATAATTATTTTTGCATCAGTTTATTCCGCGAGTTATAACTTTTTATTTTTTCGCTGATGATGCTGTATAGCAGCTTGTTTTTTGCGGGACAAGATGACGTTTTCAGCGGTACCATGTTTATTTATATCCGTCTTTTTGATCGCGTGTTATTACACTTTTTCCAAGCGGTATGATGATACCGCTTGGAAAAAGTATAATTTACTACTTTTTTGTGTGTTTTTTTTACGGCTTTTACTGAAGGGGTTAACTATGGTAACGCTTTTATAGATGGGATTTTTACGGACGCGGCGATACCAAACATGTGCATTTTTTTTGTTTTTTATATTACATAAAAATGTGTATTTTTTAGGGGAATTTTTTTTATTATTTTTTAAAAATGCTTTTTTTACCTTGTCCCTTTATGGGACTTTCACTTTTTTTACTTTTGATTGCAGGTCCAGCATTGCAATGCATTGTACCTATGGTGAAAGCTGCTGTGACAATGGTCACAGTGGCTTTCTGTAGCTAGATGACCCGGAGGTTGTCATGATGTGTAGCCCAGCTGTGCCTGGAATCTATTCCCCAGGGGATGCACCAAAGGTAACACCCACAAGAGACCTGATATGCACACAAAACATCTTCACCATTCCCTAGAGCCACCAGAGGGAGCCCTTTTGTAGTATATAAGGATGGTGAAGTCACAGCAGCAGACCAGATTAGCCTGAGAGCTGAAGAGAGTTCAGAACGAGTTTTGCTAGTCACCTCAGAGAGGAGTTGAGAGTTGTTGAGAGAACCTGAAGACTGCAGCTTAAGCTTAGTTCAATGTGTGGAGGCTAGTACGAGTGGAGAAAGATAGCCACTTCAGCCTGGTCAGAACTGAGTCAACTGAGTGCAGTTCAGGGAGTAAGCGTGCCGACGCTTTGAGAGCGGTGAAGAGAGAGAAGAATCAGCCATCTTCTGCTAGTGTGCCTATGCTATAGGTCGGAGTAGGACGAAAGGCGAGTGGAAGAGAAGAAGAGAGTAATAGGGGTTGAAACAGCATTGATAGCTTACCTCTACTCTGAACAACCGGACACCGGGTCCGAGCTTGCTAGAATCTACACGACTAGTAGGAGATACTGGAGACCCTGCGGGACTTCAAGTCGCAGGGGCCCACAAGTGTTGATATGTAACCGGGGTCAGGAAGACAGGAGTCTGGGCAGGATCCGCCATTAGAGACACTGTTCTATCCAAGAGAAGGTTCCACCATAAAGTCAGTCGGGCGTATAAGTGAAGATAGAGTTAGACTTCGTTATATACAGGTCAGAAACTCACACTGCAGGAGTAAGGAGGCCTACACCTACTCAGTGGGAATAACTGGACGTGCATCCTCCACCCTGCCAGCACCCCGGGACGTGCCTGCAACACCATCAGTAAAGGTACAGAAAGAGACTTTTGTGTGTGTGTCTTCATTATTGCTCCTGCGGCTGAACTCCCTTTCTCCGTCCTGAACCCCTATACCGCCATTTACCCTGAGGGACCCAGTCTTGCCTGTTGAAGACTTAACACTTTGCTGCCCAGAAACAACCCCTCAGTGGATTTACACAGCAGCGCTGGTCACACTGACCAGGTACCACAGGTGGCGTCACGAATTCCTACAAATACTTTAATCCCCTGTAAATACCCCCTTTTTAGTGAGCGCACAGGGCCACGGACCGAGCTGTGCTACCCGTGACATCCCCCATTGAAGTGAACGGGCTCGGTGCCGAGTACCCCACAGGCCCTGGCGGGAGACTCATTTCCTGGCGTCACAAACAGGATTTCGTGCCCTGCAGCAACGGAGTGATTGGTGCCCGTTACTGTGTGCCTGAATTGGACTGTTTTTGTGCAAAAAGACTGTGCTTACTATTTTTGTGATTTTGCCACCAATTGTCCGCCATTACCCGCCAAATTGCAGCGCTACGGCGCAAAGAAAAGGGGGCGTACCTGCAGAAAGCGCGCTGAGTCCCGGACACGCCCCAACGCTGACGCGGCGGCAGGTCCTGTGGAGAGCTTCGGGGAACGCTCTGACGTCAGAGCGCCGGCGACACAGGTCCTTCTGACTACTGAAACCGGAGGAAGCTGCGGCCTACAGGAGAAGGTAGGCCACGCTTAAGTAGGGGGGCACAGACATGTTGCAGCAGCAAGCTGACAGCGCGGTCCAGGCCGACCGCCCCAATGACTTACCCACCGGCGCTGCCGCGCAGGATGGAAACGCTGGCCTCTCACCAGGTCCTGTGGCCCCGATAGTACCGCTGACGCTGCCATACCTGCCTGGAGCAAAGTGGCTCCCTCAGTGTAGCGGTAAGCCAGACACCCTGTCAGGGTTTAAGCGCAAAATATGCAGCATAATGGACATGTACCCTATGACAGAGAAACAAAGAGCTGCAGTGGTAGTGGGACAACTGACTGGTGCTGCAGAAAGGGAAGTAGAGACATGGTCAGCTGCAGACCAGGAATCAGTGCTTGCAATTTTCTTAAAGCTACAGACTATCTTTGAGGACCGCACTGAAACAGATCTCCGGATGAGGTTTTACCAATGCTCCCAGAAACCAGATGACAGTATTAGGGACTACGCCTGCTGACTACAGGGGGCCCTGCGAGCTCTCAAACAGGTTAACCCCATAAGTGTCAGCAATGAAAATAAAATGTTAAAGGAACAATTTGTACGGGGACTGAGGTCCCAAGCTGAAAGCAGAACTGTGCACTGGTGGTCCTTGGATCATCCTGACGCTACCTTTGATGCCCTAAAGGATATGGCTATAAAAGGACTGCGACCCCTGGAAAAGCCCGAGATGGCAACCCAGTGTCACCCGGGTGAAGCCACTCTAAAGCCAGCAGCATCCACCTTTTCCCCGCTGGTTGCGGAAGCCAAAACGCAGGTGGCGCCCCCTACTGAGTTGGACTGTCTGCGCTCAGAAGTGCGCCAGCTGACCAAAAACCTGGCCACTGTAATGAGTGCCCTGCAACTGCGAAAGGAGGAAGGAGGAAATATCCTCCTAGCTGACTGCTCAGAGGAGGTCCCTTGGATGAGCCGGAGGAGAAGGAGGACGTCGCCCCACCGGAGGAGGACAACGCCACCCCCAGGAGCGACCCCCGATCAGCACCATCCTCGCCGAGAGATCATCTGCTACCGTTGCAACAGAGAAGGTCATCTAGCCCGACAGTGTCCTTTAAACGAGCAGATCCTGGGTCCGAGGGCCAACACCCAGGACTAGACTCTTCAGGCCCCCTCAGACTGGAACCGCAGGTTTGTGGGAGGAAGACCATACCTGTCCATCATCCTGGACGGGATCGCAATCCCTGCCCTGCTGGACACTGGATCTCAGGTAACCATCATACCTGATGTCCTGTATAATAGGTTTTGGTCCATGGACAGTCTCCAGCCCCCGAGCCCTGACTTTGCAGTATACGCCTCTAATGGTCTCCCTGTTGATATACTCGGAGCCAAAAACGTAGACGTAAAAGTGGGTAGAGTGGAGCTGAAGGACCAGGGACTCTTAGTAGTAAAAACTGTAAATGAGGAAAATGGCTTAAATGTGGTTTTAGGTACTAACATTATCAGTAACTGTCTGGGAGAAGTTGTGTTTTTGCTCCAACAGCTCGCCGATGTTGCCAGGCCAAAGCAAAAGGGAGTGATCCAGAGGGAGATTCGGGCCCTGATGTGCCAGCAGCAAGCGAAACTGACAGATGGTGAGATTGTTAATGTACGGGTAACAGACCCGAACCCCATTGTGATACCCCCAATGAGTGAAATGCTTATATGGTGTAGAGCAGCAATAGGTCTGAGAGGACAAAACTACCAAGCAGTAGTAGAGCCCCATTGTTCAGAACATAGACCTACACTCTTGACTGCTAGAGGGGTAGTGGAGGTACGAAATGGGAGAGTGCCAGTACGTCTTCTCAACTGGGGAGAAGATGAAGTGAACTTACCACGATATGCCACTGTTGCTAAATTACATACAGTAGATAATAACTCCATTCTCACGACGGAGTCCTTAGCCTCCCCCCAACCAGCGGAGGAGAACGACCCAGCAACCCAGGTGGAGGATTGGTGTCAACAGCTCCATGTCGGGATGGACACCACTCCAGCCCACCAGAAACAGGGAGTACTTCGAGTGGTACAGGAGTACACACAGGTATTTAGCAAACACCCACTTGATTTTGGGACAATTAAGGGAGTGCAACACCATATCCCTACAGGCAACCATCCCCCCATTAAAGAGCGGTATAGGCCTATACCTCCAGCACACTACCAGAAAGCCAAGGAGATGTTGTGTGACATGAAGGAAGCAGGGGTGATAAGGGATAGTTGTAGTCCCTGGGCAGCACCTCTAGTCCTAGTCAGGAAAAAGGATGGAAGCATGAGAATGTGTGTAGATTACAGACAAGTGAATCGCATTACACATAAAGATGCATACCCTTTACCACGCATTGAAGAATCCTTAGCTGCCTTAAAGACTGCTAACTACTTTTCCACCCTTGACCTCACTAATGGGTACTGGCAAGTAGCTGTGGCTAAGGAGGATCGGGAGAAGACGGCTTTCACCACCCTGATGGGACTCTGTGAGTTTGACAGGATGCCGTTTGGACTCAGCAGTGCCCCGGGAATGTTCCAGAGAGTGATGAAGAGTTGTCTGGGACATCTCAACTTTGAAACCGTGTTGCTGTACCTGGACGACGTAATTGTGTACTCCAAGACATATGAAGATCATCTGAAGCACCTGGCGGAGGTATTCGAGTCACTGTCCAAGTATGGGATGAAACTGAAGCCTTCAAAGTGCCATCTGCTCAAACAAAAGGTACAGTACTTGGGGCATATTGTCAGCTCAGAAGGAGTAGCGCCAGACCCCGAGAAGGTCACCGCCATCCAGAAATGGCCGGAAACGAGGAATCTCAAGGAGGTGCGCCAGTTCCTGGGACTGACAGGTTACTACCGGAGATTTGTAAAGGATTACACCAAGAAAGCAGCGCCTCTGCAAGACCTCCTGGTGGGACAATCCCTCAAGAGCAGAAATTCTCCATTCCACTGGGGTAAAGAACAGGCTGAAGCCTTCAAGGAGATGAAGGAGATCCTGACAGGCGATGAGATCTTAGCCTACCCTGACTACAGCCAGCCGTTCCTGCTGTACACTGATGCTAGCAACGAAGGATTGGGAGCTGTCCTCAGTCAGAAGCAAAATGGCCAAGAAAAAGTCATCGCATATGCAAGCAGGAAGCTCCGCCCGACCGAGAGAAACGCATAGAACTATAGCAGCTTCAAGTTGGAATTCCTGGCACTGGTCTGGGCCATTACAGAAAGATTCAAGCATTACCTAGCCTCCAGCAAGTTCACTGCTTACACTGACAATAACCCCTTGACACATCTTGAAACAGCCAAGCTGGGAGCCATGGAGCAACGTTGGTTGGCTCGGCTGTCAGACTATCAATTCACAATCAAGTACAGGGCGGGCCGTAAGAATGCCAACGCTGATGCCTTGTCCAGAATGCCTCATGAGTCCGACACGGAAGAGGAATTGGATGACCTTGAGGAGATTGAACTACCTGCCTTTCACAGAAACGGGATGATCCACGAGCAACGAGCCTGCAGGAGGCAGCGTGGTAAGACCTTAAACCCTTTACCTCACCACAGCTGGAAGGAGACCCAGAACAGTGATCCGGTTGTCAGCCGTATCAAGGAGCTGATAACTCAGGAAGGTTCCTCCTTGGAGAAGGATGCGTCTCAACAAGCAAAGCAGCTGTGGAATGAGAGAAGCCGGCTGTTTATCTACCGTGAGAAGCTGTGCCGAAGGTACGTCAACCCAAGAACCCATGAGATGGTATGGCAGATAGTAGTCCCCAGAACGGACATTCAGATGGTGTTGGAAGCCTACCACGATCAAGCAGGGCATTTTGGCTGGAAGAAACTGGAGACCCTGTTGAAGTGTCGTTTCTACTGGGTAGGAATGCGCAGTTCCATCGAAAAATGGTGTAAAAACTGTGCGTCCTGTAGCCTCCAAAGAAAAGACTACAGCAGTCAGAAGGCACCCCTACAACCCATCAAGACGACTCGACCCTTGGAAATCGTGGCCCTGGACCATGTCAAGTTGTCACCCAGCCAGTCAGGATACTCATATGCCCTGACAATGGTGGATCACTATTCCAGGTTCCTGGTGGTCGCCCCTGTCAAGGACCTGACGGCAGAGACAGCAGCAAAGACGTTCCAAGCGTATTTCTGCAGGCCCCATGGATATCCTGAGCAAGTGTTAACTGACCAGGGCCCTGCCTTTGAAGCCGAGTTGTTTAAAGAGTTCTGTCATTTGTACGGATGCAAGAAGATAAGAACAACACCGTACCACCCCCAAACAAATGGTCTCCGTGAAAAGATGAATCACATAGTCATTGATCTGCTGAAGACGGTACCACTTGAGGAGAGGAATAGGTGGCCAGACCTACTACCTGACCTGGTAGATCTGTACAGTCACATACCGGTGAGTTACACTAACTGCACTCCAGCCTACCTTATGCGAGCAAGACCAGGAAAGCTGCCCATGGATTTGGAACTTGGTGTTGTAGAACCAGAAGCTGATGTTACTACTGAAGATTGGGACACAAACCGACAGGAACAGTACAGGAGAGTACAAGCCTGCGTGGAAGATAGTCTCAATAAAGTAAGGGAAAAACAAGAAGAAAACTACAACAAAAGTGCGCCAGCTGAACCTTTTGTACCTGGAGAAATTGTGCTGAAAAGAAAAAGAAGAATGCACAAATTAGATGATCAATGGGAAAGAGAGCCATATGTCGTGCAAAATTCAAAGTTTGACAACAGGAAAACATGTACCATTAGTAAAGATGGAGGAAAGACGATCACAACTGTATCAAGAGATCACCTAAAACTATGTCCAGATATGTTAAAGCTTCGCGAAGAAGAACCTGTTATTGACAAAGAGAAACCAGGTGAAGTCATACACACGGACTTAGGAGATTTTCCTGCAGATTGGCCTTGTATCGGAGAAGCTGTGATCATTCCAGTACTTCAATTTTATCAACCGCAAGAAGCACTCCAACTTCAAGTTGAGCCAGTTGTCGCAGCAGAAATAGTTCAAGAGGAACCTGCTCCTGAAGCATCTCAAGTAGAGTCTCGAGAAGTGGAGTCTCAAAACGTGGAACCTCCAGATGTTGGGTCTCAGGAAGAAGAATCCCCTGGCGAGACAGAACCGCATCGCTCAGCCGCAAGTATGCTTGCCAGATCCCTAGAGAGGTTAAGGCAGTATTACAGTTTACCGGCACGTAGGACAGACAGGTCAAATGCTACCTCACCTGACGCAACACCACGTAGGTCAGTACGCATGACAAAAGGAAAGAGTTAACAAATGTAAACAGTTAACAAGAGTCAAAGTGTATAAATGTATATAAATATCGTGAAAATACATGTATATATGTTACTTTTAGCAATTGTTAAAAATTCTTGCCTCCCGTAAGGGAAGAGTTCATTTGATATTTGATGTTAATGTTGTTGTTAATTTAAAAATTATTTCTTTCAGCCCGGGAGTGCTGATGTTAACCAAGGGGGGATGTGTAGCCCAGTTGTGCCTGGAGTCTATTCCCCAGGGGGATGCACCAAAGGCAGCACCCACAAGAGACCTGATATGCACACAAAACATCTTCACCATTCCCTAGAGCCACCAGAGGGAGCCCTTTTGTAGTATATAAGGATGGTGAAGTCACAGCAGCAGACCAGATTAGCCTGAGAGCTGAGAGAGTTCAGAACGAGTTTTGCTAGTCACCTCAGAGAGGAGTTGAGAGAACCTGAAGACTGCAGCTTGAGCTTAGTTCAATGTGTGGAGGCTAATACGAGTGGAGAAAGATAGCCACTTCAGCCTGGTCAGAACTGAGTCAACTGAGTGCAGTTCAGGGAGTAAGCGTGCCGACGCTTTGAGAGCGGTGAAGAGAGAGAAGAATCAGCCATCTTCTGCTAGTGTGCCTATGCTATAGGTCGGAGTAGGACGAAAGGCGAGTGGAAGAGAAGAAGAGAGTAATAGGGGTTGAAACAGCATTGATAGCTTACCTCTACTCTGAACAACCGGACACCGGGTCTGAGCTTGCTAGAATCTACGCGACTAGTAGGAGATACTGGAGACCCTGCGGGACTTCAAGTCGCAGGGGCCCACAAGTGTTGATACGCAACTGGGGTCAGGAAGACAGGAGTCTGGCCAGGATCCGCCATTAGAGACACTGTTCTATCCAAGAGAAGGCTCCACCACAAAGTCAGCTGGGCGTATAAGTGAAGACAGAGTTAGACTTCGTTATATACAGGTCAGAAACTCACACTACAGGAGTAAGGAGGCCTACACCTACTCAGTGGGAATAACTGGACGTGCATCCTCCACCCTGCCAGCACCCCGGGACGTGCCTGCAACACCATCAGTAAAGGTACAGAAAGAGACTTTTGTGTGTTGAAAGGCTGGATGTGCACAGTCCGTCAAGGTGCCAAAACTGACACCTTGCCATTATGGACTGTGCACGTCCATGGACATTAAGGGGTTAAGGAGCCCGTATATTGGCTCCACAAGAAGTTCCCCCCTCCAATCTTTCAAATCGAGTCCCTGCTGGTGTCTTGTTTTTGCTGGTTTGTGACAAACATGTGTGAGAGCCTATCCTTAAATACAACTGAGCTGGTTCTTATACATTGGTTCTGTGGAGGTGTGTTCCTGGCTTTTTTATTGGTTGCCAGGACAATATGCATGTCAAGCTTCCTGTTTTTGCCTGCTTCAATCTCCTGCCTATTTGTTGCACGCTATACGGATGGTCTGTGTGGTGTCCGAATTTTTCTCGCACCCATAGGCTTGCATCGGCGAGTCTCAGGCGATATACGCGTACAATCACAGCATGCTACGATTTGACATGAACATGGAATACGACTGAGAAAACAAACGCTGATGTGAGCTGCTCCATAGATTAACACTGGGCCGAGTGCTTTGTGATGTTTTCTCGCATAGCACGGTAGTGTGACGCTGGCCTTATTCTACTCCCTCATGACTAGCAAGTTTTGTAATTAGTAAAACAACCTCCAGGTGTTATGACACCAGCTTCTGGCAGCGTTCACTAATATTCTTGGGTTAGTGTGCGGCAACTGCCTTTTTTAAAGTTCAAGGCAGGCGACTGTGACAGCCACTCCAGAATATTCCTGTCTGCAACCAGGACTACTCGCTTCTGATTCTCCTGGATCTCGCTGCAGCATTCGACATTGTGGATCACCAGCTCCTCCTCACTATGCTCCGCTCCATCAGCCTTATGGATTATGCTTTCCTAATTCTCCTCGTACCTGTCAGACCGCTCCTTCACTGCATCACTTGCAGGATCTTCTTCCTCTTTTCTTCCCCTTGCTGATGGGATTCAGTCCTAGGTCCACACTTCTTTTCCCTACACACCACCTGTATTGGTCAAACAGATAATTTGGCCTTTAGTACCATTTCTATGCTGATGACACCCAATTGATATACAGTATATCTTCTCCTGACATCACTATTACAAAATACCAATGTCAGTAACATCATGTCCTCCCTGTCTCTGAAACGGAATATTATCAAAACTGAACTTCTTATGTTTCAGTCGCCCTGTTCCTAAATTCTCACTTCAATCTATCCTGAATGCAGCAGTCAGGCTCATAATTCTGTCCAGCCTCTACACAGATGCATCCTCACTGTGCGTGCCAGTCATTACACTGGTTACCATTCCACTGTAGACTACAACATAAATTACCCTCACCCAAAAAGCTCCCATGCTTCACACCCCACATCTCCTCAATCTGCTTTACCACCATACCCTGACTGGAGTACATGTCTTTTGGAGGTGCACAACAGTAAGATGCTCCTGATTCATCAAGTTGTGTGCGTCTTTTAATGAATTATACACATCTCACTCCAGCGGTGCCATCATTCACACTGGTGTGCACAGCGCCAGCCTTACTGACGCTAGTGCTGTGTCTATAATATAATCCACTTGACGCATGACATGGAGCCATCTATCCTTGTGCATTTGTGTTATATAGAATTTTGTCCCTTCTGATTATGTGACTTCTCCCCCACGCCATCAGCTTGTCTGTTTTCTAGATACACAGTTCCAGAGAAAGTGATGGAGGCAGCAGACAGCACTAAGCCTCTGCCTCCCTGTCACAGGCTGACTGTGCAGTACAATCACTGCCCGGCCTCTCGTAAAGCGGCATCAAACAGGCTGCCATCCCCATAGCCATGGATATAGAGGAATGCCTCTTTTATGAGCCGGTCCTGGAACACGACGAGCATCCTGTATGAGGCTGCCCGTCCCTGGCACATAACGAGCGTCCTGTATGAGGCTGCCCGTCCCTGGCACATAACGAGCATCCTGTATGAGGCTGCCCATCCCTGGCACATGACGAGCGTCCTGTATGAGGCTGCCCGTCCTTGGCACATGAGCGTCCTGTATGAGGCTGCCCGTCCCTGGCACCTGACGAGCGTCCTGTATGAGGCTGCCCGTCCCTAGCACATAACGAGCGTCCTGTATGAGGCTGCCCATCCCTGGATCATGACAAGCGTCCTGTATGAGGCTGCTCGTTCCTGGCACATAATGAGCGTCCTGTATGAGGCTGCCCGTCCCTGGCACATGAGCGTCCTGTATGAGGCTGCCCGTCCCTGGCACATAACGAGCATCCTGTATGAGGCTGCCCGTCCCTGGCACATGACGAGCGTCCTGAATGAGGCTGCCTGTCCCTGGTGTAAGGAGATCAACGGTATTAACCCTTTAAAGGTTTCATCCTCTTTAATTGTGTCAATGTATATAAATATGCGTGCTTTGTATATTGCTATGTAGGTCTATATGTGGGGTTTAGTGACAGGTAGTCAGTGCTTCCTAGGGGTCACTAGATGGGGGCACTAGGAGCATAGTGTATATAGCCCTGGTTAACTGTTATCTGCAAGGGATCACTAATGGGGGCGTTAGAGATCCAGTTAGTTATAAAAAGACGTCAGTGCAGTATTCGGGTTTGGTCACTAGATGAAGGCAGTTAGCACATTTATTCGGTTAGGGACAGTAGTTAGGGACTTGTTGCTAGGGAAAGATTGCCTCCAAGCGGGAATCTGTCAGGAAGTTCTCCTCGTAGCGGAGATCAGTCGGGGGTGGACCTTGCTAGTGTGAGGAAGTCCACGCTCCTGGGCCCTGGGTAGAAAGAAGAGGGGACCAGCAACCCTTGAAGAAGCCGGTGCAAGATTCACCGTGGTAGTGTGGACCCAAAGAGAGTGGGTTTACACAGCAGTAGTCCAGAGGAAGAACCACTGTGGGAACGCTCAGCAGAAGAGGTCGTGCTGAAGCGTATAAGCGAGTGGGCCATCAGAAGTATCCGGGCAGGATAACCAGAGAGGGGTGGACGACCCAGTAAATGTGTCTTTCTTATGCTGGATTGAAGTGTCTCCAGGGAAGAGATTGAAGTGCCGTTTTTACCAGGTTCCTCGTCCCGTCAATACTTATTGGTCCACTCTGGTGTGGCAGCGGAGAAGAAGCAGAATTGTGAAGAATGTATTGCTGGTATCGTGTAAGAGATGCTTATGGTGTCTTCGATGTGCTGTGTCCAGAGGAAAATAAAGCAGAACTGTTTGACGTGATTTTGGACTCTGACTCTAATTGCTCTGTACGCTCCCTCACGGGAGAAGAACACCTTTGCATCACAGACATGACAGAGGTAAAACTTCACATAGCTTCCAGTACATCGGCCCCGCGCCGTCCCTTTACAAGTGGCACATAATGAGCTTCCTGTATGAGGCTGCCCGTCCCTGGCACATAAGGAGCGTCCTGTAGGAGGCTGCCCATCCCTGGCACATAACGAGTGTCCTGTATGAGGCTGCCCGTCCCTGGCACATAACGAGCGTCCTGTATGAGGCTGCCCGTCCCTGGCACATAATGAGCGTCCTGTATGAGGCTGCCCGTCCCTAGCACATAATGAGCGTCCTGTATGAGGCTGCCCGTCCCTGGCACATAACGAGCGTCCTGTATGAGGCTGCCCGTCCCTGGCACATAATGAATGTCCTGTATGAGGCTGCCCGTCCCTGGCACATAACGAGCGTCCTGTAGGAGGCTGCCCGTCCCTGGCACATAACGAGCGTCCTGTAGGAGGCTGCCCATCCCTGGCACATAACGAGTGTCTTGTATAAGGCTGCCCGTCCCTGGCACATAAAGAGCGTCCTGTATGAGGCTGCCTGTCCCTGGCACATAATGAGCGTCCTGTATGAGGCTGCCCATCCCTGGCACATAATGAGCGTCCTGTATGAGGCTGCCCGTCCCTGGCACATAATGAGCGTCCTGTATGAGGCTGCCCGTCCCTGGCACATAACGAGTGTCCTGTATGAGGCTGCCCGTCCCTGGCACATAACGAGCGTCCTGTATGAGGCTGCCCGTCCCTGGCACCTGACGAGCGTCCTGTATGAGGCTGCCCGTCCCTGGCACCTGACGAGCGTCCTGTATGAGGCTGCCGGTCCCTGGCACCTGACGAGCGCCCTGTATGAGGCTGCCCGTCCCTGGGCCCTGACGAGCGTCCTGTATGAGGCTGCCCGTCCCTGGCACATAATGAGCATCCTGTATGAGGCTGCCTGACCCTGGCACCTGACGCGCGTCCTGTATGAGGCTGCCCGTCTCTGGCACATTACGAGCGTCCTGTATGAGGCTGCCCGTCCCTGGCACATAATGAGCGTCCTGTATGAGGCTGCCCGTCTCTGACACCTGACAAGCGTCCTGTATGAGGCTGCCCGTCCCTGGCACATAACGAGCGTCCTGTATGAGGCTGCCCATCCCTGGCACATAACGAGTGTCCTGTATGAGGCTGCCCGTCCCTGGCACATAACGAGCGTCCTGTATGAGGCTGCCCGTCCCTGGCACATAACGAGTGTCCTGTATGAGGCTGCCCGTCCCTGGCACCTGACAAGCGTCCTGTTTGAGGCTGCCCGTCCCTGGCACAAAACGAGTGTCCTGTATGAGGCTGCCCGTCCCTGGCACCTGACGAGCATCCTGTATGAGGCTGCCTGTCCCTGGCACATAACGAGCGTCCTGTATGAGGCTGCCCGTCCCTGGCACCTGACGAGCGTCCTGTATGAGGCTGCCCGTCCCTGGCACCTGACGAGCGTCCTGTATGAGGCTGCCCGTCCCTGGCACCTGACGAGCGTCCTGTATGAGGCTGCCCGTACCTGGCACCTGACGAGCGTCCTGTTTGAGGCTGCCCGTCCCTGGCACATAACGAGTGTCCTGTATGAGGCTGCCCGTCCCTGGCACCTGACGAGCGTCCTGTATGAGGCTGCCCGTCCCTGGCACCTGACGAGCGTCCTGTATGAGGCTGCCCGTACCTGGCACCTGACGAGCGTCCTGTATGAGGCTGCCCGTCCCTGGCACCTGACGAGCGTCCTGTATGAGGCTGCCCGTCCCTGGCACCTGACGAGCGTCCTGTATGAGGCTGCCCGTCCCTGGCACCTGACGAGCGTCCTGTATGAGGCTGCCCGTCCCTGGCACCTGACGAGCGTCCTGTATGAGGCTGCCCGTCCCTGGCACCTGACGAGCGTCCTGTATGAGGCTGCCAGTACCTGGCACATAACGAGTGTCCTGTATGAGGCTGCACGTCCCTGGCACATAATGAGCATCCTGTATGAGGCTGCCCGTCCCTGGCACATAATGAGCGTCCTGTATGAGGCTGCCCGTCCCTGGCACCTGACGAGCGTCCTGTATGAGGCTGCCTGTCCCTGGCACCTGACGAGCGTCCTGTATGAGGCTGCCCGTCCCTGGCACCTGACGAGCGTCCTGTATGAGGCTGCCAGTACCTGGCACATAACGAGTGTCCTGTATGAGGCTGCACGTCCCTGGCACATAATGAGCATCCTGTATGAGGCTGCCCGTCCCTGGCACCTGACGAGCGTCCTGTATCAGTAATGATCACCGCGCGCCTCCCCGCTGCCGCCAGTGAGTGTCAGTCAAGGTGTGCGCTGGAAGCTGCGGCGGTACCAGGCGGGAGGAGGGAGCGCGCACCCTCGCAGTCATTCACCACAAGCCTCACGGCTGCAGCACGGAGCGATCGCTGGGCGCCTTGTATACAGCAGCCAGGCACTCGCTCCTCCCAGACTCCGGAGCCGGGAGCCCACTGCACGCTGCTCTACTACTGGCATGGAGCGGGTGTGAGGGACACATTGCCAGCCGTGTGGATGCCGCCTTCCTGCCGTGGGTACACTATGGTGGTTAGTGGCAGCAGCAGGGACAGTGACTTCATGTGAGGACTGCTGTCATACCCCGCGCTCGTCTGGAAGGACTAGATTATAGCACACCGGATCCTACGACCACTGCGGACAGTCACCTTCACCTGAGATCTGGATGTAAATTGTCCCCGATCACATCTGATGATGAGCTCAGTGACAGGAAATAAAGAGAGGATTCCAGTCACCTCCAGGAGCAGGAAATATGGGGTAAGAAGCCGCACATGTAGTGTGATGATGTCTCACCCGGGCAATGCGATCATGGGCAATACCCTGTACCAGGCGGTGGGCACCGACATCACACAGAGGGGCCGCGAGGTGACTGCCAGAGGGGTATATACTCTGTAATCTGCCTGTCAGTGTGCACATGGAGAAGAACTGGTGTGACTGATCTTCATACTGCATGTGCCAGGCGGTGGGCACCGAACATAGCAGGAGATCATCATCCATAGCAGCCAATGTGCACATATCACCACACAAGGTACTGCTGTAACTGATCATAGGTGTATACCCCCATGTGGGCACACAACATCATACAGAGGGGCAATAATGTAAATCATCATAGGTGTATACCCCCATGTGGGCACACAACATCATACAGAGGGGCACTGCTGTAACTGATCATAGGTGTATACCCCCATGTGGGCACACAACATCATACAGAGGGGCACTGCTGTAACTGATCATAGGTGTATACCCCATGTGGGCACACAACATCATACAGAGGGGCACTGCTGTAACTGATCATAGGTGTATACCCCCATGTGGGCACACAACATCATACAGAGGGCACTGCTGTAACTGATCATAGGTGTATACCCTCATGTGGGCACACAACATCATACAGAGGGGCACTGCTGTAACTGATCATAGGTGTATACCCCCATGTGGGCACACAACATCATACAGAGGGGCAATAATGTAATATCATAGGTGTATACCCCCATGTGGGCACACAACATCATACAGAGGGGCACTGCTGTAACTGATCATAGGTGTATACCCCATGTGGGCACACAACATCATACAGAGGGCACTGCTGTAACTGATCATAGGTGTATACCCCCATGTGGGCACACAACATCATACAGAGGGGCACTGCTGTAACTGATCATAGGTGTATACCCTCATGTGGGCACACAACATCATACAGAGGGGCACTGCTGTAACTGATCATAGGTGTATACCCCCATGTGGGCACACAACATCATACAGAGGGGCACTGCTGTAACTGATCATAGGTGTATACCCCATGTGGGCACACAACATCATACAGAGGGCACTGCTGTAACTGATCATAGGTGTATACCCCCATGTGGGCACACAACATCATACAGAGGGGCACTGCTGTAACTGATCATAGGTGTATACCCCCATGTGGGCACACAACATCATACAGAGGGGCACTGCTGTAACTGATCATAGGTGTATACCCTCATGTGGGCACACAACATCATACAGAGGGGCAATAATGTAAATCATCATAGGTGTATACCCCCATGTGGGCATATACATTATACAGAGGGGCAATAATGTAAATCATCATAGGTGTATACCCTCATGTGGGCACACAACATCATACAGAGGGCAATAATGTAAATCATCATAGGTGTATACCCTCATGTGGGCATATAGCATCATACAGAGGGGCAATAATGTAAATCATCATAGGTGTATACCCTCATGTGGGCATATAGCATCATACAGAGGGGCACTGCTGTAACTGATCATAGGTGTATACCCCCATGTGGGCACACAACATCATACAGAGGGGCACTGCTGTAACTGATCATAGGTGTATACCCCCATGCGGGCATATAGCATCATACAGAGGGCACTGCTGTAACTGATCATAGGTGTATACCCTCATGTGGGCACACAACATCATACAAGGGGCACTGCTGTAACTGATCATAGATGTATACCCTCATGTGGTCACATAGCATCATATAGAGGGGCACTGATGTAACTCATCATAGGTTTATATATTGCATAGACCAGCCATTGGGCATTATCACATAGAGGTACATTGTTGTGATTGATCATAAGTGTATATCATCATCATACTGCACATGCCAGCCAGTGGGCACAATGCCATTATATATATATATATATATACACACATAGCCCAGCCAGTGGGCACAATGCCATTATATATATATATATATATACACACACATAGCCCAGCCAGTGGGCACAATGCCATTATATATATATATATATATATATATATATATATATACATATATATATGTATATATATATATATATATATATATATATATACACACATAGCCCAGCCAGTGGGCACAATGCCATTATATATATATATATATATAATATATTTTAATATATATATATACACACAGATAGCCCAGCCAGTGGGCACAATGCCATTATAATATATATATATATATATATATATACACACACACATAGCCCAGCCAGTGGGCACAGTGCCATTATATATATAATATATATATATACACACATAGCCCAGCCAGTGGGCACATATCATCACAGTGACTGCTCATAGGCATGAACAGTGAACTGCATAGCATCTCATTGAAGCACTAATGTGTGATTGCTCGTGTTACCACATATACCAGCTATTGGACACATTACATCACAGATCCCTCTATAAAGCTGTGATTGATAAAAGACTTCTATATGACGACATACTCGGGCCGGTAGGCGCATAACATCACATAGTGTCCCACAGAAGTCCATCGATATGTGTCCCGATATATACCAAGTAGTGGGCACATAAAATCTTACAGATCAGTGTCTCCATGTGCCCAGGTACAGTATTTTCTGCACTTGGCAATGGGCATTGCGCTGCTTTTTTGGTGGATGACTTTTCTCTCGTACATACATATATATATTGGGGCATAATGTGAGGAATGTGCCAATGCAATGTCAAGGGTCCGATCATTTATGGGTAAGTAATGGGCTGCCGCTTCCTGTGTGTGACATGTTAGTCACACTGTTGATGATTGGAGTAGTAGTGAACGCACACACATGCCTGATGGACGCACACTGTGCTGGTCCTGTTGAGATATCGTGTGTACATAAAGCTGTCGTAGCTCCAGACATTTCTGACATGTGATGTGTGACAGGAGACATGGCTGTCCGACATTTCTGACATATGATGTGTGACAGGAGACATGGCTGTCCGTGACCAGGGCTCTGTCAGATATGAGTGGCTGTGTAGTCTCGGAGATACCTGTATATACAGGGAGACTGCCATGAGTGCTATATACAGGACACGGGAACATTCCCTGGCCATACTACGGTGGATTTTGGGAGGTATCTCTTGAACACCTTCATGTCATTGAACTTTGGAGAAATGAGGCTCTCCGGTATTCAGTCCAGGATCCATTCCTTTCTCAGGAGCCTCTTGGGCATGCTTCCGCCTTCCCCTATGGTACAGACAGGACAATGTATGGAGCTTAATGAGCTTTTGTCAGAGGTGTCCCTACTTGTCTTCACAGACCAAGTGACCCAGGAAGCAGCTTTTACCCTTCAAGATTCAAGATGTTCCTAGATGGTGTTGGTGGCAATTATTCCGTTTATTTAGGGTGTGCGGTATGTTCCTTGTAATGCTGCCCATAAAACCATTGTCATCCCTGCCTAGAACGCAATAAACCTGCCGGCGGATCAGCAGAACAAAGACTGGCCGCCCTTCTTCCAGCACCAGTGTCTTCCAGGCATCCCTGGCACAGGAGGGCTCCATCTCCAGTACATGCACCTCCATGGCACAGTTTGGATATGTGAGGAGTAAGATCTGCAGTGAGGAGGAGCTTTCCTGCAGGATCTCTGCTCTGGATGAATCGGGGCTTGGGTGGAAAGCTAAATTGCAAGGATTAAAGAGAGTTATTGATGTGATCGTATTAAAATTGAGGAGCATAGCCCCATGCGAAGAGCACATCACAATGTGACGTAGGATTGCAGTGAGACCGTCTCCGAAGAGCAATGCAGGTCTGATAAGTGTGTCATTGCCCCCCGAATACAGACGGCTATAGCTGGTGTGATGGAGAAAGGAACATAAAATCCCCATGATGGCCCTTGTGCTGCTGAAACTCTTATGATCTGCACAGGTCTTTGCAGGGTGCTATTATCTACATTACAATGTGCGTCCTGTAATCACATCCATGTCACTAGAGATTTGCATCCATCATCGCACAGTTTTCGTATCATTCTTGTCTTTTTGCCAGATTGTGATCCAGACCAATGCCGCACTGAAGGATCACCGTTCTCGGCTCCATTTCCTTTGTCTTTATCCTGTGTTACCTAAGCTTATCACAACTGAGGTACAATCCAAACATTTGTGTCCGCTCCATCGAGGAGCCTCTGATAATCATAGAAAGCTCTGTAATACGGCCGCATAGCACAGACTTGGTTACAATAGTTTTATATATTTGTACACCCTTTCTTCCAATGTTCTTACCACTGCCCACATGCCCCATTAACATTGTCCAATATTTTAATCATGATCATCACAAATGAAATCAGTAATGTTGATGGTTTACCCACAGCAAGTATTGTCACGTCATCAATATGTCATTTGCTGGAATCACCCCCCTTTCTTAGAATTGAAGGAACATGGCCCTCTGAAATCCACAATAACCCAGTCACAACGGGAATTTGTCTGAAGAATTAGAATTCCCCAAAAAGTGCTAAGCTGGAAATGGCACTGCTTGTAAAAGAAAAAAAGGGGCTTAAATACCCCACAACCCATATAGATTCTGTCTCTCTGATCCTGTTCTCTTCACTGTAACACTGCATGAAGGATAACAGACAGTTACGTGTCAGGTGAGGTATTAATGTACTGCTGGGAGGTGAGGAACGGTAGTTCCAGTACCTATGGTGCTAGCAGAATGCTGGTAAAGAAGAACCGCTCACTTTAAAAGTGTAATTTACAGAGCAAGAGAATCTGGATAGTTCTTGGACATAGTGCAGGAAGACTATGCTTTTCTGCAGATTTAGTAGGAAATGACAAGTAAGTAGTGAAGAGCAAACGTGGTCGGATAAGGTGTTAGCCATGCTCAGGTACTAACTGTGTGACTTCGGCGTGCTTGAATAATATATTCGAGACCCCGCGGCTGCATGTCTCTCGGCTGCTAGACAGCCAGAACACATGCAATGATTGCCTAGCAAACAGACAATCCGAGCATGTGGTGGGTTGTCGACCAGCCATGAGACATGCAGCCGCGGGTCTTGAATATATTATTCAAACACGCCGAAGCGAAGTCACTCAGTTAGTACCTGAGCATGGCTAACACCTTATCCGACCACGTTCGCTCTTCACTACAAGAAAGTCTTAACACGGCGAACCACAATGAGATTCAGAACATTGCTCCAGTTTTCGAGCATTGTCACTTGTCAGCACATAGACGGCCAGAACTAGCTCCAGCCACTCCTGCCGGGTAACATTGTAAGATACGAATTCCCCTGCGGCCACGAAGATCAGCATTTCACCATTGCAGTGCTGTCAAAATAACGTAATTATATATTATGTTACTAACAAAAGCTAAAACATATGAACATTTCCAATCCAAGGTTCCATTTCTGACCGTTGTCTCATCTGTTTGATCACTTCATAATGATATGAATCCAGGTTATGGTAAACCATTAGCGTTAGTCAATGGACCGTAACATTTTGCTGCGTTAGTCACAGAAACCTTCATGAATTTACTGCACATTATTATTGCTTACAATCCCACTTTTAAAGAGAGTGACTCCAATAATAAAATGATATTAGCTTCAGCTACATAATAGCCAAGTGCCTCCTTTCCTTTGATAGGCAACTCACTACTTGCTGCCAATATTCTCTTTACCTCCGTCCTGTCTTATTGCTTTGCTATATAGATAATGGTCAGAGAAGGTTTTATAGAAATATTTTACATTCTCAATGCTTTACACAATCATTTTCCCAGTAGAATTATTCTGCACAGTATAATTATAGTGAGCGGATTAACTCCTACTAGTACAAGCCCTGACACTTGACTGCTCAGATCATGATCGCACAATGAAGACATATCTGATTTTAGCAAAAAAAAAAGGTCAAGAGGTTCTTTATTGATAAAATGCTAAAAGTGCATTCACCCTGCACGATTATTAGGCGCGAAGGTTCCAAGGACCATTCATTCCCAATGTGCAGTGTCACCAGGCTAGCGATCACCTGACAAACGAGCTAGACGCATGTTTGTTGGGTGAAGTGTTTTTTTAAAGGGGTTATTCAGTAGTGACTGACTATACAGTGTCACATGACTCTCCGAAAATAGCAGCACCAACACTGCAGCAACCACGCCACTGCAGGAGGTGTGTATCGAGTGTGTTTATTTCATGAGGAGCACTGAAGTGATTAATCAAGTGCTGTCCAGTGGTGGACACCCTATTAAGCTTGTCGAGATCAATGATAATGTATGAGCACAGTTTGGGCAACCCCCCACTGCAGCCCCAAAATACTGCCAAGATCATTTTATTTGCCATAATAAAAGCCAAAAAGCTACAGTACCTTCATCAGGTACACAATAAATAAATGTGACCCACTTTTACATCACCTCACTAATACAGCCATGTTCAAACTCAAAGAATTATGTGCCTAAATTTACATGGAATCTGCAGAAATTCCACTGGCAATGTACGCAAATGGTTTTTTTTATGCCTCATTTACATGCTATGTAAAAAAAAAAAAATCAGTGTGGGATAATGAGGGTAAGGCCGGAGTCACACTGGCGACAAAATCGGACGACTGCAATGCGATGAAATATCGCATTGCAGTCGGACCTATGTTAATCTATGGAGCAGCTCCCAGTATCCGATTTTTTGTGGTCCGTTTTAAACCCGTGTACAATCGCAGCATGCTGCGATTGTCACCGATTGTCGGTGACAATCGCCAATGCAAGTCTATGGAGCGATGAAAATCGGATTACAAACGACCACACTGTGTGACTTGCGATGAAATCGCATCGGTGTCCTTTAGAAAAGCCGGCAATTCATCCCGCTATACTGTAAAATCACACTGACAGCTTTAATAAAGACTAGAAGAATAGATATATACACATAGAACACATATATATATATATACATGTCATTGTGCAGTACATATACATATTTATAGTTCCTAGACTCTACATACTGTAATAGCCGCTAATTCAATTGCCGGGTTTTGTGAAATCACAGAAGCCGACATGAATGATACATTGTTCCACACAGTTAACCATGTCATTTCCTGTATTTGAATATTTGTTTAGAACTTACAATTACATGAGATTTGTACAAATTCAGACATGTAGGGTTAATTAAAGTGTAATTTCGTTGAAAAAAAATGCGTGGCCCCGCTGTAATTCCCACCAGCAGACAAAGCAAAGCGAGTGGGGCAGATAATAATAGCCTAGGGAGGGTACATTTTTTTTGTGCCCCCTGGCTACTAACATCTGCCCCAGACACACCAGAAAGGCAAATCTATAATTAGATTCGCCCTTTTGGAACTTGCCCGTATATTCCCATTAGCCCTGTAGCGGTGGCGAATGGTTAATCTACCTTACTGTCACCTTAGTATTAAAAGTGACCTTAAGGCAGGTTAATAATTATAGCTGTCATTAACAACTATCAATATAATCTATTGAAGTAATAAAAAAACACACACACTAAGATAATAATTGTAATGAAATAAAAACACATTATTTACCATATTTTATTTTACACTTAATCCGTGCGAACCATTATCTCCTACAATAAAGCAAAAAAAATAAAACACATTAATTCTACCTATTCGCGATCTGTCACGTCCCACCTGTAACCCTTTGCACAAAGGGTTAACTAGCTTTGAGCCAAGCAGTGCAAGTAATCCTGCATGCTCAGCTCAAAGCTCATGAATGAATAAGTTCCTCTCCTGGCGACAGGAGAGGATGTGTTTTCATGAATGAAGCTTAATTGATTGTGTCCACTTTCCCTTTAGGTCAGGTCACTACAGTTAAATTGGCAATAAATCAATTAAGCTCCATTCATGAATCTATTCCTCTACTTTCGCTGGAGAGGAACTTATTCATTCAGGGGAATACAGGTCTGAGACAGCATTATTAGCTCTCTGCGACCTGTAACCTGTTAACCCTTTCTGATGGATTACACCGTGGGACCTGACTGTACATCGGATTGGTAAGTATAATTTTGCTTTTTTATTTTATTTTTATTACAGGAAATGGTTTTAGCAGGAAAATAAAATATGGTCAAAAACTGTGATTATTTAATTAAACTTATTTTTTATTAAACTGTGTGTGTTTGATTTTTCTTTCATACAATAGGATTAATAATTGATAGTTGTCTAATTGACAGCTATCAATTATTAACCTGCCTTAAGGTCACCTTTCAATACTAAGGTGACAGTAAGGTGAGATTAACCCATTCGCCACCGCTACAGGGCAATGGGAATAGACGGGCAAAGTGCCAGAAAGGGCGAATCTAATTATAGATTTGCCCTTTCTGGGGTGTCTGGGGGCAGATGTTAGTAGCCAGGGGGGCACAAAAAAAATGTACCCTCCCTAGGCTATTATTATCTGCCCCACTCGCTTTGCTTTGTCTGTGTGGTGGAGAAAATACAGCGGGAGCCCACGCATTTTTTTTCAACGAATTTACACCTTTAATTAACCCCTACATGTCTGAAATTTAGCACACATATACTCATGTAATTGTATGTTTCAAACATATATAAAAATACATGAAATTACATGGTTAAATGTGTGGAAACAATGTATCATTTCATGTCGGCTTCTGTGATTTCACTGAAGCCGGCAATTGAATTAGCGGCTATAACAGTATGTAGAAGTGTAAGAATTATAAATATATGTATATATATATGTCACAATGACATATATATATATATATATATATATATATATATATATATATATATATATGTGCTCTATGTGTATATATCTATTCTTTTTTTGGCATTTAAATACTATTCTTTTGGATCCATTATATGTCAGTTTTGCAAGCCTGCGAGAAAATCTCGCAAGTCGGATGAAAATCGGATGTTACAAGGTACACACACATGCGATTAAATCGCATCTTTGAAGGAAAATCGGATGCCAGAAGGATGTGTGATGTTTTTATTTTGATCCGATTGTCGACCGTCTAAAACGGACCGATTTTTTGTGGTTGTGTGTGACTCCGGCCTAACATGGATTTTTTCATTTAGTGCATGTTCATTGTTCATGTGGATCTCACACTAAAAAGACTTTGATTAGCTCCATTGAGCTTTGCTGGGGCTAATCCATCTACAAATCTGCATATAACCATTGTAGCGGATATACTGATCAGCAGCCACCAATGTCTGATAAGCTGTTATGTTTAGGTAGCTGAGGAGAGCAGGCAAAAAACGGCAATACACCAGAGAGGTTGGAATCTACTGGATTGCAGTACCCTGACTAACCACCACAACTAAAGGCAGCCGTGGAGCGTTCCTACGTTGGTCCTAGACGCCTCGTCACAGCCTGAGAGGTTAACTACACCTAAAGATAGAAAGAGGAAAGCTATCTGCCCCGGAGCAGATCCCCAAAGAACATAGGAAGCTCCCAAACATGTAATGGCGGTTAGACAAGAGAAAATACAGACACAGACAGAAAATAGTATGAGCAAACGTTGGGGCCCAATCTGCCTAGACAGAAAAGGATAGGAAGGATACTTACTGCAATCCAAAAAAACTCTAAAGAAAGCCAACGCTACTAATTGCAAAAACACCTGAGATCACACGACCTCTACCACCTAAATTAGTTCTCTGGTGTAACAAAACTAAGCCGCAGCCACTGAAAAAACTGGAAAAGGCAAATGAACAAATAACAGAGGCTCCAGAGGAACTGAGAGGAGCCCAAGCCCCCCAGGGAGGGAACCTGGCTAACTTCACAGAAATGCAGAGAAATATGCAAATGGAAAGCACAAAAACAAAAAACAGAAAATATCTTATCTGAGAGCAGGAGAAGAGGCAAGACTCAGCAAGCTTCCAAGTGAACCGGAAACAACGTTGAGACAAGAACAATTGATCACCGGCAACCATGATGGGAGGGAACCTCCCTTATATCCAGCCAGTCCGTGATTCCTGATTGCCAATCCTCATTGAATGGTTCAGTACTGTCTGTAACCACCAGAGGGAGCTTCTGCTCAGAATTCATTTCTAAAACATTCACAACAATAAGGGTTTCATAGAAAATTAGTGATGAGTGAACATGCTCGGAAAAGGTGTTATCTGAGTATGCTCGGGGGCTGACCGAGTGTCTTTGGTGTGCTCAAATAATGTGTTCGAGTCCCTGCGGCTTCATGTCTATCAGCTGTCCGACAGCCGCAGCACATGCAGGGATTGCCTAACAAACAGACAATCCTCACAGGTGCGAGCCATGCAGGCACAGGGTCTCCTACATATTATTCGAGCGCTCAGAAGACACTCGGTTAGCCCCCAAGCGTGTTCTGATGTATCCGAGCACGTTCATTCATCACTACTGAAAATCCATAGTGGATCATCATTTCTGCTTGCAATCTTTAGATCATGCACTGCCTTACTGAGGCTCGCCGCTCTGCAACCTTCAAGTACACAGCCAGAATCAGTCAGGAAAAAATGCTCCAAGCTCCATCAGATTGTATGTATGGAGGGATTCTTACCTGGAGGCTTTGATTCCAGTCTAACTCCACACATAAGGCACCTGACTGATCATGGCCACAGTACAAGAAGGGACTGTGCAAAACTGTCCTGAGGAAGGTGTGATTATGTAGTATTTGGCTATGCAGGACCTGTGACCATAAGACTGCAGAAGCTTTCTTTAGGAATCAGTGTTGCCACATTAGTCAGTGCGCCAGCAATATGTAATTCTGTATTGCAGCCTTCAGATCTCATTAGAAGTTGAGATCCTTTGAAGACCACTGAAAGCCATATGTAGCCGCTCACAGCAGCCGAGCACATGAAAGAGCATGGTAACTCTGATTGCTGTTTGTTTGAAGAGCCAGTCTTGTTACAGCGTGACGTCAGTGGGGTGCTGCTTATATGGTTTGCCAGAAGGCTATCAAGCAATCCGAGCCAAGCTTTCTTTCCTCATCTCTAAAGAACTACACTTTTGCCCCGCTCAAGGCTCCCATCTAGCAAATATATAAAAACTATTGATGTCCGGTTAGTGATGGCAGGAAATGTCAGATAATTTACACAATGGTAATAGCTGACGATAACTGTATTTCCTCGTGTAGGAGTATTTACTTGGTACTATTACTCAGGCATAATCAATACGTTTCATATCACATCATGTTTTATCAGACGTTGGGTAATTCACAGGTGACAGTGTCTGATTTACTTCACAGGAGGCAAAAGATGCTCTCTGGTAGGTTATTTATTAATGCTCCCTGCTACCATCTCTCCCCAGGTATGAGACATAAACCTGGCTATCTACGTGGTGCATACAGTGGGGAAAAAAGTATTTAGTCAGCCACCAATTGTGCAAGTTCTTCCACTTAAAAGATGAGAGAGGCCTGTAATTGACATCATAGGTAGACCACAACTATGAGTCGTCCGACACTCGCATGTGAAATCCCAGCTCTGGCGCCGGCACTCGGGAGTGGAGCGAGCGGCTGCATAGAACTACAGGTCCTTCTCAAAAAATTAGCATATAGTGCTAAATTTCATTATTTTCCATAATGTAATGATTACAATTAAACTTTCATATATTTTAGATTCATTACACACCAACTGAAATTTGTCAGGTCTTTTATTGTTTTAATACTGATGATTTTGGCATACAACTCCTGATAACCCAAAAAACCTGTCTCAAAAAATTAGCATATCAAGAAAAGGTTCTCTAAACGACCTATTACCCTAATCTTCTGAATCAACTAATTAACTCTAAACACATGCAAAAGATTCCTGAGGTTTTAAAAACTCCCTTCCTGGTTCATTACTCAAAACCCCCATCATGGGTAAGACTAGCGACCTTACTTATGTCAAGAAGGCCATCATTGACACCCTCAAGCAAGAGAGTAAGACCCAGAAAGAAATTTCTCAACAAATAGGCTGTTCCCTATATGCTGTATCAAGGCACCTCAATGGGAAGTCTGTTGGAAGGAAACAATGTGGCAGAAAACGCTGTACAACGAGAAGAGGTGACCGGACCCTGAGGAAGATTGTGGAGAAGGACCGATTCCAGACCTTGGGGACCTGAGGAAGCAGTGGACTGAGTCTGGTGTAGAAACATCCAGAGCCACCGTGCACAGGCGTGTGCAGGAAATGGGCTACAGGTGCCGCATTCCCCAGGTAAAGCCACTTTTGAACCATAAACAGCGGCAGAAGCGCCTGACCTGGGCTACAGAGAAGCAGCACTGGACTGTTGCTAAGTGGTCCCAAGTACTTTTTTCTGATGAAAGCAAATTTTGCATGTCATTCGGAAATCAAGGTGCCAGAGTCTGGAGGAAGCCTTGGAGAAGGAAATGCCAAAATGCCTGAAGTCCAGTGTCAAGTACCCACAGTCAGTGATGGTGTGGGGTGCCATGTCAGCTGCTGGTGTTGGTCCACTGTGTTTCATCAAGGGCAGGGTCAATGCAGCTAGCTATCAGGAGATTTTGGAGCACTTCATGCTTCCATCGGCTGAAATGGAGATGAAGATTTAATTTTTCAGCACGACCTGGCACCTGCTCACAGTGCCAAAACCACTGGTAAATGGTTTACTGACCATGGTATTACTGTGCTCAATTGGCCTGCCAACTCTCCTGACCTGAACCCCATAGAGAATCTGTGGGATATTGTGAAGAGAAAGTTGAGAGACGCAAGACCCAACACTCTGGATGAGCTTAAGGCCGCTATCGAAGCATCCTGGGCCTCCATAACACCTCAGCAGTGTCACAGGCTGATTGCCTCCATGCCACGCCGCATTGAAGCAGTAATTTCTGCAAAAGGATTCCCGACCAAGTATTGAGTGCATAACTGAACTTTATTATTTGATGTTTTTTTTGTTTGTTTTTAAAAAACACTTTTATTTTATTGGACGGTTGAAATATGTTAATTTTTTGAGACAGGTTTTTTGGGTTATCAGGAGTTGTATGCCAAAATCATCAGTATTAAAACAATAAAAGACCTGACAAATTTCAGTTGGTGTGTAATGAATCTAAAATATATGAAAGTTTAATTGTAATCATTACATTATGGAAAATAATGAAATTTAGCACTATATGCTAATTTTTTGAGAAGGACCTGTACATGCAGCCGCGCACTCATGGATTTCACATGCAGTCGCGCCAGAGCTGGATTTCACATGCGAGTGTCAGACGACTTCGTCGCATGTGTGATCCCGGCCTGAGAGTCAAAATCGGAAAACAAATCCAGAAAATCACCTTGTCTGATTTGGCAGGATTTATTTTGCAAATTATGGTGGAAAATAAGTATTTGGTCACCTAAAAACATGCAAGATTTCTGGCTCTCACAGACCTGTAACTTCTTCTTAAGAGGTCTGTCCTCCACTCATTACCTGTAGTAATGGCACCTGTTTGAACTTGTTATCAGTATAAAAGACTCCTGTCCACAACCTCAGTCACACTTCAAGCTCCACTATGGTGAAGACCAAAGAGCTGTCGAAGGACACCAGAAACAAAATTGTAGGCTGGGAAGACTGAATCTGCAATATGCAAGCAGCTTGGTGTGATGAAATCAACTGTGGGAGCAATAATAAGAAAATGGAAGACATACAAGACCACTGATAATCTCCCTCGATCTGGGGCTCCAAGCAAGATCTCACCCAATGGGGTCAAAATGATCACAAAAACGGTGATCAAATATCCCAGAACCACACGGGGGGACCTAGTGAATGACCTGCATACAGCTGGGACCACCATAACAAAGGCTACCATCAGTAACACACTACGCTGCCAGGGACTCAAATCCTGCAGTGCCAGACGTGTCCCCCTGCTTAAGCCAGTACATGTCCGGGCCCATCTGAAGTTTGCTAGAGAATTTGGATTATCCAGAAGAGTATTGGGAGAGTGTCATATGGTCTGATGAAACCGAAGTAGAACACTTGTCGTGTTTGGAGGAGACAGAGTGCTGAGTTGAATCCAAAGAAAACCGTACCTACTGTGAAGCATGGGGGTGGCAACATCCTGCTTTGGAGCTGTTTCTCTGCAGTGAGACCAGGACGACTGATCCGTGTACATGAAAGAATGAATGGGGCCATGTATCGTGAAATTTTGTGTGCAAACCTCCTTTCATCAGCAAGGGTATTGAAGATGAAACGTGAATGGGTCTTTCAGTATGATAATGATCCCAAGCACACCACCATGGCAACAAAGGAGTAGTTTCGTAAGAAGCATATGAAGGTCCTGGAGTAGCCTCACCAGTGTCCAGATCTCAACCCCATAGAAAACCTTTGGAGGGATTTGAAAGTCCATGTTGCCCAGTGACAGGCCCAAAACATCACTGCTCTAGAGGAGATATGCATGGAGGAATGGGCCAACATACCACCAGCAGTGTGTGCCAACCTTGTGAAGACTTACAGAAAACGTTTGACCTGTCATTGCCAGCAAAGGATATATAACAAAATATTGAGATGAACTTTTGTTAATGACTGTGAAGGAAACCCCCTTCCTTCCACGTCACCAATGTGACGTACTAACTACACAGGCACAGCTCTCCGGCGCCCCCTTTGTCTCAAGTCAGTAAGGGAACTGCACCTAGAGCAAATGGCCTCCGGGGAGAGTGTACTGTTACCCACTGGGTATTCTAAGATTCGTGTTCAGAGTAAAAGCATCAGCCCAAAATTAATTTTATGGTTTAATTGCCTTAAGGGCGCACTAAATAATTACAGAAATATACAGTTAGCTATAAAACGGAATTACAGTGGATTTGCAGTCAGAGTAAAATACAACAATAATGGTACAAGGCTTAGAGGTATTAGCTAGAGGTCAATATTACCAGGTTGTAGGTTGCATGTGGAGGCAGGAAGCTCTGCAATCCACAGGTAAGAATCTTAGTTGCTGGACAGTCCTCCAAAACGTGTGCCGCTGCTCCCTTGGCAGATCTGTCCCTTGTTCCTTCTTAGATCTTCATCGTCTTGGCTTCTGTAAGAATAGAGGGAGTCTGCCGTCCGCTCACAGTTCTTAAACCTGCTAGGTCCCTCCCCTCGGTATCAGAGGGTGGGCTGATATTCTCTGCCCTTAGCTCCCTGCAGAATTTATTCCCAATATCTAACAAAGGGGTTAACTTTCTCCAGGACGATCGGATCAGGACACGAGAGGTACCAGCGGATGCAGTATGTTTTGCCTGTCGCGTAGAGATCAAACCTGGCCCGATTGGGTCTCTGTGGAGGGCCAATCTCTATATCTCAGGCCCCAGAGCCATTACCAACTCAGGAGTTGCACTGTCAGTTGCCCGAGGTCCGCAGGATCACGTAGATATTTCTTATGAGTCTGTACCTACAAAGATGTGCTCATAATTCATAATCCTAGAACGGAGCCGTAGGGTCTGGGAAATACAATGGGTGTGTTTTCTGTGTCTAGCTGGCAGGTATAATCTAATTGAAGCCCCCAGATTTGAAGTACTGTTTTGGCCTGGCCTACTTAGCATACTAAAAGGCATGGCTATTCACAATGGAGACTAAACCCTATTGTCTTCAATATGCCTAAGGCCATGGGGGTAGGAGCAGTTAGCTGCTGTGAATCTGTGAATTCAGACAAAATAGCACCTGGGAACAGACAAAATGGCGGCTGGAACAGACCATATCCAAGATGGTGGCTGTTCCTTCCTCACAATGACCAAATACTTATTTTCTACCATAATTTGCAAAATAATTCTTGCCAAATCAGACAAGGTGATTTTCTGGATTTGTTTTCTCAGTTTGACTTTCATAGTTCTGATCTACCTATGATGTCAATTACAGGCCGCTCTCGTCTTTTTAAGCGGGAGAACTTACACAATTGGTGGCTGACTAAATACTTTTTTTCCCCACTGTAGTTACCAACTGTCCCAGATTTCACACAACTCCAGGGCTAAAACGTCACCCAAAGTGAGCATTCTGGGGTGCTCAGGGTTGGGAACATTCCCGGGATGGTTGGTGGTGGGACTTCAGCATTCCCAGAAATGTCCTATCCTTCGGTCCCAGGGTACATCAGTGACCCACTCCTCAGTTTACTTGTTGTCCTTCCTTGGTCACTTTTAGTAAGTAATAACAAGATCTACTATTTTGGAGGTGCCCTGGCTGTTTTGAAGATGCTATGTATAGCCATCATAACTAAGCCCTTGACAAAGTCGCTCAGATTTCCAGTTGCCCAGATTTGTCAACTTCAAGAACTGACTGTTCTCGTTCTGCCCAGACAGGTGTCACTGTAAATTATATAATCTGTGTCTACTGCAGTTTTAATTATTTGCTTATTAAACAATCAATTGATTTTGCAGGAAACAGTAGTTCCGCGATCACAAAATAGTAGCAGCTAATTGCGGGTGCAGTTTTCTGTTGCGATGGTGCCTCACCATGCTCAGTTTGGTCACCCTACTAGGTAGGCTTCTTTTACACTTACCAGGTTTTTTTCGTCCCGTATTGCAGCAATTTTCACGGTCTTCTGCAATATCGGACCGCAAAAAACTTGCGGATCACCGTTTTTCGGATTTCCAATACTATGGAAAAAGTTTGGGAAAAAAAAACGGCATTCTGCAAAACTGGAAGTCACGGTGCACTGCAAAAACAAACTTCCGTTGTTTTTGCGGCCCCATTGATTTTCAATGGGGGCTGTGTCCTTAAGCCGTGAAATATATTGAGCAAGCTCGATATTTTTTACGCGCTTGCCCTTACGGTGTACGGCACTCTGATGAATTTTTGTGACCCGTTTTTGCGGCCCCATAGAAATGCATTGGGGCTACAAAAAAGGGCCGAAAAAACACGACAAGTGTAAAACCAGCCTAAGACCTCATTTTGACGTCAGTGATTATTCTGATATGTAAAAAAATGGTTTGCGTTTCCTCAGTATTTTTTTTGTAATAGGTGATGCAGAACAGAAAAAAAACATTTTTTTTTTTTTTTTTTTTACAAATTATGTCTACACTCAAACAATGATTCAAAGTGCACTCTCATAACTCATTATTTTAGAATAATTAATTATCATAGCCAGGTCTACATTAAGACCAAGCTTAAAGAGGAAGACGGCCTTTCTCTACATTTTTCGTGTTAAACTGGATCCATGATGTCAATTTTTTTTGGTTTAATTTTGCCTCTCCATCGCTGAGGTATTACAGATTAAAGTATTTGGCACTTAAATAGTTATTTTTTTAAGTTCTAGTGGGTGTTGCCAGAGATTCTACTATGGGCGTGTACTTCTTCCTCTTTCTGATGCTGACCAATCATGTGTAATGAACAAGACACTAAGGAAAGAAGAATAGCTCCCCCCCACAGTAGTATTGGCAGTTTGTCCTCATTGCAGAGTGGTGACATGTGCTTGAGCACAGCAGAGCTGAGTGTGATTCACTGGCAGCTTCTAGCTCATGTTCCAAACAATGCTAGTAGCTCTCCTCCTCTCATAGTGCTGCCAACTCTACCAGTCTTAAGCAGGCATCCACATACTAGGGTGAAAGAGAACACACCAACACTATGAGAGACATAATGACACAGCATTCAGTGTGGAGGGAGGGGTGGTACAGCAGAGTTGGCAGCTCTACACTTTCTTTGCCAATGCTAATGTGTATTTGGTGGTCCTGCCAATAAAGCTTATTTGAATTTGAGAGAACTGATAGAAGTGTTGAAATGAGACTCAACTTTTGCAGTACTGCCCCTCCCCCAACATTGAATTCCAGATGTGAGGGCTGAAAGCTGTCAGGTAATCACACTCAGATCTGCTGTGCTCCAGCACCTTGTCACTGTGCAGTGTGGAGAGCAGCTGTTGTTCAATGCTGTTGTGAGTGTGTGTTATTCTTTCCCCAGTGTATTGTTATTTGGTCAGCATTAAGGCCCCGTCTCATATAGTGAGATCGCTAGCGAGATTGCTGCTGAGTCACAAATTTTGTGACGCAACAGCGATCTCACTATGTCTGACACGTAACAGCGATCAGGCCCCTGCTGTGAATCGCTGGTCGTGTCAGAAATGCCTGGACTTTTTTTGATTGCTGGTCTCCCGCTGGCCAGCACGCATCGCTGCGTGTGGCAGGCTGGAGACAATTGATCAGCCAGCCGGAGCTGGTAACCAAGGTAAACATCGGGTTTCCATGCGCCGGGCGGTGCCTGGAAACCCGATGTGTACCTTAGATACCAGCGTGCTGATGCAGGGGAGCTGGTAACCAAGGTACCCAGCGGGTTTCTAAGCGTCGAGCGGTGACTAGAAACCCGCTGTGTACCCTGGTTACCAGCTCCCTGCACCAGCACGCTGGTATGCTAGTAACTAAGCAACGTGTGTCGCTTGTTACCGGCGTACTCGCTGTCCTGATAGCTGCTGAGATCTGCCTGTTTGGCAGCTCAGCAGCGATCATATAGCGACTCAGCAGCGATCCTGACAAGTTCACATCATTGTCGGGATCGCTGGTGAGTCGCTATGTGAGACATGGCTTAGAAAGAGGAAGAAGTACATGCCCCCAGTGAAATCTCTCTTGCACTTAAAAGTAATTAACTGTTTTCATGCCAAATACTCTGATTGCTAATATCTCCTCAATGAAGGGGCAAAATAAAAAAAATTCTATGCCTATTACAGTGTGTGTTTAGTTTAACATGAAAAATGTAATGAAGGTCCTCCTTAAAGCACCACTTCAGTGGATTTTTTTTATTTCTGGAGTCCTGGAGTGGTGCCACTAATCCAAGTTCTTTGCCCCTATTATTATTTTTCCCATCTGCTGTGTTCTGGTTTTTCTGGTTCTGCTCTGATCCAGCGCCTCCAATTTATGACCGCAACTTATAACTGATTGGAAGTCAGAAATTACCGTCACAAGCTCTCAATGAAAGTCTATGAGTGCATCGTTATGGTTCTCATAGACTTACACTGAGTAGAGACTTCTGGCTTGCCTAGCAAACACAGGAGCAATTCTGCAGGTCACAACCTTTAAAAGAGGACTATAGTGGCACTGATAACAGAAGAAGACGGGGGGGGGGGGGGGGGGGCTGGTAAGAAGAAGACCATGGGCAAGGAACTTGAATTAGTGACACCACTCCCGTGGTACAATAAAAAAACAAAACGCTGAAGTGGTGCTTTAAGCTTAGTCTTGATTTCATTAAATATTCAAAAGTAATGAGTTACGAGAGTGTACTTTGAGTCAAGTTGTTTCAGTATAGTACTGATTTATCTGTAGTATTGTCAGAATTATTTTATCATGTAAGGCCCCTTTCACACGTTTGTGTTTCTGGTACGTATGGCGTCCGTGTACCGGAGATGTGTAAACACGCACACCCATTGTAATCTATGGGGCTGCGCACATGACTGTGTTTTCACACAAATCTTGTGTCCATGTGACCCACATTGTAGACATGTCTGTTTTTTTTCCGGCAGCATAAATGACGATATGTACTGCACACATGCACACAGATGATATAAGTGTGACATACGTGTGCCATACGTGTGCCATCCATGTTTCATGTACCGGAACAGAATGCAGAATAGAAATGAAAGATTTTTTGGTATTAACGCCTTAGTGACAGAGCCAATTTTTACAATTCTGACCACTGTCACTTTATGAAGTTATAACTCTTGAACAATTCAACGTATCCCACTGATTCTAAGGTTGTTTTTTCGTGACATAATGTACTTCATGATAGTGGTAAAATTTCTTCGATATGACTTGCGTTTATTTCTGAAAAAAACAGAAATTTGGCAAAAACTTTGAAAATTTTCAAATCTGACCCTTAAATCAGAGAGTGGTGTCACACAAAATCTATTCTATTATTTCTAAACACTGTTTTTCGGTGATTACTTTGTATCTCCGTTCATACTGCACCCACACACACAAATGATACACCATTTGAAAGGTAAACTTGCCCCCTTCAGCAAGAAAATAGCCAAACAAACCACACATCCATGATTTGATCACAAAATACAGTTTAAATATTAATTTTCATAAACCTGCAGTAAGGAAAAATGACCTGCAGGTGGCACCACACTACCCCAAAGCACACTACCACAAAGCTGCTTACAGACATCACAAACAAATCCAAACATTTGCCTTGGGGGCTTTCTAGCTTGCCGAACTGCTTGCCCAGCCTATTTCAGCCAAATTGGAGGATTGCACACTTCACTGCAGGTGAGGCACAAATGCAAAAACATTTGTAAACATGCACTGCCTATTGAATTGCACGGTTGTTCTGTTCATACTCCACCCACACAAACAAATGATACACTATTTGAAAGGTCAAATGACCTGCAGGTGGCAGCACACTACCACAGAGCTGCTTACAGACATCACAAACAAATCCAAACATTTGCCTTGGAGTCTTTCCAGCTTGCCCAAGTGCTTGCCCAGCCTATTTCAGGCACATTGGGGGATTGCACACTTCACTGCAGGTGAGTCACATATGCAAACACATTTGTAAACATGCACTGCTTTTTCGGTGGTTACTTCGTCCCACACACACAAATGGTGAGTCACATATGCAAACACATTTGTAAACATGCACTGCTTTTTCGGTGGTTACTTCGTCCCACACACACAAATGGTGAGTCACATATGCAAACACATTTGTAAACATGCACTGCTTTTTCGGTGATTACTTCGCCCCACACACACAAATGATACACCATTTGAAAGGTAAACTTGCCCCCTTCAGCAAGAAAAGAGCTAAACAAACCACACATTCACGATTTTATCACTAAAGACAGTTTAAACATTCATTTTCATAAACCTGCAGAAAGAAACAATGACCTGCAGGTGGCACCTCAACCGGAAGACATTTTTTGGCCTCTACTTATCAAATCAATTTATTGTATTACCAATCTACATATATAAATACTTGCCTGTGTTCATCATCTCATGAAATACATTTACATTTGACCAGTTGCTTTTTCTGAAATTGTCTGCGCCCCCGACGACCAATGTGAGAAAATTTTGCACGTACAAGCTAGTAGTTAACAAATAACATTTCCCACATGTCAACTTCACATCAGCACAATTTTGGAAACTTATTTTTTTTTGGGTTAGCACGTTATAAGGGTTAAAAGTTGACCAGCGATTTCTCATTTTTCCAACATAATTTACAAAACCACTTTTTTTTTAGGGATCACCTCACATTTGAAGTGAGTTGGGGGGATCAATATAACAGAAAATACCCAAAAGTGACACCATTCTAAAAACTGCACCCCTCAAGGTGTGCAAAACCACATACAAGAAGATTATTAACCCTTAGGTGCTTTTTTATTTTCACAAGGGTATCAGGAGAAAATGGACCTCAAAATTTGTTGTGCAATTTCTCCTGAGTAAGCCGATACCCCGTATGTGGAAGAAAGCCACTGTTTGGGCGCATGGCAGGGCTCAGAAGGGAGGGAGCACCATTTGACTTTATGAGCGCAAAATTTTTTGGAATCAATGGTGTGCGCCATGTTGCGTTTGGAGACCCCTGATGTACCTAAACAGTGAAAACCCCCAATTCTAACTCCAACCCTAACCCGAACACACCCCTAACCCTAATCCCAATCCTAACCATAACTCTAACCACAACCCTAACCCCAACACACCCCTAACCCTAATCCTAACCATAACCCTTTAACCACTCTAACCACAACCCTAACACACACCTAATCCTAATCCCAACCCTAACCGTAATCCCAACCATAACCCTAACCACAACTCTAACCCTAACCCTAGCCCCAACCCTAGCCAAAACCCTAGGCCAACCCTAACCCAACCCTAACCTTAGCCTCATCTCTAACCCTAGCCCAACCCAAACCCTAGCTCTAGCCCTGTCCCTAGCCCAACCCTAATCCTAATGGAAAAATGGAAATAATTTTTTTATTTTATTATTTTTACCTAACTAAGGGCGTGATAAAGGGTGGTTTGATTTACTATTTTTTTTTATTTTGATCACTGTGATAGATCCTATCACAGTGATCAAAATGAACCAATAGGAAACATTTCCTATTGCTGCCGGATGCCGGCCGGCAGATCTCGGGGGGCGCAATGCATTTGTGCCCGCCATTTTCTTCTCGGAAGAAGACGTCGGGGGACAGGACCTGGTGGTGCAGGAGGGTCCAAGGACGCCGGAGGTACCGGGGGAGCTCGTGGTACCCCATTTCTCTCTCCTTTGATGTGCTAGATCATATCAGAGGAGAGAAATTAAATGGGAAATCTGACTTTTTCTTTTTTTTGCAGTCACCTTTATTCCGTGAATAACGGTGATCGCAATACTGGGGTCAGTAAAAACTGACCCGACTCATGTTCTCCGGAGAGTTTCCGACGCTGGGGGGGGTGCTATAGACTTATTTCACAGCGCCGTTAAAAAGCGGCGCTGAGGAATAAGTACCCTTAACTGCCACCGTTAATAGACGTACCGGCGGACGTTAAGGGGTTAAAGATGTGCAAAGATAATAGATAGATATGGGCTAATTAGATGATAGATAGCTATCCGTGAGATATATATTTATTGCCTTGCATGTGTAATCTTACTGTACATGTATTAACCTAATAAATAAAGAAAAATGATGTGGGGACCCCACATTTTTGATAACTAGCAGAGGTAAAGCAGACAGCTGTGAGCTGATATTATCTGGTTGGGAAGGTCCCTGGTTATTGGGCCCTTCCTAACCTAAAATTACAAGCCCTCAGCTGCCCGAGAAGTGGCGCAACACATGAGATGCTCCAATTCTGACGCTTTGCCTTGGCTCTCGCCGATTGCCTTGGAGCTGTGGCAATTGGGGTAATGATGCTTGGGATTGAAGTCAGTTGTGAAATATGTCCAAAAACACAGCTGACATCAAGCCCTGATGTTAGTAATTAAAGCCTGATAATATCACCTCACACCTGTCTGCTTTACCTTTGCTGGTTACCAAAAATGTGGGGGACCCCACAGTGTTGTTTTTATGTATTTATTAGGTTAATATATGTACAGTAAGCTACACACGCAAAGCACTAATTATATATCGCATGTCTTTCTTCTATCTATCTATCTATCTATCTATCTATCTATCTATCTATCTGTATCTTTGCACATCTTTAACACATAAAAATCTGTAAATTCTATTCTGCAATCTATTCTGGTATACACAACACCTATATATATGACCCATGTAGAGCACAAGATAATCTAACAAAACACCAAAAAATAAAAAACTCTACAAAAAAATTGTATGAAAAATGCAACTTTATTGAACATCATGGAAAACAATGTAAAATTTGGTAAAATCGGGAGAAACCGACACAAAATACAGACAAATAGGTGGAACACCCAGGGCAAGGAAACAAATAAACAGTGATCCAGAAATACACTGTGTAAAGGTATATATCAGAGTACAAATGAATGAATAAACACCCCAGATAGTATTGACTCCACACAGCTATGTACCAATGTATATAACGTTAGTAACCATGTCTCATACAAAGGTAACCAATACTACACAATTATAGTTAGCACAAAGTGCTGGGAGGTAAGGCCCCTTACAAAGACACATAGATCACATGGAGAAAAAATACCATCACAGTAAAAAGTTAGTATATCGTAACAACACACATTTCATTGCGAAACGCGCGTCGGGTGTGGTGGACCCCTGGGCTGCAAGGTAACTATGTGTCACTTGTATTTTTAACATGCAGTGTGTTGTTACGATATACTAACTTTTTACTGTGATGGTATTTTTTCTCCATGTGATCTATGTGTCTTTGTAAGGGGCCTTACCTCCCAGCACTTTGTGCTAACTATAATTGTGTAGTATTGGTTACCTTTGTATGAGACATGGTTACTAACGTTATATACATTGGTACATAGCTGTGTGGAGTCAATACTATCTGGGGTGTTTATTCATTCATTTGTACTCTGATATATACCTTTACACAGTGTATTTCTGGATCACTGTTTATTTGTTTCCTTGCCCTGGGTGTTCCACCTATTTGTCTGTATTTTGTGTCGGTTTCTCCCGATTTTACCAAATTTTACATTGTTTTCTATGATGTTCAATAAAGTTGCATTTTTCATACAATTTTTTTGTAGAGTTTTTTATTTTTTGGTGTTTTGTTAATCTATTCTGGTATGTGTCGCACGGACGGCTCATGGATGGTACACACATAATCACGGACGGCAAAAAAAAAAATCAGACGGATAGTAAAAACGGACCTTCTCACACAAATGTTTTTTTAAGCGGACGTATGAAGGGGGTCTCAGGGTGTGATATATACATGAGATTTAATTTGGCCATAGGCATGGAATGAAACAGGACATCACATGAGCAGCAAATTAGTCAAGTGTATGGAGCGAGGCCATGCCCATTATTTGGGCTCTGCCCGGGAGTATACATAATTCATATGTACCCGCTGTTGCCCGATCAAAAATTGGTGAATCCTTGCAGCACACAGTGCGTGTGCTGGGGGGATTCATAAGTCTGCAGTCACACCAGAGTCACTGCACACTTACTGATTTTGACAAGATAACTCTTTTAACAAACTCTGAGTTAGATACATCTTATGTTTAAGAGACTTTAAGAAGAGTGTGACAAATATATTTCTTATGTTAGTGTTGTATTTTAATGTGTATAATCTATAGGAATTCCCTATTTTGTTTATAATAATATAAGTAATTAACAAAACCATCACTAAAGAGATATAAACAGAGCCTTATAGTTACAAGAGCATACAATAGGGTCAGAATTCCACCAGGGTGCACCATTTCTGCCTAAAAATAGTGCTGCAGTCATCACACTTATAGCTTATTGAAAACTAATTGTATTTAAGATAGGTAATTCTTTTTGTAAACTTTGCCAAATTTTTCACACATAGAACTATTTTCTTCTTTCTTGTAGGTCAATGAGGTCTGCTCCCCTACGAAAACAACAGCACCCTTCTCTCCAGAAAGCTGGTATAGGAAAGCCTATGAGGAGTCCCGTGCTGGAAACAGGCCGGCACCTGAAGGTGCAGGATCCATACCAGGCTCTTCTGGGACACCTTCTCCAGGCTCTGGCACATCTTCTCCTGGCTCCTTCTCTGGTTCTCCTGGACCCGCATCCCCTGGGATTGGCAATAGTTCCCCAGGATCATTAGGAGGATCTCCAGGATTTGGTACAGGATCTCCAGGTTCCGGGAGTGGAGGTGGATCATCTCCTGGATCGGATAAGGGTGTGTGGTGTGAGAACTGCAATGCACGTTTGGTAGAACTGAAACGGCAGGCCCTAAAACTTCTTCTGCCCGGACCACATTCCAGTAAGGTAAGAGCTGAGGATTTGCAAAAAATGATTATAGATTAAATATTTTTTGTTTAATGAAATGCTTGACACCTGTATTGGACGTGTAAACATTTTAATGAGTCTAATACTGAAATCAAAGAAAACGAGATTGGGTAAAACAAAGAAGTTCCTCATGTACACACTAATTAACCTGATAGAGGACAAAGGAGTGTCTTTGTGGCCTCCATGAGGCTGGTACACATTGATGTGCTGAAAATATATACCGGAATTTACATTTCAGCCTTTGAGGGACGGATGCCAGACGCCGGCATCTGTTAGAGGTAGATGTCCAGAGCTTTTCCTAGCACAAATTCAGACAGAGGCCATTAGCGTGATGTGAACAAAGCCCTATATTTTTGTAGGATCCATTATGATTTTATTTATTATTTAAGTTGACGGCTCGAAAAAAAATGCAAACTGATGTAAATTGTTAATCAGTTTTTCCGAGCATCTTAGATCAGAGGTCTCAAACACGCGGCCTGAGGGCCGCATGTGGCCCCTGAGGCAGGAATCTGCGGCCCGCGGTGCACCACATGTCGGGGTCGGCGGGGGGAGGAGGGAACGGGAGTGTCAGATCATGCTGACCCCCCCTGGCGCGTCTCTGCAGCCCCCCTGCTTCTCCCACAATCTCAGGCTCCTTCCTTCAGCGGTCACGAGGTACCGCTCATTAAAGTCATGAATATGTGCATATTCATGACTTTAATGAGCGGTACCACGTGACCGCTGAAGGAAGAATAGCTGCCGGAGACCGCAGGAGGGCTGCAGAGACGCTCCAGGAGGTGGTAAGTATATGCGATATTCACCTGTCCCCGGTCCACCACTGCTCGCCGCTCTATCCTCTGCGTCATCTGGCTGTGATGTTCAGGTCAGTCACTGAACAGTCACTGACAGAGGAGCCGGATGATGGAGCGATGCGCAGCGGTGGACCGGAGACAGGTGAATATCGCAGGTGCCGGGGCCCTGAGCCAGCGGTGACACCGACACCTGTCCGCCATAGCGCGTCGGTGTCCCCGCCTGCTCAGAACACCGGCACCTGGCTCCCAGCGACGAGAGGTGAGTATGTCATTTTTTTTTTATTTGCAGCAGCAGCATATGGGGCATAAAATATATGGAGCATCTTATGGGGGCATAAAATATATGGAGCTTCTTATAGGAGCATAAAATATATGGCGCATCTTATGGGGGCATAAAATATATGGAGCATCTTATGGGGGCACAAAATATATGGAGCATCTTATGGGGCATAAGCTATGGAGCATCTTATAGGGGCATAAAATATATGGAGTATCTTATAGGGGCATAAAATATATGGAGCATCTTATAGGGGCATAAAATATATGGAGCATCTTATGGGGGCATAAAATATATGGAGCATCTTATGGGAGCATAAAATATATGGAGCATCTTATGGGGCATAAAATATATGGAGCATCTTATGGGGCACAAAATATATGGAGCATTTTATGGGGGCATAAGCTATGGAGCATCATATGGGGCATAATCTATGGAGCATTTTATGGGGCCAATTCTATGGAGCATTTTATGGGGGCATAATCTATGGAGCATCTTATGGCATAAAATATATGAAGCATCTTATGGGGGCATAAAATATATGGAGCATCTTATGGGGGCATAATCTGTGGAGCATCATATGGGGCATAATCTGTGGAGCATTTTATGGGGCCATAACCTTTATGGAGTAGCATATGGGGCATATTATTCTATGGAGCATCTTATGGGGCCATTATTAACCTTTGTGCAGCATTATATGGGGCATATTTTGTATGGAGCATCTTATTGGGCCATCATGAACTGTATGGAGCATTATATGGGGCTCCTGATTCAATATGGATATTCAAAAACATTTAACATACTGATGTCTCAATTAATTTTACTTTTATTGGTATCTCTTTTTATTTTTGAAAATTTACCAGTAGCTGCTGCATTTTCCACCCTAGGCTTATACGCGAGTCAATACGTTTTCCCAGTTTATTTGTGGCAAAATTAGGGGGGTCGGCTTATACTCGGGTCGGCTTATACACAAGTATATACGGTAAGCTGTACATCACAGCTGACAACTTATTTGAATGGCCACAGAGAGAGGGGGAGGTCCGGAGGGAGAGAATTGTTATAGTAGTTCAAATAAACAATTGTTTAACAATAAATTTGTACTGTATTAAGTTTGAATGGAATGCGGCACCCCAGCTTAAATTTTTTTTATATGTGGCCCATTTACTCTGCCGAGTTTGAGACCCCTGTCTTAGATCCTTTGTAAAAGAAAATAGTGCAAAAAAGCATAGGAAAATGTAGCGATTAATAATTATTTCAAAACTAATGAAACTATTCAATGCATCTTATTTCTAGTTATATCAATGTCTATTTAGTGTGTCATTTATAATTTAAGTATCTCTTCACGTCTTGAAGCCAGGCCACAATCAGTAAATGAAAAGCTGATATATTGGAGACAGAACGATAGAAATAGTCTGGGCTCCTTCCAAGATGTTGTGGGGAGTCCGACGTCTCAAAGGATTTCAGCCTATAAATCTGTCTTAAATTGCAATATGGACTGACAGAAACCGCAATTCACAAAGAGCTTGAAACATGTGTGATTGTTTTGGAGGAGAGAATAGAGAATGTCATTATTGTTAGTAATGAACTTCGGAATTACGTTAATGTTTTCCTCGGGTCAATAATTTATGTGATTTGAATTTTTGCATTTGGGGCTAAAAATAATTTTTTGCAATTGGGTTTCATGAAACATTTTGCACCGTTTGCCTTCTGTAATCTTTCAGTTGCACTCTCTATTGCTGGCTGCAGAATGAGTTAACTGATAATTCGTAAGTGAGCTCATTCTGATTGTCTGTGGGGGTAGTTTGTAACTCCTTTGTCTGTTTAGCTGTATATTTTCAGCTTCTGTACGACCATCAGTCACATTAAAGTTGGACAAGCAGAAAAGCAAAGGCCGTTTAAAAGCCAAATGTTCCAAAATATTTTATGAAACCCAATTGCAAAAATGATTTGCAGCCCCAAACACATGAATTTAAGTAAAAAAAATGTTCCTGATGGTGCGAAAGCTCTTTACAATTGGATGTTCCTCACACAGAAATGATCCATACAGGTGGAACATTATATTTGTAGCTCATGTTTTGTCCATGCAGAGAGACACAATGTTTAGTATGCAAAACGTTACATCTACCTACTGCCAGGTTTCATTTTAGATATATTGGTATATTTTTCCTTATGTTACTATTTTGCCTTCACAAAATCTAATGTGTATGGGAGTCCAAAGCATCGTTTGTCACTGATTAGTTAGCAATCAGATCCTCCATTACTGATTGTCATATCTATGCATGTTATCATGGATTAGTCAATGTATGGGCTATTTGCTTAGTAATATTTTTTTAGCATTTCATTTAAAATTTCCAATTTCTTTAACCTGGAGCACTTTGTTAAAAGACATATAATTACATTGTTCACCTGTGCTCAGTTGTTCCCTGCAACTAATACTTATGTTTTAGAGTCTAGGACTTGTGTTATCAGCTTGTGATGTTACACTGGCCCAAAGATTAGTCTGAGAACCTGTCATAGCTTAGATTTGCTTATGAGATGATGTGAACGAGAGTTGACATTCTGCCATTCATTAATGCCATTCGTTGCAGGAGAAAGCTGTCATTCAGTCAATGACCTGTTTCTCTAAAGGGGATCTGTCAGTAGGATAACCCTCCTAAGCCGTGTATATGGGCATGTAGGTCATAGGAAGCTGAATAAAATGACACCTTGACATCTGTGATCTGATGTTTTATTTGAAAGAAATACATATATTTTTTTAAATATGCAAATGAGCTGTTAAGATCTATGGGCCGGACATTGATCTGCATGAGAATCTGCCTCCAGAGATTATTTCAAATGAAATGAGAGTTACCATCATGAGACATGTAATGACTGTTATAATAATGCTCAGGAGAACTAATCTTTGTCTCATTACAAACACTTCTACAGCTGCAGTTGTCATCTCATAGTGTGGTCAGCTCTGGTGTAAAGGGTATGCCACACTAAACAACATCGCTAACGGGATCGCTAAAAAACGTCACTATTTAGCGATCCCGTTAGCGATGTTGTTGTGTGCGGCATCTACCAGCACGTGGCCCCTGCTGAGATCCTGCTGTGATCTCGCTCGTCGTTCTCATCGTTCCGGACCCTATTTTTATCGTCGGCGCCCCGCTGGTAAGTATATATCGCTGAGTGTAGCACCTTTTGTTAGCGATTTAGCGGTACTTTTGTACCGCTAAAGTCGTTAAGGAGATCGCTAACCGCGATAGCGTCCTTAACGACATCGCTAAAATAGGCTGCTACTAGCGATATAGAAACAATCCCGCTAGCGATCGCATTAGTATGCGTCGTTGTCGTGATCGCTAGCGGGATTGTTTAGTGTGGCAGTACCTTAAGTCTCTGCAGTTTTTATCTCACAGGCAGCCAGTGTGAGAGGAAGGGCAGAATTGTATAATGTCTCTACCGCCACATTGGCTGTGTAACATGAAAGCTAAACTGGTAAATGTAGTAAGGCATAGCTCTGCATCTGAGCTGCCGCAGAAGCGAAGAGAATATAGCTGCTAATATGTTTGTAATGAGGCATAGCTCAGCTCTGCAGTGAGATCAGGAGTGCAAACTGTCATTATATGTCTCATGCTGGTAACGCCTCCTTTCATTTAGCTCTGGAGGCAGATTCTTATGCAGATGTGTGTTCACCCATAGATCTTAACAATTCATTTACATATTAAGGAAAATGGAGATTTGTGTGGAATAAGGCATCGGATCACACATATTAAGTTATCATGTTATTCAGCTTCCTATAACCTGCATGTCCATGTAGACTGCTTATGAGAACTTATCCTACTGACAGATTTCCTTTAAAGCAAGAATATCAACCTGTGATTCTAAATGAATGCAGCCATGGTTGTTAGGGAAACCTTATATTGAGACGATGGTGGATTCACAGTAATCAGTGATTACCTTAATGGTACGAAATTGATATACTGTAATGCCTATCATAATTTAGTTGAGATTCACATGAGAACAAATGAAGCCTACAACTCCCCCCATGGCACCCTCACAGTGCAAAACACAAATATATGGAAGGCAATTTTGACAAGAGCATATCATTTTATTTCAGGTTAATTAGAATATATAATAGATTACTCATAATAGGAATATAGTAAATAGTAAAAACAGACCAACAATTAAAAAGTGACTAAACCCTAGTAAAAAAAAACAAAATTAACAGAAAAGTGGCAATAGCGGACACTAACTGTCAGAGGACTTCCCAATTAATAGTATTGTATATAGGCTGGCCAAGCAAACCTAAGGTGAGGGGCAGTCTACCATTAGTCTGCTTAAAGGCAACCTGTCAGCTCTGATAACTATTAACCAGCATACAGCTCTGGAAAAATTAAGAGACCACTGCAAAATGTTCAGTTTCTCTGATTTTTCTCTTTATAAGTATATTTTTGTAAATTGCTCTTTTATTCTATAAACTAGTGACAACATGTCTCCGAATTTCCAAGCAAGAATTTTGTATTTATTTTCAGAAAATGAGAAATGGTCAAAATACAAAAAAAATGCAGTGCTTACAGACCTCAAATAAGGCTAAGAAAACAAGTTCATAACCATTTAGAAGCAACAATACTAATGTTTTAACTCAGAAAGAGTTCAGAAATCAATATTTTGTGGAATAACCATGATTTTTAATCACAGCTTTCATGCGTCTTGCATGCTTTCCACCAGTCTTTCACACTGCTTTTGGGTGACCTTATGCCACTCCTGGTACAAAAATGTAAGCATTTCTTCTTTGTTTGATGGCTTGTGACTATCCATCTTCCTCTTGATTACATTCCAGAGGTTTTCAATGAGGTTCAGGTCTGGAGATTGGGCTGGCCATGACAGGGATTTGATGTGGTGGTCCTTCATCCACACATTGATTGACCCAGCTGTGTGGCATGGCGCATTGTCCTGCTGGAAAAAACAGTCCTCAGAGTTGGGGAACATTGCCTGAGCAGAAGGAATCAACTGTTTTTTCAGGATAACCTTGTATGCTTGATTCATACGTCCTTTGCAAAGATTAACCTGCCCAATTCCAGCCTTGCTGAAGCATCCCCAGATCATCATCGATCCTTCCACCAAATTTCACAGTGGGTGCAAGACACTGTGGCTCGTACGCCTTTCCAGGTCTCTGTCTAACTATTACACAACTGGGTGTTGGGCAAAGCTGAAAATTAGGCTCATCAGAGAAGATAACCTTACTCCAGTCCTCTATGGTCCAATCCTTATGGTCTTTGGCAAACTTCAGCCTGGCTCTCCTTTGCTTCTCATTGATGAAAGGCTTTTTTCTAGCTTTACATGACTTGAGCCCTGCCTCTAGGAGCCTGTTATGAACTGTTCTTGCCATGCACTTCACCCCAGCTGCCATTTGACATTCCTTTTGCAGATCACTTAATGTCATCCTGCGGTTGCTGAGTGACATTTAATTAAGATGACGGTCATCCTGGTCAATGGAGAGTCGTTTTCGCCCTCTGCCGGTCTGTAGGTTTGTTGTCCCCAATATCTGCTGCTTGATCTTGTTGTAATGGCTGCCATCTTAGAAATTTTAAGGATGGAGGCAACATGACGCTCACTGTATCCCTTTGCTAGTAAAGAATTGAGCCATTCTTTTCCTCACTCAATACTTTTCTTTTCAACTCCTTTGGCATGGTTAAAAGTTATTTTTCCATTCCTATTACTTTTGGAATAATACTAGCACTTGTTTTGCCATCCAGCTTGTCCTATTGCAAGAGGATTGTGAACACCACAGCAGTGTTTCTTATACTTTCCTTCGTTAAATAAGATTTGGGTCAGGTGATCACCTAATCAGAAGCACATTAAGTAGAATGAGGTGTACTCTGGATGGAATTCAACTGACACTGGAATGGAATGCTGTCAGACATGTAGAGAAGCTGATTTTTATAAAACTGTGCAGTGGTCTCTTAATTTTTCCCAGAGCTGTATATAGGTTAATCTGCAGGTTAATAGTGTTATGAAGGTGCCCAGCCGCAGTACTGAAAGTGTGGCACCCAGAAGAAAATTAACTTTATTCTTCCCAGCAGCCACCGGCTTTCAGTCATATAGGCATGCCCAGAGAAATTACAGTCAACACTGACAGCACTGAGATCGCCAGCTGTAATCATGCATCAGCACTAATTAATAGCCGGTTCTGTAATGATGCATTATGGAGCCAGCTAACAGTGATGTGAGCAGTGCTTGTAGTTGCTCCGGGTACGCCTGCATGACTGAAAACCGGCGGCTCGTGTGTGAAATAAAGTTACCGTATTTTTCGGACTATAAGACGCACTTTTTCCCCCAAAAAATTGTGAGGAAAATGGGGGGTGCATCTTATAGCCTGAACGCAGGCTTACCGGGGGGTTGCGGCAGTGTTGTGGCGGTGGCAGAGGTGCGGCGCTGCAGAGGTGCGGTGGGCGGCGTGCACCTGAGCAAGGTCCCTTCCTCAGGTGGTGAGGTGACACCGCGGCACGGAGAGCAGAGCCGGGTTTGTCGGTGGTGGCGGCCATCTTCCTGAGGCGGCGCGTGCGCAGATAGAGTGCTCTGCTTCCTGTGGCTTCAGGAAAATGGCCGCGGGAGGCCGCATGTGCGCAGATAGAGATCGCGGCGGCCATTTTCCTGACGCCCCAGGAAGCAGAGTACTCTATCTGCGCACGCGCCGCCTCAGGGAGATGGCCGCCACCACCGACAAACCCGGCTCTGCTTCCTGTCTGCTCTCCGTGCCGCGGCGTCACCTCACCACCTGTGGAAGGAACCCTGCTCAGGTGCATGCCGCCCACCGCGCCTCTGCAACGCCGCACCTCTGTCACCGCCACACCACTGCCACAAACCCGGCTCTGCTCTCCGTGCCGCGGCGTCACCACACCTGAGGGAGGGACCCTGCTCAGGTGCTCGCCGCCCACCGCGCCTCTGTAACGCCACACCTCTGCCACCTCCACACCACTACCGCAATCAACCCCCCGGTAACTTGTGGTTAACCCGGCTTTCCTTGGACACCAGGCCGCAGCGTCACCTCAACTGAGGAAGGTGAGTATCAGCATCACCGCACCTCTGCCACACCACTGCCGCAACCCCTGCTGTACCACCGCTGGCCCTCAGGTACCTTAAAATTCAGACAATAAGACGGACCCCCAAATTGTAAAAATCTTTTTTTTCTGCTATTTTCATCCCAAAATTTGGGGTGCGTCTTATGGTCCGGTGCGTCTTATAGTCCGAAAAATGCTGTAATTTTTTTGCTGAGTGCTGCACTTTTCGTACTATGGCACTCCCACTGTTTGCCATAACTAAGCAATGTACGGAACACAGTACAGAAGCCCAATACATTGCTTAGTGGCCACTGCAAAGCACTGCGCTATATCGCCTATTCAATTCCTATGGATAAGTCATCAGTTGTTAAAGTCAGTACTGAATGACTGTTCATACAAAGTCTAGGCGCTGTGTGCATCATGATGGGGCCAAACATTTAAGTTCACCTTCCACCTGCTTGTTTTCCATCTACAGTGGGGAAAATAAGAATTTGATACAGCGCCAATTTTACAAGTTTTTCCACCTACAAAGAATGGAGAGGTCTGTAATTTTTATCATAGGTACATTTCAATTATGAGAGACAGAATCTAAAAAAAAACAAAAAAAAACAGAAAATCACATTGATTGATTTTTACATAATTAATTTGCATTTTATTGCATGAAATAAGTATTTGATACAATAGAAAAACAACTTACAATTTGATACAGAAACCAGAAACCTTTGTTTGCATTTACAGATGTCAGACGTTTCCTGTAGTTCTTGACCAAGTTTGCACGCACTGCAACAGGGATTTTGGCCCACTTATCCGTACAGATCTTCTCCAGATCTTTCAGGTTTCGGGGCTGTCGCTGGGCAACATTAAGTTTCAGCCCCCTTCAAAGATTTTCTACTGGGTTTAGGTCTGGAGAATGGCTAGGCCACTGCAGTACCTTGAAATGCTTCTTACGGAGCCGCTCCTTAGTTGCCCTGGCTGTGTGTTTTGGGTTATTATCATGCTGGAAGACCCAGCCACGAAACATCTTCATTGCTCTTACTGAGGGAAGGAGGTTGTTATCGCAAGAATTGGTTACATGACCTCATTCATCCTCCCTTCAATACGTTGCAGTCGTCCTGTCCCCTTCGCAGAAAAGCACCCTCAAATTATGATGTTTCCCCCACCATGCTTCATGATTGGGACGTTGTTATTGGGGTTGTACTCATTGTTCTCCTTCCTCCAAACACAGCAAGTGGAGTTAATACAAAAAAGTTATATTTTGGTCTCATTTTACCACGTGACCTTGTCCAATAACCTTCTCACATGACCTTCTATCTTCAGTTCATTGTCCAGGTCCTCCAGTGTAGTTCTGGGCTGATTCCTGACCTTCCTCAGAATTATCCTTACACCATGAGGTGAGATTTTGCATGGAGCCGCAGACCAAGGAAGACTGACAGTCATCTTTCTTTGTGTGTCGTCCATTTTCTAATAATTGCAGCAACAATTGCTGCCTTCTTACCAAGCTGCTTGCCTATTGTCCTGTAGCCCATTCCAGCCTTGTGCAGGTCTACAATTTTGTCCCTGGTGTCGTTAGACAGCTCTTTGGTCTAAGCCATGGTGGAGAGGTTGGAGTGTAATTGATGGAGAGTGTGGACAGGTGTCTTTTACACAGGTAACGAGTTACAGATGCCAATAATACAGCTAATGAGTGCAGTGGAGGATTGCTTCTTAAAGAAAAATGAACAGGTCTGTGAGAGCCAGAATTCTTGCTGGTTGGTAGGTGATCAAATACTTGTTTCATGCAATAAAATGCAATTTATTTATTTAAAAATCAAAGAATGTGATTTTCTAGTTTTTATATTTAGATTGTCTCTCACCGTTGAAGTGTAACTATGATAAAAATTACAGACCTCTCCATTCTTTGCAGGTGGGAAAACTTGCAATATTGGCCGTGTATCAAATACTTATTTTCCTCACTGTACCTTAGCCCTTCTCTGCGGCTATGATGCCAGAGCTGTCAATCAGAGAAGAGGGCGTGGAGATAGATGGAAAACAAGCAGGTGGGAAGATGCAGTTTGCATGACTAGCCATGCCATGATGCCCTTGGTGGGAACAGCCATTCTGTGCTGAGTCCCTTTAAGTCCTGGACAGCCCCATGAGCATAGATCAGCCTGCCCAGCTCAGATACAGGAGTTGATCTTGCATTGGGACAGGCATCTTAAAGTCCACCATCAGCAAACACTTTGCTTGTCCTACAGACTGAACCTCTGAAGTCATCTTTCACATATTTATTACAATATACAGTAGAGGTAACCTCAATTTTTAGTATCAGTTTTGTGTGCTTGCCTGTATGGATCTAAAAAATGGAGGTGGGCGCTGGTAAGGAATGCCTATGAGTGAAGGCTTGAGTCCACTGGCAAATTTGGGGTCCTATGTTTTTTTGGCTGAAGATTAATCTTTATCTTTTTGCATTTCTTATTAAATCATTATTCTTTTCCAGAATTAGAATTTGGCACGCTTTCTAGATAGCTATACTGTAGGATTTTCGGATATATACTAAGGACATTTTAAAATGTGTAGATGCACAAAGGAAAGCAATGTGTAACCCGGGGATATCTCGGGTCCGTTGTGAATGCACACGCTCCATCCGCCTCCATGTACCCACCACATTGATGGTAGACATATCTCTGTGCTATACCGGGAGGATCTCTGGCCGGTACTCTGCCTCCCTGGCCACAATATCATTGTCATTGTTCAGTGGAAGTCCGATGACTGCTAGAACACAAGAGCTCAGCATGTGGACAGCTCTGCCGTTAATGGGTTAATCAGTGGTGTGTGGCGTTGCCATAGTTACAATCTTTATTCTAAAATCTATTTAAAGGGAAACTGGCGTGAAATATAATGTATGTGGATAACACTGTGGCTGCACGTGAGAGCGTAGAACATAAATATGCCGAGCTTCACATTATTAATTTAGCAGAGGAAATAGCACCACTGAATAGAAATAGCTTTTTGTGACCGACGTACTATAGACATGTTCAGGTCAATTGTCAGTTATTTTGCATTTTGTACCAATAGAAAGTAATAGAAATCCAGTTTAATGATACAGCAAGGTCATTATGCAATAGAAAAAGGATATGAATTAATAAATATTTTTGTCCATATAAGCGAAGCTCATTTTCCTAACTGATGCAGATCCTGTTGCTTAATGAGACCCCATATGTTGCGCATTTTTTGGCATGAGTTAAACAGAGTGACATATTTTAAGTGTAAGGGGAGCAGGCTAATTGCCTAATGTTATGCTCCAGCAAGCCAACATATAGCACTCATATAGGCACAGTGGGGATTTTATTAGGAGTCCCAGAATTTTGGAGAGCATCTGGACCAAGTTCAAGGATGAAATTATGCAAATTATGTTTCTTAGGAGAAAGACCCTCTCCCATCTAAATTAGCTTCCATATGAGAGCAATTATACATTTTTAATAAGACTAGATTATCTCTCAAATGTATTTTTTTTTAAATCGCTTTGTATATAAGAATAATGGATCAGAGATCCAAAAATAAGAACTCCGAGCATAATATGCAGAAGTCATAGGAGTTGATATGTAAATTATTTGGGAATTAATTTAATTTAAAAAATTGACCCTAAAAGCAAGCAATCTGCCCATGTAAGCTTCAGATGAGGATTCGTTGTGCTGGATCGGATGAGCACGCTGTAGTAGGGTGCTGGATCGGATGAGCACGCTGTAGTAGGGTGCTGGATCGGATGAGCACGCTGTAGTAGGGTGCTGGATCGGATGAGCACGCTGTAGTAGGTGCTGGATCGGATGAGCATGCTGTAGCAGGGTGCTGGATCGGATGAGCACGCTGTAGTAGGGTGCTGGATCGGATGAGCACGCTGTAGTAGGGTGCTGGATCGGATGAGCACGCTGTAGTAGGGTGCTGGATCGGATGAGCACGCTGTAGTAGGGTGCTGGATCGGATGAGCACGCTGTAGTAGGTGCTGGATCGGATGAGCACGCTGTAGTAGGGTGCTGGATCGGATGAGCATGCTGTAGCAGGGTGCTGGATCGGATGAGCACGCTGTAGTAGGGTGCTGGATTGGATGAGCACGCTGTAGTAGGGTGCTGGATCGGATAAGCACGCTGTAGCAGGGTGCTGGATCGGATGAGCACGCTGTAGTAGGGTTCTGGATCGGATGAGCACGCTGTAGCAGGGTGCTGGATCGGATGAGCACGCTGTAGTAGGGTGCTGGATCGGATGAGCACGCTGTAGTAGGGTGCTGTTAGCATTTTGGAAGGTGAGCCATCCACGTACCTTGTCTTTACAGTAACATGACTCCACAGGAATGCATTGGGGAGAAAAGCTGGTTATAGTAAGATTTATTGTTAGTCCAACCAGTGGTCTAATATCATTTTTACATTTGGATGCTGCACTTAGAAAGGTATGAGCAGCCATTAGTCAGATTGGTGAGCGTTATCGTTACATTAACCTAGATTTATGCATATTTTAGTATACATGTCTATACCTTGTGTTTCTAAGCTTGCCTTGATAGCATGGAACATGATCAGGCTCACTTCTCCCAAGGAATGCAACATATAAGCAATTAAGGGATAAGTAAACTCACCAGTATGTTAAACATCGCAATGTCTGTAAATGACTGCTCACTCGTATCGAGTAATGAACATTCCAAAATCAGGTACAGTATGAAGTAATGGACTGTGGACCACAGGAAGATTCACACCCAGTCATGTTCCCTTCAATTCCCCAGTACTATGTCTTTACTGCAGGATCTACATGAAGATGCGTTGTGGATTTTTTAATGAACTTCAACTGTTTATTTATCTGGCTATGTTAACACCAAAATACCTCTCAAAAAACGATGGTGTTAAAGACTTGCCTGCTATTTTTTTTGCACCATCTAGTTTACTTTAGTACATTAATATACATTTAAATCTGATTATTGGATTGACATCACCCTTTACCCCTCCAATGTTTCCACCCTCATAGCATACGGTACATACTGCTATACTCTACACACATCCATTATATTGCTGAAGATGAGAGGCCAAGTATGATACCACCATCCAGAGCACACTGATAACTTGCCGGCAGAGTTCTGCCTCCTGCATACGAGGCTGTACCTGACTGACAGGCTAGGTTTCTTATAAGTAAGGCCTCTTTCACACATCTGTTGTGCGCCTGACGGCGCCCCCCGCATTTTGTCGTAGCGCGGCATCCAGTATGAAAACCGGATGCGACGCATCCGGTTTAACTTTTGAACCCACAAAAAGAGGGTTTCTGATGGGCGGAGACACTGGAAAATGTAGTAGTAGTAGTGGTGGTGGTAGTAGTAGTAGTAGTAGTAGTAGATTTCCAGAATCCGGATCAGACTTTTGCCGGATTACACAAAAGTCTGATCTGGTTCTTGAATTCTATTGTTTCCGACCACCTGATGCGCCGCTTCAGGCACATCAGTTAGCTCCGGCAAAAAATAAAAACGTTACATGCTGCGTTGTGTCCGGCCGCCGGAATGTACATTTCCGTCGGATCCGGACAAAAACGGATACAACGCAATGACATCAGGCGCCATCCGGCGCTAATGAAAGTCAATGCAAAAAAAAAACACATCCGGCATCACATTTCGTCGGATGCGGTTGGACAAAAAAATGCCGGAGGGCGCCGTCAGGCGCACAACGGATGTGTGAAAGAGGCCTAAAACAGGAAATCTCTGTACTGTGTGCTTGGAAGGGACTGTGCAGGTAGTGAGGAGCTGGAGGTCGCATCTTCGCGTGACAGCTCAGGAACAGAGCAGCTTTTTAACAGTCAGTAAATTAGGAAGTTTCTTCATTTCTCATAGGCTTTACAGTGTTTTAATAATCTTTATGCTTTAAATGGAGTTAAAAGATGGAGTGATAAGGCAGGATCTCCTGACACCATTATTCTGTATAGGGGCACGCATATCATTGGTGCAAGCGGTGCAGCCACACAGAGGCCTTTAAATTGTAAAACGCTGCAGAATATGATAGCACGATATAAAAAATAAAGATTATTATTATTATTATTATTATTAAGGAGGATACTTACACCTCCAAAACAGGGAGAATTGTGCATTATGATGAGCTATTGGACTACAAAGGGCCCATATATTGTTCTTGGACAGGGGCCCTCCTCTTTGGGTATCCACCAGTGATTCTATGCCTTCTCCTGTCTTATCCTGTGACCTGGGAAAGTGACCTTCATGCCTCCGCAGCTGCATCCCTGCATTGCCCACACATGACATGTAGAGACATTTGGGCAGATTTGTAGTTAATGATGTTGTGCACCTAACCCATGGTGTATAAATAGCAATCAGATTACAATTCTCAAGATTAGAGCGGACACATTGCCTGGTGGCTCTTCCCTTCAGACGGTGAAACATCTGCACCCATGCGTTGCGTTGAAGGTGTAAAAAATACAATAACATTTAGAATTATTCTTCAGTCCAAAAACTTCCTTCTTAATAACTGGACTGCGGCTCTTGTAGATTTGCCGGTTTTACAGCAGCAGAGTGTGATCTTTTTGTGTCTGACAGTAATATTTGTCCTACCTGCATCCCCTGTATTCCTATATGTATGCTACACCACATACCACATGAATAATAGACCCTGCAATATCAGCTTTCCTGCTGTGCGGCTGGAGAATGGAGGAAGAGAAGTGACTGGCAATTACATTGCATCTCACCTCCTGGGATTTACAGCAGGCAATATCCTGAAGCCTGGGATAAGGCATCCACATATCTACTGCATGAGAATGAAGGGGCCGCACATGCAGTGATTACACTGTACTGGATTGAGGGTCCCATTCCTATCTATGCACATGTACAATGAAATAGCCCACTGGTAGGATGAGCTGGAGAGTGACTTTCTGCTGGTGATATTGACTTGGGCTCCTCCTGTGTTCAGCATTTGACCATTTACACTCATGGTATGATGCCTGCTAGTGAGTGGCCACAGGTAGCCATGGGGCTGAATAAGCAGCTAGTGATAGCACTTACAGTAAATGGGATATTCATTGGGTCATTACTAGAAAGCTGGCCATGCTGACATTCAAGTGGATGATATTTTTCTGCTTTACTGTACATGTGCTATTACTGTCCCATTTCTTAGAAAATACTTAGAGCCGTCCCAGACCTTTTGGTCGAGGCCGGTACATAACTGTGTGCATAGTCTAACGAATGGTTGTTAGAGCTCAGAGCAAATGTTTCACTGTGGAGATACAAGTGTTATCAAACGGTAATATTTACCATCCTTCTTCAAAGGCTTCAGATTAGATCAAGTTCAACGCTGATATTGTACAAGCAGTTGCTTGTATTAACTCTTTACATGGTCATCATTCTTTATATTCCTGCTTCTATTCATTAGTGGGTTGACTCAGTGAATACATTCTGTAGGACCAATTATCTGGACATTTTTACCCCAAGCCCTAGATAATTCATTGCTTTCTTGTTCTCTTCTGCTGCTGTATACAGAAGGCATACAGGTTTTAGTGTGCACTAATATGTCCCTGTACAGTTTGGTAATCATGAGGAGTAAGTTGTAGGGTTCAAAGAATAGGATTGGGTAAAATATTTAATAAAAAAAATTATGAACCTACCAGAATATAAGAACGTATTTTGTGTTTAATTCTTTATTATTATTACCATCTGCTATCACAAATTATTTTATGACCTGTATTCTGAAACACATTGGCGACATATAGTCTGCTGATATATTTACAAAGTAATGGCAGAATTGTGCAGTGAGCTCAGTATGTGCAGTGAAATACGTATCCATCACTGTGTTCTGCTGTGTTTCCATTGCTACTCTGTTTCCTACTCTTCTTCATCACGTGTTCCCACCTAGCCAACCTCATACAGTGAGACTCAGATCAAGGCTTCCATGAGCTTACATGGAGAAAAGAGCTATCTGTCCACTGTCTGAGCTGACAAAGAAGAGCTGTGGTCACATGATGCAGCAGAGGATCGTAGCAGCGCTGGAAACGGCGGAAGACTGCAATGGAAAAGTATTTTAATGCACTCATTGTACCCAATTAGTCCTGGAATGAAGGGGCGGTAAATCAAACACTGGAGTGGTCCTATAGGACTGGTGTTTATAACCTATATAAATAAAAAGTGCATATTGCACCAAATCTATTTGAAGAGTTGTAGAGAAAAACATAATTGAGAGCACCTCTGGGGTTGACTAGTAGAGATCGAGCACCACTGGCTCCTCACTGCTTGCAATGCCAGGCTGACAAGTGCTTGTCTATGTGTGTACAGTGAGAGGCCTGTCTGTATAACTAAGTGGGCTGAGTGGCCCTGGCTCTTGTACTGGTCACCTTGTCGCTGTTGCATTTTAAGGTATGTTTTTCTCTGCAACGTCAGTGCATTTCATAGTGAAATATAGATGTGTATAATGCAGGAACCGCCTTCCCTTGGTTCAGGCAGTATGAATCATCTGGCAAATTCCCTGTAAGGGTACGTGCACATTGCGTTTTTTTCCTGAAGCTTTTTCTTTGTCATCTTTTTAGTCATTCTCACAGTATGCCACCGGCGTCTTTTATAAAAAAAATGTCGGCTTGGAAGTCGAAGTCATCTGAAGAATTAACCGGTCAAAGCCTGAAGCTGTAAAATACAGTGCCTTGTGAAAGTATTTGGCCCCCTGGAACTTTTCAGCCTTTTCCCACATTTCATGCTTCAAACATAATGATACCAAATGTAAATTTTTGGTGAAGAATCAACAACAAGTGGAACACAATTGTGAAGTTGAACGAAATTTATTGGTTATTTTAAATTTTTGTTGAAATACAAAAACTGAAAAGTGGGGCGTGCAATATTATTCGGCCCCTTTATTTTCAGTGCAGCAAACTCACTCCAGAAGTTCATTGTGGATCTCTGAATGATCCAATGTTGTCCTAAATGACTAATGATGATAAATATAATCCACCTGTGTGTAATCAAGTCTCCGTATAAATGCACCTGCTCTGTGATAGTCTCAGGGTTCTGTTTGAAGCACAGAGAGCATCATGAAGACCAAGGAACACAACAGGCAGGTCCGTGATACTGTTGTGGAGAAGTTTAAAGCCGGATTTGAATACAAAATGATTTCCAAAACTTTAAACATCCCAAGGAGCACTGTGTAAGCGATCATATTGAAATGGAAGGAGTATCATACCACAGCAAATCTACCAAGACCCGGCCGTCCCTCTAAACTTTGATCTCGAACAAGGAGAAAAATGATCAGATATGCAGCCAAGAGGCCCATGATCACTCTGGATGAACTGCAGAGATCTACAGCTGAGGTGGGACAGTCTGTCCATAGGGCAACAATCAGTCGTACACTGCACAAATTTGGCCGTAATGGAAGAGTGGCAAGAAGAAAGCCATTTCTCAAAGATATCCATAAAAAGTGTTGTTTAAAGTTTGCAACAAGCCACCTGGGAGACACACCAAACATGTGGAAGAAGGTGCTCTGGTCAGATGAAACCAAAATCGAACTTTTTGGCAACTATGCCAAACAATATGTTTGGCGTAAAGGCAACACAGCTCATCACCCTGAACACACCATCCCCACTGTCAAACATGATGGTGGCAGCATCATGGTTTGGGCCTGCTTTTCTTCAGCAGGGACAGGGATGATGGTTAAAATTGATGGGAAGATCGATGGAGCCAAATACAGGACTTTGACTTGGCCATTCTAACACCTGGATACGTTCGCAAGGCACTGTAAGTTAAAAAAGATGGAATATCTGCACAGCAAGGCATTTTGACATTGCTGCGCATGTGTTCATCATTTTTAACGTTTACTGAGCTGTTTTTTCACCCCTCATCTGGGGCGGAATCCACCTGATATTGATGCCGCGTGCACATAATCTGAATAAACTCTTGGAGCGCCTAGTCTACTCCCGCCTCATCCGTTACCTCTCCACTTACTCCCTCCTAGACCCTTCACAATCCGGCTTCCGCCCCCTACATTCGACTGAAACTGCACTCATCAAAGTGACCAATGACCTTCTTACAGCAAAACGTAACGGCGACCACTCTCTGCTCATTCTACTCGACCTTTCTGCAGCTTTCGACACTGTTGACCACTGTCTCCTACTGTCTAGGCTCCAGTCACTAGGTATTAAGGACACTGTTCTCTCCTGGTTCTCCTCCTATCTTTCTGACTGCTCCTTCAGTGTTTTGTTCTCTGGCTCCACGTCATCTCCTCTTCCTCTCACTGTCGGTGTACCCCAGGGCTCAGTCCTTGGCCCCCTTCTCTTCTCTCTCTACACGGCCCCAATTGGACAGACCATCAGCAGATTTGGCTTTCAGTACCATCTTTATGCCGATGACACACAACTATACACGTCATCCCCCGACCTTACCCCCGCTGTTCTACAGAACACCACCGACTGTCTGTCCGCAGTCTCCAACATCATGTCCGCTCTCTATCTGAAACTTAACCTCTCCAAGACTGAACTCCTTCTGCTCCCACCGTCTACTAACCTCCCTAAATCTGACATTTCCCTCTCTGTGGGCGGCACCATAATAACACCCCGGCAGCAGGCTCGCTGTCTGGGTGTTATGTTTGACACCAATCTCTCCTTCACCTCCCATATACAATCTCTTGCCCGCTCTTGCCGTCTACACCTAAAGAACATCTCTAGAATCCGCCCTTTTCTCACCATGGAAACAACAAAACCCTCACTGTAGCATTGATCCACTCCCGCCTGGACTACTGCAGCGCTCTATTACTTGGCCTCCCCATTACTCGACTATCCCCTCTCCAGTCCATCCTTAATGCAGCAGCCAGGGTCATCCATCTGGCTAATCGGTACTCGGACGCGTCCGCTCTTCGCCAGTCCTTACACTGGCTGCCCATTCATTATAGGATCCAATTCAAAGTACTGGTTCTCACCCACAAAGCTCTCCACAGTGCAGCACCCCCCTACATCTCCTCCCTCATTTCTATCTATCGGCCTAACCGACTGCTGCGCTCTGCAAATGACTTTCAACTAACCTCTGCACTAATCCGTACCTCCCACTCCCGACTCCAAGACTTCTCCCGCGCTGCGCCAATCCTCTGGAATGCTCTACCCCAAGAAATTAGGACTATCCACAATTTGCATGGTTTCAGGCGCTCCCTCAAAACACATTTGTTCAGAGTGGCCTATCACATTCACTAACCAAAGTCGTTCTATGTTTAAGTGTGTATGTGTAGCCCATTCACTATCTCCATCCATGCCTCACTCCCTCAAGATGGCTGGACCATCATTGTAAATGCACCATTGTATATACACACCTGTACTTTGTATCTCCCCCACCTCATTGTAGATTGTAAGCTCTCACGAGCAAGGTCGGCTTATTTTGCTTTAATTATTGTATTGTTAACGTTGTTACCTATGACTTGTGTTTTGAAACTGTTAAACTGTAAAGCGCTCCGGAATATGTTGGCGCTATATAAATAAAGATTATTATTATTATTATTATTATTATTAATATGTTTTATTTTTCATTTATTATAACAAAACCAGCTCATCCCAGTTATTATACAGAACATACTATCGTCATTTACTGAAATAAATATAACAAAATCACAGATAGTCATGTTCCAGTGGATGGTGGAGACAGTCACAGTAAATTCATATAGATCAGATTGCTTCTGTTACATTTTGGAACACGTTATTTTATTCCATTTTCCTTACCTAGATGCATTTTATCAGTTTTCCCAGCAGCTTCAGGAGCTGATATTCCTATATGGATTAGCACAATATTTTACCATGGTCCAGATACACATCACCCAAACAACGAAGTGAGAACTGGAAGTTCTGGCGTAACATTACAATGCTGGTGGATTCATTTCCTCCCACTGCTTTCATTTATGAATAACATTGGCCCGTTAGCATTGAGCCTTGATTCTCTGTGAAAACTTCCCAGCGCCTGGTGATTTCACCCTAACTCATTGTATCTCAGATAGGATTATTGTATTAGAAATGTGATATCCAGTGGCCCAGGGCAATAATGTATCAACATTTGGGATGATTAGCTGCCTCATAGCTGGTTCTAAGGAAGCTGTTCAAAATAACAGCTCAAGACAACTGATGGAATATTCAGAATATTCTTGTCCCATCCATTTTGGCAGGTTACATGGTGTTTAGAGCAAAGCCAATACGCCATATTTACTACTATGATTTCAGAGTTGGTATTATTTTATGGTGCATTATTGATGTGAACTTCCAATGTTAAAAATGTTTGATCTGTCAAAAGCTGGCCATAACCCTTATATGAACGTGCCACCTCCATGTACAGACCATCTTAAGCACTGTTCATCTGCATTGGAGCCTCTATCACAGATTCCATCAACTTAATGAGATAAATGGCACTACAAGTAGCAAGCACAATGCTAAATTATAGACCCCATTGTAATTTAGTCGGGTGCATTCGGTTCCTATGTAGATGCCACAACCTTTAAATTGAGCCTTAGTCCAGTTCTCTCCAGGTTTAATAGAAACATTTCTAATAAACCTATTAACTCTAAATATGAGATTGTTAGACAAAATATCCAGAAATATGCAAATCAAATTTAATCTGGTCTCTTGGATGAAAGGATGTGACTGGTCCATGGCTGACGGTCAGATAAATAAGTTGAAATTGCCTATTTTGGCCGATATTTATCTCTTGATTCATCAAACTCTTGAGATATCAGTTGAGGTTCGTGCACCGGTATTAGGCCTCATTCACGCTGATTTTTCTGGTACGCACAAAAGTGTTGTGAATGTGCTAGAAATTAATTCTGAGCAGAAGCTCCCTCTGGTGGTTACAAACAGTACTGAACTATTCAATGAAGATTGTGAAGATTGGCGATCAGGTGTTACTGACTGGTCTTATATAAGGGAAGTTCCCTCCCATCAGGGTTGCCGGTGATCAATTGTTCTGGTCTCAACTTTTGTTCCTGGTTCACTTTGAAACTTACTGTTTCGTGCCTGCATCTTCTGCTAACAGATAAGTCATTTTCTTCTTTTAGTTTTTTGTGCTTGCTTTTTGCATTTTGTCCTTCACTTCTGTGGGGGTCTGCCAGGTCCCCTCCGGGGGCTTGTGCTCCTCTCAGTTTAGTTCAGCCAGTTGTTTGTTCATTTGCCTTTTCCAGTTTTTTCTGTGGCTGCGGCTTAGTTTTGTTACACCAGAGAACTAATTTAGGTGGTAGAGGTCGTGTGATCTCAGGTGTTTTTGCAATTAGTGTGTTGGTATTTTTTTAGGGTTTTTTTGGATTGCAGTAAGTAACCTTCCTATCCTTTTCTGTCTAGGAAGATTGGGCCCCAACGTTTGCTCATACTATTTTCTGTCTGTGTCTGTATTTCCTCTTGTCTAACCGCCATTACATGTTTGGGGGCTTCCTATGTTCTTTGGGGATCTGCTCCGGGGCAGATAGTTTTCCTCTTTCTATCTTTAGGTGAAGTTAGCTTCTCAGACTGTGACGAGGCGTCTAGGACCAACGTAGGTACGCTCCACGGCTGCCTTTAGTTGTGGTGGTTAGTCAGGGTACTGCAATCCAATAGATTCCAACCTCTCTGGTGTATTGCCTTTTTTGCCTGCTCTCCTCAGCTACCAAATCATAACAGTATCACCGGCCTAAAACTGATAATTATATGGTACTCTCAGAAGGGAAAAATAGTGTGAAAGAAAGAAGATTGTCAGAGTTGTCAGAGATTTTTTTTTTTTTTTCCCTCTGTATCTCTGGGTGCTGAGGAGGATTTTTTTTTTCTCTCAATGGAGTTTGCACAGTTGTCTGGCCGTGTGGATCAGCTTGCCACTGAAGTTCGGAGTATTGCTACCTATCTTGCAGGGTTGCCTGTTGTGGAACCTAGGATTCTCATGCCAGATTTGTTTTTAGGGGATCGAGCTAAATTTCTGAATTTCAAAAATAACTGTAAGTTGTTTTTTGCCTTAAAATCTAAGTCCTCAGGGAACGCAGCACAGCAGGTTCAAATTGTAATCTCTCTCCTGCGCGGCGATCCTCAGGATTGGGCTTTTTCCCTGACACCTGGGGACCCTGTTTTGAGTAATGTTGATGTATTTTTTCAGGCTCTGGGGTTATTGTACGATGAGCCTAATGTCACTGATCAAGCTGAAAAAGCCTTGTTGGCATTAAATCAGGGGCTTGAGGACGCTGAGTTATACTGTCAGAGATTCCGAAGGTGGGCAGTCCTGACCAAATGGAATGACGATGCTTTGGCAGCCCTTTTTCGGAAGGGTCTGTCAGAGAATGTAAAGGATGTTATGGTGGGATTCCCTGTCCCCTCTGGTCTCAATGATTCTATGTCATTAGCGATTCAAATTGACAGACGTTTGCGTGAGCGTAGAGGAATGCGTGGAATAGTGTTGCCTTGTGAACCAGCTTCTGAACCCATGCAGTGTGATAGAGTGGCTTCTGGGGCACAGCGTCATGAGTTTCGAAAACGCAATGGGTTATGTTTCTACTGTGGTGATGCCTCTCATGCTATTTCAGTCTGCCCTAAGCGGGGAAGACGTTTTGCACGTTCAGTTGTCTTGGGTAGTGTTCAGACTAAATTTTTGTTGACTGTTACCCTGATTTGCTCCCTGTCCACATTTTCTGCTCAGGATTTTGTGGATTCGGGAGCAGCTATTAACCTGATGGATTTTGATTTTGCTAAACGTTGTGGGTTTCCCTTGATACCCCTACAGAAGTCTATTCCCCTACTGTGGATCGATTCTACCCCTTTTGCTGAGAATAAACCCCAGTTCTCTACTCAGGTGATAATGAGGGTTGAACCTGATCATCAGGAGAGTTGCAAATTTTTGGTGCTGTATAATCTGCATGACATTATTGTACTGGGTTTCCCTTGGTTACAGTCTCATAATCCTGTTTTGGATTGGAAATCTGTGTCTGTAACCAGTTGGGGCTGCCAATGTGTTAATGCCAACACTCCTGTTTTTTCTGCCTCCCCCCAGGCTCAGGATGTTCCTGACTTTTTGACTGATTTTTCTGATGTGTTTAGCGAAAGTAAATCTGCATCCTTGCCCCCCCATAGGAGCTATGACTGCGCTATTGAATTAGTGCCTGGTAGTAAATTCCCTAAAGGTCGCCTTTTTAACTTGTCTGTACCTGAACATGACGCTATGCGGTCTTATATCAGGGAGTCATTGGAGAAGGGTCATATCAGACCATCCTCTTCACCCTTGGGTGCCGGTTTTTTCTTTGTGGCCAAAAAGGATGGTTCATTAAGGCCGTGTATTGATTATCGTCTCTTGAACAATATCACTGTGAAATATCAATATCCGTTACCCTTGATTTCTGACCTGTTTTCCAGGGTGAAAAGTGCTACTTGGTTTACCAAGCTTGACCTCAGGGGGGCATATAACCTTATTCGCATTAAGCACGGGATGAATAGAAGATGGCATTGAATACCCCAGAGGGGCATTTTGAGTGCCTAGTGATGCCCTTTGGGCTCACTAATGCTCCTTCCGTCTTCCAGTCCTTCATGAATGACATTTTCAGGGATTTTGTGGATAAATTTTTGATTGTTTATTTGGATGATATCTTGATTTTTTCCAATGATTGGGACTCTCATGTGAAACATGTTCGGACTGTGTTCCAGATTTTGAGAGAGAATGCTCTGTATGTGAAGGGATCAAAGTGTCTTTTTGGCGTACAGAGGATCTCATTTCTGGGATTCATTTTGTCCCCATCTGTCATTGAAATGGACCCGGTCAAGGTTCAGGCCATCTGTGATTGGGTCCAACCTACTTCATTAAAGGCTCTTCAGAGATTCTTGGGTTTTGCCAATTTTTATCGTAAATTTATTGGTAATTTCTCTGTTATTGGTAAACCATTGACTGATTTGACAAAGAAGGGTTCTGATGTGGTGAATTGGCCTCCTGAGGCAGTTTCTGCGTTTCAGGAACTTAAGCAGAGATTCACTTCTGCTCCTGTTCTACGGCAGCCTGATGTTTCTCTGCCATTTCAGGTGGAGGTTGATGCCTCTGAAATTGGGGCAGGTGCCGTTTTGTCCCAAAGAGATCCAGAGACCTCTAAAAGTAACCCTTGTGCCTTTTTCTCTCGAAAATTTTCTCCAACTGAACGTAATTATGACGTGGGTAATCGGGAGTTATTGGCCATGAAGTGGGCTTTTGAAGAGTGGAGACATTGGCTGGAGGGAGCCAAACATCAGGTGGTGGTCCTCACGGACCATAAGAATCTGGTTTATCTGGAATCAGCCAAGCGACTTAATCCTAGACAGGCCAGGTGGGCCTTGTTTTTCACACGTTTTAATTTTGTGGTTTCCTTTCTTCCTGGCACTAAGAATGTTAAAGCGGATGCCCTCTCGAGGAGTTTCCTTGCTGACTCTCCCGAGTTATCTGATCCTACTGTTATTTTGAAAGAGGGTGTAGTTCTTTCCGCCATCTCGCCCAATTTGAGACTGGCTCTGGAAGGGTGTCAGGAGAATAAACCCGAACTCTGCCCTATTGGGAAATTGTTTGTCCCAGACCGGTGGAAAAAGAGTGTGATGTCTGAGATTCATTGTTCCGCATTGGCCGGTCATCCCGGAATTTTTGGTACCAGAGACTTGGTTAGTCGGTCCTTTTGGTGGCCTACTTTGTCTCGTGACGTCAGGGAATTTGTGCAGTCCTGCGGGACTTGCTCTCGCTCCAAGCCTTGCTCTCGCCCTAGTGGTTTGTTGATGCCATTGCCTGTGCCCAAGAGACCATGGACCCATATCTCTATGGATTTCATTTCCGACCTCCCTGTTTCTCAGAGAATGACCGATATCTGGGTGATTTGTGATAGGTTTTCCAAAATGATACATCTTGTGCCATTACCTAAGTTGCCTTCCTCCTCCGAATTGGTGCCTTTGTTCCTTCAGCACGTGGTTCGGTTACACGGTATTCCTGAGAACATTGTGTCTGACAGAGGAGTCCAGTTTGTTTCCAGATTTTGGAGGACTTTTTGTTCTAAACTTGGTGTTCAATTGTCTTTCTCCTCAGCTTTTCATCCTCAGACCAATGGACAAACTGAGAGAACAAACCAGACATTGGAGACTTATCTGAGATGCTTTGTGTCTGCTGATCAGGATGACTGGGTCTCTTTTTTGCCTTTGGCTGAGTTTGCTCTTAATAATCGGGCTAGCTCTGCAACCTTGATGTCTCCATTTTTCTGCAATTTTGGGTTTCACCCTCGATTTTCTTCAGGACAGACGGAGGCTTCTGTCTGTCCAGGTGTTGACTCTGTTGTGGAGCGTATGCAGCAGATTTGGGACCAGGTAGTGGAGAGGTTGTCCCTCTCTCAGGAGAGGGCCCAGCGGTTTGCCAACCGGCATAGGACTGATGGTCCTCGGTTTGAAGTGGGGACTTGGTCTGGTTGTCCTCAAGAAATATCCCTATGAGAGTTGCATCTCCTAAGTTTAAGCCTAGGTTCATTGGACCTTATAAGATCATGGAGATTCTTAATCCTGTTTCCTTTCGTTTACTTCTTCCTGGGACATTTAAGATCCATAACGTGTTCCACAAGTCCTTATTGAAGAGGTTTGTCGAGCCAGTGGTTCCTATGGCTGTGCCTCCTGACCCTGTTTTGGTTGAGGGCAATCTGGAGTATGTGGTTGAGAAAATATTGGATTCTCGTTTTTCTAGACGGAAACTCCAGTATTTGGTTAAGTGGAGAGGTTATGGTCAGGAGGACAATTCTTGGGTGTTTGCTTCGGACATCCATGCTAGATGTCAGGAATTGAACCCAGTACCTCTTGTCCACCGGCCAGCAGCTCTACGATCTGAGCTATTCCGCTGGCTGCAAGGTTCCTTGCTGAACCCACATACCATTGACTGTTCTTCCTGATCGGCTCCACCCAGTGCTCTCTTGATTGGCCTCTGATTGCCAATTACACACCCTATA
>JARQOD010000005.1:431392955-431410632 GCA_033576555.1 Oophaga sylvatica | reverse complement strand
GGAGTTAGAAAAATTAGAATATATCCAAATAAATTACCAGAATGTAATCATAGGAGATCCCTGAAGATGTCATTCACCAAGTGTTGGAAAGTGGCTGGGGCGGGTACTCAGACCAAAAGGCATAACTAGATATTCAAAGTGTCCATAGCGTGACCTGAATGCAGTCTTCTTTTCTCCCCAGGTCTAATACGGACTAAGTTATAGGCCCCACGAGAATCTAGTTTAGAAAAAATTTTGGCATGTCGCATCTCTCAATAACTCAGGGTTAAAGGCAATGGATAACGGTTTCTAATAGTAACCTTTTGAGTTCCCTTAGTCTACGCATGGTTCAGAGATCCATCTTTCTTCTTATACAAAGAAGATGGGTGCACCTGCAGGGAGATGAAGAGGGGCGTATGAAGCCCTTGGCTAGATTTTATCTATGTAATCCTTTAAAAGCCCTTTAGCTTGGGCCCCGCCAGGGGTAGATCTTACCAAAAGGTTATCTCTGCTCCAGGCAATAATTCAATGGACAATCATATGGACGGTGAGGAGGAAGTGGTCAGCGTTCTTCTTGTCACATAAATCCACATAGTCCTGGTATACAGCTGGTAGTTCAGGGACTGACTGATTCCTTTAGGAACAGAGCAAGCTGAAACTTTTGGACTCATCTGTTTCTCGGGGAAAGTGTAATTTCCTTGGTCTCCCGTTAATGGTAGGATTCTGAGCGTGCAGCCATGGTAGCCTAGAATAATGGGAAAGTGGGGAGAAGAGATAAGCATAAAGGACAGTTTCTCTTGATGATCTTTACCCATAAGACCTCAAGGCTCTGTTTCCTGATCCACGGTCCAGAGGTCAGCGGGAGCCATCCACAGTTTCCATCTGTATGGAGTAGCCTTCTTCACTGAACGATTCCCTGTTTCAGAGCAAAGGAGACATCCATAAAATTTCCACTTGCCCCTGAGTCGATCATAGCAGAGCTAGACACCCAAGCTGAGTCAACCAGAGTTTGATGGAAAGAAAGCAATGAGAATTGTTTTTCTTACAATCAGTGGGACACCGCTGAGGAAACTTGAAAAATGGCAGCGTTTACACAGTCAACGTCCTCAGAGGTAACGGAGTTTAAGTCAGAGAAATCAAGATCTGTTGCTGCAGATCTCTCTGGAGCCTGAGGCTCGGACCTGACAGATCCCCTCTCGCAACACTCACAATGAATGAGTGCTGCAGTAGTCTTACGAGAACGGCTGGGCAGTTTATAATGAAGTGCCCTGACTTACACAATTGAAACATAGATTCTCCTTAAAACAGATGTTCCTTGCGTGCATCACTAACCCGTCGTTGTAAGGGGTCTACCTGCATGGGTTCAGGTTCAGGTTCCCGTGTATCCTACTCAAAGGTTCCTTAGCTGGAGAGGAAGGTAGGAAAAGGTTAGTACGATTGCTTTCGAACCATCTCTCTTGCCTGCGTTCAGTCAGACGAGTTTTCAATACGGATGCAGTAGTTAATAAAGTCACCTAACGCAGTGGGGGGTCGGCACGAGCAAGTTCATCCTTAATCAGTGGAGATAACCCTTTCGAAAAATAGATTTTTGGCGGAACTGTCCAGGTGGTATCAAGGGCCCATCTCCTGAAATCCAAGGCATATTCAGCTACCGAGTGCTTACCTTGGTGCAAAGCTAACATGGCTGCTTCAGCTGTTGCACCTCGATTGGGGTCATCAAACAACCTGCCCCATGGCTGAAATAAAATCATCAAGGTGATTCAAACAATCATCCTCAGTCTCAATCAGAGGGTTTGCCCACATTAAAGCCTTGTTGGTAAGCAACATAATTATAGTAAGCACCTTAGATCGTTCAGTGGGAAATTGTGAAGCATGTGCAGAAAAAAAAAGATTGCATTGATTAATAAATCCCCTGAATTTCTCACGTTCACCGCCAAAACGAAAAGGGGGCAACTTGGGAATCCCAGCACTCGGGGCTACGGCATGAGCCTGGACTCGCCCCTCTAGAACCTCAATCCTGGCTCGCAAATCCTGGGTAGTCTGTCCAACCACTTGCAAATTGTGATTATTGAGGTCCTGTAGATTTGTAAAACGGGTCTTTATATTCTGCAAATCTGCAAGGATATTATCAGTCACTCCGCAAAGTTCCTTTATGCGGGCCTCCATTTTCCAGATCTTTTAAGACAGGATTACTGGAAGAAGAGGAGAGAAAAAAAAAAAACAATAGTGTTCACCTGTGGCAACACTGCAGAGAGAGAAAAAAAAATTAAGGGAACTGCTCACCTGGAATGGTTGTGAGAAGTCACAACCACTATCATCACAGAAAGTTTCAACCAGACATCTGATATCCAGAGTTACAGCAGACAAAAAAGAGAAAAGAAAGGAAAAAAAAAAAAAACAATAGTGTTTACCTGTGGTAACACTGCAAAAAGAAAAAACTTAAGGGAATTGCTCACCTGGAATGGGTTGTGAGAAAGTCACAACCACTGTCATCACAGAAAGTACAACCGGACGTCTGATATCCACAGTACAGCAGGACACAGCCTTCCAGACCAGCAGACACTAACGTTTTGGCTTCAGAATCTTGTAATGTATGTAGTACAGTTCATATAGCGTCTTGTGCTTGGGTGCGATGAAAACACAGGAGTCACAGGTTTGATATAGAAAAGTCCTGTATTACTTCATGCAAGTTGGCAGAAATAGTCACACAGTTTGCAGACACAGAAACAGGAGACACAGCAGGCCAGAGTAATCCAAGCTCATCAATCACTCTCCAATACAGATTCAGGATCTTCTTCTCTGTTACCGTAAGTCCATGCAAACGTGGGTCTTTCAAAGGCAGGGTTCAGAGTCCACAAGTGCTTCAGAGTTCCTCAGTAGGAATAGCTGGAGTACAAGGTCCAAGGGCTTACAGGAGTCAAGTCACAGGTTCACTACAGGCTAGATTCTGAAGCACTGATTGCTCAGCTGTGGCTGCTTAAGAAGCAAAGGAGAGAATCAGGGCGGGAACATGCAAGCTGGAAAACTCCATTTTGACTGAGGGCAAGATAGCTGCAGCAAGACAGAAAGTAAAATGGCTGACGAACAAACTGAGTTTCAGGAATATATACATAGAACCTTACAGCGTGAAGCACTAGCAACGCTTCGGACCCCGGTGTCCGGTTAACTGAGTGAGGGTGATTTGTCCCTTTAGTCACTCTTACTTCTCCACTCGCCCTTCGCCCTGCTCTCGCCCTTAACATAAGCACGTGTAGCAATGGTACAAAGGTCAGCTTTCCTTCAGTGCTCACTGACCTGTTCTCAGTTGACTCGTTGATATAACTGATGTAATTCCTTTCCTTCTTTCCTTCACAGAACTCTGTCCAGAGCAGCTCACAGGACGCTTCGTCAGACTGTATTTACGCTGTAGCTCTGAGAGTCACCTTCCACTTTCTTAGGAACACAGACAGCTTGTTCTGAGTAGCAGGTTAAGATGTAGCTCTGACTAGGCTAGGATGATTCACTTCACCCGTACTAGCCTCCACTTTCTTATCAGATGAGCTACACAAGCTCTGTGTGGGTTCAGTCTTCTCTCCTCTCCCTCCAAGACTAATCTGATCTTCTCTGTCCAAAGACAGGAACTTGACTCACTTCTGTCTAGCTCAGGCTGAGCTCTGACTAGAATGACTCACTATTGCTACGTCACACTACTAAATAGTCTGATATGCCTCTAGTGGCAATGCTGAGAAGTGTGCGTGAATGAATATCAAGCTTTACAGTTACCTTCCTGTGCATTTTCCAGGAGACATGTGTGCCTTGCGAAGCTGGGCCACACATCCCCCCCTAGTTAAACTCAGCACTCCCGGGCTGAAATAGAAAAGAAAAACATTTTTGTTTTGCATATAACATCAACATAATAACTCATCCCTTGCGGGAGGTAAGGACTCTTGAACGTTACATTTTGTACATAGATCAGTAGAAAATTATCAAAATACTTTTCAATAAATACATAGTATAAGACAAGATTCTTGTGGAGGACCCGCACCAAAAACCTCCCACGTGGGTCCTGGGTGGGCTGCAGGACTTCATTGCTGCAGACCTCACTCTAGGCCACACCATAGGGTTTTTCTTCTGAGGTAGTAAGGCTTTATGTAAAACCAAAATGGGGCACCGAAGTGCGAACTATTTACAATGAAAGTTTTTGGGCTGGCAAAGTCCACAGCCACGCAGTCCTTTGCATGATAAAACATTTTTCAAGTAAAATCACATTATACTTTAACTCTTCTTTACCCAGCCGGGTATTCTACTTTAAATAAGCATAGTAATAAACATTATTCAACATTTCTATAAAGTGCAATTTTTCATAAAACTTCTTCAAACTTTGTACATGTTCAGTTGCAGTAAACCCCTGTCTGGGTCCTACTGGTTTTCATCTTTCTTGCAAACTTCAATAACGTCTTCCACTCCTGGGGCTGGAACGACGCGGTGTTCTTTTGAACGCATAACAAAGAGATCATGTCCTGCGATCTGTGTTTGAGTGGCTACATCCTTCATTCGAACTGGGAACCCAACGGGTATCTCCCTGTAGTAGAACGCAGGTTGCGTTGCTGAGGTAGTCGCAGATTGTGATGCTGAAATGGTCGCAGGTTGCGTTGCAGAGCAAGACCTGGGTGTAGAGGAGTACGCAGGGGGTGATGCTGGTGCACGGCCTGGTGCGGACGCCAAAGATGACGCTGCTGGGGTTCGCGGTGCTGTGGCACGGAAGACCTCACTGGCTTCAGGGACGGGGTCGCTGACACGGGTGACGTTTAAGGCGTACCACCCTTTTAACCCCCAGTGCCGCGTGTAGCTGACAATGTCCCCGTTTACAAGATCCCTCCCAGGGTGCCCGATGGTTAAATGGGACTCCACATCTCTCCGACTCACAAAGATCTCTTGGTATAGGCCCGGCTCATGTATGAAGCCCCAGCCTTTGCGGAGTTGGAACCCTGTTATGCACCCCTGACGCCGCGGTTCCCGTCGCGTACCTTTGTTCTTCCGGACGGCCTCCTTGTCAGCAAGGAACTTTTCATGGTACTGCTGCTGCGCCTCTCTCTGCTCCTGTTGACGTTGTTTATCCAGATCACGGCGTCGCTGCTCATTTTCCACTTTTACAGCATAAGTGACGTCATCCAGATACTGCATTGCGTCCCAATCGATTTCTGGCAATGATGGCTGAGACCCCTCCGGTGTTCCTACCGGGGAACTGTAATCTGCTGCAGCCTCTTGGCCTAGCTGGTACTCCGGAACAGGCAGGACCTCCTCAGCCTCCTTCTCTTCCACCTCTCCATCGGTGGGATCGGTACAGCTCTTTTGGGGGCGGCCTCCGGTTTTCCTTCAGCTTTCTTCAGCAGGGACATAGGAAAGTCAGGTGATGGCGTTATGCCTGTGGGAGAGAGCACTGCGTCCCACAGCAGCGCTGTGTCTGGGCACGCCAGCGTCTCTCGGTCTCCTCCATGTCTGCCTGGCTCTGTATCAATTTCTTAAGCGCTGCATTCTCCTCCTTGCACTCCAGCAAGGTTTGCTGAAGTTTCTGTATTAGGGATGGCTCCGGTTCAAACAACAGCTTTTCTGGGGAGCAGGGCCTGCGCTCCACCGCTCCACTGCATAGCTGCTCTTGTCCTTCTGCCATCTCTCTCCAGGCCAGACTGTGGTTTCCATCAGGAACAATCTGGTCTCTTCCGTGGAGGCGGGATTTGCGCTTCCTCTTTTTTGCATAGATGTCATGGGTGCATCGCCACGAAGATTGTCGCGATTGCACATTCTGACTTCTCGCAGCTGAGTTGCTGTTACTTTGTGTTTGGTGGTGAGGGAGTTAATTTTACCTGGCTCTTTGCTAAGACTAGGTTCAGCCTCGCCCGGCTGCTTTTGATTATGTTCTAATTAGCTTCCTTTATATTCCTGCCAGTCTGTGTGTTAGATGCCGGTGAAAGCATTCATACAGACTGCAGATAGGATCGGTTCTGAGAAGACTTAAGCTAAGAGCTCTTTTGTTGTTTCTCCTTACCTTGCTTATAGTTTATCTCCTAGACCTTTGGTGTTCCCTCTGTGTTTAATGTTGTATGCAAGACAGTATTTACGTTATCCCCTGTCTGTCTCGTTTGTCTATACTGTTTGCTAACCTTTACCTGTCCATTCCCTATGTTGGTAATCAGGGTCCTTCTAAAGACTAGATTACAGTGGTGAGGGATTTATAGGAGACAGGGTTTACGCTGGTGGCCTGGACCTCTGTACCATTAACAGTACCTCCAGGTAGAGGGACTAGTCAGGACCCCAGTTTAGGGTCAGCTTAGACCCCGGTCCACCTCTATCCAGAGACAGCGTGAAAAGGATTCAGTATTGACCTACAGGATATTATGTCAGGTAATACTATGCTATATATACATATTAATGTTACCTATTTATATGTTATATAGAATGTTGTCCCACTTGATAGATTACTGACATTATATATTTATACATCTGCTAGACAGGTGACAATAGAAGATTAAGAGAGGCGGATCTCCCTTGCAGTGGGATAGGATCTCACATTATAGTAGCATTTTGAGAGGGCGGCCATAACTTTCGCGCCACAGGGGGAGTACACGCCCACGAATGCACGCCCACCTTCTTCACCAGCGCCTCAGGGCGCGAATATGGCGGCAAAATGGCAGTAAATGGCGCCAAAAATGACAAAACAGCAAACAGTCTTTTCTGCACAAAACAGTCAATATAGCAACACAGGACTCACAATTTGCAAGCTTCGTATCCTGTTCGTGACGCCAAAAGATGACGCGCACCACATTGGTGGTACCAGGGCTATGGGGTACTCAGAACCGAGCCCATTGATTTCTATGGGAGATGTCACTGGCAGCGGGACTCGGTCCGTGGCCCTGGCAGTCATGCAATGGGGGAATATTTACAGGGGATTGTAGATTAGAATAGTTTGTGACGCCACCTGTGGTTTCTGATCTGATTGACCAGCGCTGCAGGGTAGATCTCTGAGGGGATGTTATGGCAGCTAGGTGTTAAGTCCCCCACAGGTGGGACTGGTCCCTCAAAGTCTATGGTGGTGATGCAGGGTGCAGATAAGAATTCAGTCACACACAATGCAGTCTCTTTCCATACCTTTACTTGTAGATGTTGCAGGTATGTCCCGGGAAGCTGGTTAGGTTGGAGAATGCACATTCAGGGAAACTGTTGAGCAGGTTAGAGGCCTCCTTTATCCTTTTAATGTGTGTGAGTACAACTTGCATAAAGTCAAGTGCAACTCTTTTAATAGCAACTACGCCCGGCCAACATTGTGGTGGAGCCTTCTATGTCTCTGATTATCAGATGTTGAGAGAACTAAGTCCTTACTTTTGTCGTGCACTGACTCAAAGTCCCCGTTCTCCCTGACTCCGGTTACGTATCAGCGCTTAGGGCTACCTTCTGCGACTTGTAGTCCAGAAAGGCCTCCGGTTTTCTTATTACTAGGCGTGAAGCACTAGCAACGCTTCGGACCCCGGTGTCCGGTTAACTGAGTGAGGGTGATTTGTCCCTTTAGTCACTCTTACTTCTCCACTCGCCCTTCGCCCTGCTCTCGCCCTTAACATAAGCACGTGTAGCAATGGTACAAAGGTCAGCTTTCCTTCAGTGCTCACTGACCTGTTCTCAGTTGACTCGTTGATATAACTGCTGTAATTCCTTTCCTTCTTTCCTTCACAGAACTCTGTCCAGAGCAGCTCACAGGACGCTTCGTCAGACTGTATTTACGCTGTAGCTCTGAGAGTCACCTTCCACTTTCTTAGGAACACAGACAGCTTGTTCTGAGTAGCAGGTTAAGATGTAGCTCTGACTAGGCTAGGATGATTCACTTCACCCGTACTAGCCTCCACTTTCTTATCAGATGAGCTACACAAGCTCTGTGTGGGTTCAGTCTTCTCTCCTCTCCCTCCAAGACTAATCTGATCTCTGTCCAAAGACAGGAACTTGACTCACTTCTGTCTAGCTCAGGCTGAGCTCTGACTAGAATGACTCACTATTGCTACGTCACACTACTAAATAGTCTGATATGCCTCTAGTGGCAATGCTGAGAAGTGTGCGTGAATGAATATCAAGCTTTACAGTTACCTTCCTGTGCATTTTCCAGGAGACATGTGTGCCTTGCGAAGCTGGGCCACACATTACCTTGTATGCGGCTTGATTCATACGTCCTTCGCAAAGATTACCCTGCCCAATTCCAGCCTTGCTGAAGCATCCCCAGTCCTCCACCAAATTTCACAGTGGATCCAAGACACTGTGGCTTGTACGCCTTTCCAGGTCTCCGTCTAACTATTAGACAACCAGGTGTTGGGCAGAGCTGAAAATTAGACTCCTCAGAGAAGATTATCTTACTCCAGTCCTCTATGGTCTAATCCTTATGGTTCTCCTTTGCTTCTCATTGATGAAAGGCTTTTTTCTAGCTTTACATGACTTGAGCCCTGCCTCTAGGAGCCTGTTATGAACTGTTCTTGCCATGCACTTCACCCCAGCTGCCATTCCTTTTGTAGGTCAATTGATGTCATCTTGCGATTGCTGAGTGACATTCGAATAGGATGACTGTCATCCCGGTTAGTGGAGAGTCGTTTTCGCCCTCTGCCTGTCTGTAGCTTTGTTGTCCCCAATGTCTATGCTTGACTTCGTTGTAATGGACTGACATCTTAGAAATTTTAAGGATGGAGGCAACTTAACGCTCATGGTATCCCTCTGCTAGTAAAGCCAGAATTGAGCCCTTCCTTTCCTCACTCAAGACTTTTCTTTTCAACTCCTTTGGCATGGTTAATAGTTATTTTTTCATTCCTATTACTTTTGGGATATTACTAGCACTTGTTTTGCCATCCAGCTTGTCCTATTGCAAGAGGATTGTGAACACGACAGCAGGATTTTTTATACTTTCCTTCATTAAATAAGATTTAGTTCAGGTGATCACCTAATCAGAAGCACATTAAGTAGAATGAGGTGCACTCTGGTTGGAATTCAACTGACACTGGAATGGAATGGCTGTCAGACATGTAGAGAAGCTGATTTATATAAAACTGTGCAGTGGTCTCCTAATATTTGCCAGAGCTGTATATACAGTGGGAATGGAAAGTATTCAGACCTCTTTAAATTTGATTTTATCTGTGTTCTGTGTGTGTGCAGTCCTTTTGCTGTCCGTGATTATATTTGTTGCTCCATTCTGTGTGCTGTGTGTGTGTTCAGTCCATTTGTTATAATCTGTGTGCTGTGTGTGTGCCGTCCTTGTGCCGTTTGTGATTATATCCGTGTGCAGTCCTTGTGCTGTTTGTGATTATATCCATGTGCTATGTGTGTCCAGTCCTTGTGCTGTCCGTGATTAAATCCATGTGTTGTGTGTGCACCGTCCTTGTGCTGACCGTGATTATATCCGTGTGCTATGTGTGTGCAGTCCTTGATTTTATCTGTGTGCTGTGTGTGTGCAGTCCTTATGCTGTCTGTGATTATATCCATGTGCTGTGTGCAGTCCTTGTGCCGTTTGTGATTATATCCGTGTGCTGTGTGTGTGCAGTCCTTATGCTGTCTGTGATTATATCCATGTGCTGTGTGTGTGGCAGTCCTTGTGCCGTTTGTGATTATATCCGTGTGCTGTGTGTGTGCAGTCCTTGATTATATCTGTGTGCTGTGTGTGTGCAGTCCTTATGCTGTCTGTGATTATATCCGTGTGGTGTGTGTGCAGTCCTTGATTTTATCTGTGTGCTGTGTGTGTGCAGTCCTTATGCTGTATGTGATTATATCCGTGTGCTGTGTATGTGCAGTCCTTGTTCCATTTGTGATTTTATCTGTGTGCTGTGTGTGCCATCCTTGTGCCGTTTGTGATTATATCCGTGTGCTGTGTGTGTGCAGTCCTTGATTATATCTGTGTGCTGTGTGTGCAGTCATTATGCTGTCTGTGATTATATCCATGTGCTGTGTGTGTGCAGTCCTTGTACCGTTTGTGATTATATCCGTGTGCTGTGTGTGTGTTGCGAGTCCTTATGCTGTCTGTGATTATATCCGTGTGCTGTGTGTGTGCAGTCCTTGATTATATCTGTGTGCTGCGTGTGCAGTCCTTATGCTGTCTGTGATTATATCCGTGTGCTGTGTGTGTGCAGTCCTTGATTATATCTGTGTGCTGTGTGTGTGCAGTCTTTATGCTGTCTGTGATTATATCATTATATCCGTGTGCTGTGTGTGCAGTCCTTATGCTGTCTGTGATTATATCTGTGTGCTGTGTGTGTGCAGTCCTTGTGCCGTTTGTGATTATATCTGTGTGCTGTGTGTGTGCAGTCCTTGTGCTGTCTCTGATTATATCCGTGTGCAGTGTGTGTCCAGTCCTTGTGCCAAACGTGATTATTGCAATATGTAGGAGAAGCTTAGACATTTATTTCTTTTTTTCATACATGAAAATCACTGTTGGTAAAAACTGACCAAACAATAAGGAAAATTGGAGCAAAAGACCTAATAAAACTCGCCCCTTTTATGCATTTGCGAAAACAACATCAATTAAGCCTAAGGATAAAAATATATATTGTACATTGCTTGACCCTGACTTATACAACTAAATATATTCAGACAGAAGTATGACACAAGTATTCTGCTTGGATGAGATCAAGAGCTGCATCTATTCTTATCAGAGTAATATCCTGACAGTGATAACAGAAGTGCGGTATGTAGGATCACCGGCTCATAAGAAGAAAGCGTCATTATATATAGACCGTATATCTAGAAAGGAAATCAGGTCTGTACATGGTGGCAGGCTGCTGCACTGTGCAAATACAAGGAAAGACACAAACCCACGGTCATGCATCCACTATATACTGATTATCGATACACTTTTTTATTTTTATTTCCTCTCTTCATCTCCTTTGAACATATTATAAGTTTAAAAAAAATCTTCAAAAAAATACAAAGTATACTACATAATTTTCCTCGAACTACCGTATACAGCAATCCGTTCAGCTTCTTCTGCTGTATAATAAACATACACATATCCGATGACATCTTCAACGTGGCATGCGCCCCTTACTTAAAAATAGGCCATATATGGCGACAGGAACAGCGTGTTCTCAATTACTCTTTCACTCGTAGAACTGTTGGGTTGCCCTTTAAAATAACATATTTCTGCTAACATATCCCTACGTGTAAGCCCAGCTTTAGCTATCAATCTTATGACTACTAGTAGACCATTCCCAGACATGAGAAATGTAATCCCTGCATGCAGATGGCATATGGAAAGTTTATTCTGTATGAAAGAAAAATGATGTAATAGCAGGATAACTATCGTATACCATACGAGTCCCTAATGTGTGTATAAAAATCAAGCTTTATTTAGAACAACTCTTTAAACTGGTTGGCCAGGACTATTTTAATCTTTTGCTCATGGGGCTAAGAACTTACAGGCCTGTTCTGCCCAACACCGGTTCAGAGTGATCACAGACTGCTCCTGCCGGCGACTCTGCTGCCTCACAGTAAAAGAGCAGCTCTTCCTCTTCAAGGCTTCTTTGTCAACAGGACCTGACTGCCGACGTCATGCTGATTGACAGCCAGCTCCCCACAGTTAGGCAGTGGAGAGCCAGCAGTCAATCAGCATGATATCAACAGTCACTCCCCATCAACAGAGCAGAGTGGAAAAGAAGCAACTGCTCTGTCCATGTGATGTCACCGGAAGTCTGTGACCACTGTGACGTGGCAGAGCTCTTCATAGGGCACAACAGGCAGGTAAGTTCTTCGGCCCATAAGGAAATAACTAATTAGCTAAGTTCTAGGCTCGATTCACACTAGTGTCAGGCATTTCTTTTTTTTGTTCTGTTCTGGAACTCTTCTTACTAATGCACAAGGTTTATGAAGGATCTAAATGGCACCACAGGAGAATAAAGCACAGCATGTTTCTTTTTTTCTTTCAGCAAAAATGACAGAAACCGAGCCTATAATGCAAGAGTGATTCTAGCTTCACCCAAAGGCAATCTATAGCAACCAATCACAGAGTTTTTATTTTTTCTCAAAACAGTTTCAAATGTGAATGTTCTCATTGGTTGCAGTGTACTATCAGGGTAATTTATGATAACCGAGGCCCATTGCCCCAGCATAATCATTTTTTATCCAATAAAGAGAAAGATGTCAATGAGAACTAAATAAAAATATTCACCACCATCAATGAGACTGAGTACAGTATGCGTATGATTTCATCAACATCTAGTATAAGATATTCCTTATGAACAATGGAACATGGAATATTATAATCAAACACATAAAAAGGGACCTAAAAGGGGCGCAGTGCTTGAACCCCTTCATTCTCAGTATTGGGCCATACAGTAATCGTTAGGGCATATGAATGTCATGTCGGTAAATTACCCAGTAATACGCTTTCGGGGATCTGGGCCGTATTACATGGACGTCCATTTGTGTATTACTATATTTCTAGCCATAGAGGATGTCTGTCTGCAGAGTCTGAAGCGGATCAGCCGATCACAGGGCATTAGAACTTTTCGATATCACAATGTTTGACTATGAAAATAAAGCAGGTGCCATATTTTTGTGTCCCAGCAGAAATTCTGCCCTGTGTGGGTGTAGATAATACCCTCTGAAGAAGCCCGGGACAAAACATTCCACTAGATACATAACTGAGGTAACAACATAGACATGGTGCACACGTGCCTCACCGCACCCTGTCAGTAGGCCGAGACCCTCTTCCACACAATGAAAGCAGCAGCCGCTTACCTGGTGCACACGTGCCTCACCGCACCCGTCAGTAGCGGAGACCCTCTTCCCACACAATGAAAGCAGCAGCCCGCTTACCTGGTGCACACGTGCCTCACCGCACCCTGTCAGTAGGCCGGAGACCCTCTTCCCACACAATGAAAGCAGCAGCCCGCTTACCTGGTGCACACGTGCCTCACCGCGCCCTGTCAGTAGGCCGGAGACCCTCTTCCCACACAATGAAAGCAGCAGCCCGCTTACCTGGTGCACACGTGCCTCACCGCGCCCTGTCAGTAGGCCGGAGACCCTCTTCCACACAATGAAAGCAGCAGCCCGCTTACCTGGTGCACACGTGCCTCACCGCCCCTGTCAGTAGGCCGGAGACCCTCTTCCCACACAATGAAAGCAGCAGCCCGCTTACCTGGTGCACACGTGCATCACCGCGCCCTGTCAGTAGGCCGGAGACTCTTTTCCCACACAATGAAAGCAGCAGCCCGCTTACTTGTCAGACAATGATACGTGCTGGGAATCGCTGCTCACTGAACTCAGAATTGGAGGTCATCTTTTAAGAGAGGTCCCAGAATCAATTCATAGGGATTCTACAGGAAAACCTGACACGCACAACGGCCGTTCTGCTTTTCCGGCGTACGGCTTTTCAGATGGCATCCTTTTATTAGCTACAAGGGCCTAGTCTCAATGGCACCGGGTTAATTTTGCCAAGGAGCAAGTGGCCTGTGCTGCTTTCTTTAGAGGTGTGAATGTAACTGAGGAAACTGGAGCGCAGCTAGTAAAAGGCAAGCGATCACTGTGGAATTGTTAGCCGGCTTGGATAAAGCCCACCGTAGTCTTGTAACCATTTTATATCCGTTTGTGTTTCTCTAAGGACAACGAAACAACCGATTTACAATTACTGAGAAAATGAAGCTTCATGTAAAAGTCAGCAAATAAAAGCAGAGCTCTAATAGATTTAGGTTCATTTCCCCAGCACCAGATAAATGGAACAGACACAGATGGAGATTGATCAATGCAAGAAATAATGCAGGTATTGCATTGTCATAGCAACCAATAAGGTCCCGACTGCATTTTCGGAAAGTCTTTTGGAAAATGAAGCAGATTACTGATTAGCTGTTGTAGATCCTCCTCTACTTCTCCCTTGTGCTTAGTGTTGATGAATCTCCTTCATAGAGAGCAGTCTGATGGCAAGGCTCAAAAACGTAACCTAGTTCATGGAAACCAAGAATAGTCTGACATGTCTTATACCCTTAATGTAACCATCTGGTCCCTGGGGAAAATAAAAAATTGAATATTGCAGTAAACATTGAGGAGTACAGTGGCTCAGTGGTTAGCACGATATTATGATTACTTACGTAGCACCATCATATTCCGCAGCACTTTACAGACATAATCGGCCCTGTCCCCATTGGGGCTCAGTATCTACATTCCCTATCAGTATGTCTTTGGAACGTGGGAGAAAACCGGATAACCCGGAGGAAACCCATGCAAACAGGGGAGAACATACAAACTCCTTGCAGATGTTGTCCTTGGTGGGATTTGAATCTAGGTCCCCAGCGCTGCAAAGCAACAGTGCTAACCACTGAGCCACCCCGCTGTCCACTGATGCATTACAGTGTTGGGTCCTGGGTTTAAATCCCCAAAAAAGACAATGTCAGCAAAGGATTTTGTATGTTCTGCCTGGATTTCCTCCAAAAGACATACATATAGGGGATTTAGATTATGAGCCTCAATGGGGACAGTGATGATAATGTCAGTAAAGTGCTGTGGAATATGATAGCACTATATAAGTGAGTAAAATAAAGAAACACAAGAAAGCTGTGAAATTATCTGGAGGTCAAAAAACCTGTTATTTCTCAACTTGTATTAAGCAATTCATTCCAAGAAACCTCTGACACAGAAGGCAGGTATAAGCCGGAGTCACACTAGCGATGAATACGGACGAGTGCTATGCAAAAAATCATCACATAGCACTCGGACCAGTATTCATCCATGGGGCAGCTCCCATCAGCGTTTTTTTTTCTCGGCTGTATTCTACGTGCGAGTGAAATCGCAGCATGCTGTGATTGTCACTGACACTCTGCCGAGTCTCGGCGCACTCGCACCCATATAAGCCTATGGGTGCGAGTGAGACAACGCACATCACTCGGATATCATCTGAGTGCTGTGCGATATACGCCGGCAATGGAGGAGATAAATTCAATTTTCCGCAGCTGTGCTCCGATCCTGTCTGTGCGAGAGGCTCAGAGCATGGTCGCATGACACTCGGCTCCTGCACGCAGCAGAGCAGGAGCCGACGGTCATTGGCATATCGCATCCGTTGCTCTCTTATCGGATGCCATACACTAGTGTGACCCCGGCCTTAGAGAGACTTCTGCACACTGCACACAGTGGTCTGAATATCTGAAAGGCAGTGACGTCACTCAGTACAGGAGCAGAATAGCACTGAATCCCGGAGAAGACGACGGTAGGAACGTATATTAACACACTGACAGTACACTACACACACATACAGTATACACACAGAGAGAAAAGTTCATGGGAGGCTATTTTAAAACATAGAGATCTTTTCCTGCAAAGTGTAAAAATAAAAATAAACTCTATCTGAAACTAGGAAAAAAGAGTAAAAAAATAATCTCCAATGAGAAAACGTAATGGAAAATTATTTCTTTGTGCATAATATACTATGCACACAGTAATATACAATCTATATCTCTGAATGTTATTTTTTCTATGCATTGCTTAAAAAATTATTAACATGTGGAAATGGTATTAACATGCTAAAATGTCTGGATATTTATAAAGTAGACTGATAACAAATTATACTATTACACAGAGTGTAATATCGTGTTTTACTGAATGAAACCATTTAAAAACACATATAGTGGTGGGGAAAAGCAGCAATATTATATTACTAGCTTGGCCCATGCGAAATTTTCGCACATTGATCGTTGGGGGCGCAGGCAATTTCAGAAAAAGCAAGCTGGTCAATTGTAAATGTATTTCATGAGATGATGAACACAGGCAGGTATTTATATATGTAGTTTTGTAATACAATAAATTGGTTTGATTAGTAGAGGCCAAAAAATGTCTTCCGGTTGAGGTGCCACCTGCAGGTCATTGTTTCTTTCTGCAGGTTTATGAAAATGAATGTTTAAACTGTCTTTAGTGATAAAATCGTGAATGTGTGGTTTGTTTGACTTTTCTTGCTGAAGGGAGCAAGTTTACCTTTCAAATAGTGTATCATTTGTGTGTGTGGGTGAAGTAATCAGCGAAAAAGCAGTGCATGTTTACAAATGTGTTTGCATATGTGCCTCACCTGCAGTGAAGTGTGCAATCCTCCAATGTGCCTGAAATAGGCTGGGCAAGCACTTGAGCAAGCTGGAAAGACCCCAAAGCAAATGTTTGGATTTGTTTGTGATGTCTGTAAGCAGCTTTGTGGTAGTGTGCTTTGGGGTAGTGTGGTGCCACCTACAGGTCATTTTTCCTTACTGCAGGTTTATGAAAATTAATGTTTAAACTGTGTTTTGTGATCAAATCATGGATGTGTGTTGTGAATGGGCTTGAGATGAGTTCTGAGCAGAGGCTCCCTCTGGTGGTTACAAGCGGTACTGGTCTGTCCAGTGAAGATTGTGAGGATTGGGAATCAGGTGTTACTGACTGGTCTTATATAAGGGAGTCACCTTCCCATCAGGGTTGCCGGTGATCAATTGTTCTGGTCTCTATCCTTGATTCCTGTTTCCCTTGTAGCCTGCTGTGTCGTGTCTGCATCTCCTGCTAACAGTTAAGACATTTTCTTCTTTTTGTTTTTGTGCTTGATTTTGGCATTTTGTCCTGCACTTCTGTGGGGGCCCTCAGGGTCCCCTCCGGGGCTTTTGCCCTCTCAGTTTTGTTCAGCCACTGATGTTTGTACTTTTGCTTTTTCCAGTTTTTTCAGTGGCTGCTGTTTTGATTTTTTTTACACCAGAGAACTAATTTAGGTGGTAGAGGTCGTGTGATCTCAGGTGTTTTTGAAATTAGTAGAGTTGGTGCTTTTCAGGGTTTTCTGGGATTGCAGTAAGTACCCTTCCTATCCTTTTCTATTTAGTTAGTTTGGGCCCCAACGTTTGCTCATACTATTTTCTGTCTGTGTCAGTATTTCTTCTTGTCTAACCGCCATTACGTTTGGGGGCTTTCTATTATCTTTGGGGTTCTGCTCCGGGGCAGATAGCTTTCCTATTTCTATCTTTAGGTGTAGTTAGTTTCTCAGGCTGTGACGAGGCGTCTAGGACCAACGTAGGAACGCTCCACAGCTGCCTCTAGTTGTTGTGGTTAGTCAGGGTACTGCAATCTCATAGATTCCAACTGCTCTGGTGTATTGCCTATTTTGCCTGCACTCCTCAGCTACCGAAACATAACAGTATCACCGGCCCAAAATTTAAAATTGTATGGTACTCACAGAAGGGAAAATATTTGTGAAAGAAAAAACGGTTTGTCAGAGTTGTCAGAGAATATTTTCTGTTTGTTGCATTTTTTTTTTTTTTTTCCCTCTGTATCTCTGGGTGCTGGGAGGATTTTTTCTCTCAATGGAGTTTGCACAGTTGTCTGGCCGTGTGGATCAGCTTGCCACTGAGGTTCAGAGTATTGCTGCATATCTTGCTAGGTTGCCTGTTGTGGAACCTAGGATTCCCATGCCAGATTTGTTTTTAGGGATCGAGCTAAGTTTCAGAATTTCAAAAATAATTGTAAATTGTTTTTTGCCTTAAAATCTAAGTCCTCAGGGAACGCAGCGCAGCAGGTTCAAATTGTCATCTCTCTCCTGCGCGGCGATCCTCAGGATTGGGCTTTTTCCCTGACACCTGGGGATCCTGTTTTGAGTGATGTTGATGCATTTTTTCAGGCTTTGGGTTATTGTACGATGAGCCTAATGTCACTGATCAAGCTGAAAAAGCCTTGTTGGCATTAAATCAGGGGCTTGATGACGCTGAGTTATACT
>JARQOD010000005.1:431368100-431392855 GCA_033576555.1 Oophaga sylvatica | reverse complement strand
AGATGTACTGCAGTATGGGGCTGCGAGAGAGATGCACTGCAGGATGGGACTGCGAGGAGAGATGTTCTGCAGGATGGGGCTGCGAGGAGAGATGTACTGCAGGATGGGGCTGCGAGGAGAGATGTACTGCAGAATGGGGCTGCGAGGAGAGATGTACTGCAGGATGGGGCTGCGAGGAGAGATGTACTGCAGGATGGGGCTGCGAGGAGAGATGTACTTGCAGGATGGGGATGCGAGGAGAGATTTACTGCAGGATGGGGCTGCCAGGAGAGATGTACTGCAGGATGGGGCAGCCAGGTGAGATGTACTGCAGGATGGGGCAGTATACAATGGCTAAGAGGAGGGATATACTGCAGAATGGAGCTCTAAATAGAGAGGCCGAGAGGATATACTGGAGGATGTTGCTGAATACAGGGGATGACATTAGTTGTGTTTGTTGTCGACTGCTGAGAGACTAGTTACATGAAAATTCTAAAGCTACTATATTGATGCATATGGCTGAGGATTATCTTCTGGTACAGTACATGCATCAATAGAGCAGCATTTGCAGCTTCACAAACTTGCTCTGCCAGCAGACAAACACAGCTTCTCACTGCAGTTGCGGAAGAGTAACAAAAACAAAAGCACACCAGGGATGGGTACAATAGCAAGCAGAAGTCCCAGAGAGTGACAAAACAAACAATGTGTGCAAAATGATTATAATGCACACCAAACCGATGTATGAAATGTATGAATTTTATTAAGCAGTATTGTATATAATAAAAAGACAATATGAAATTACAAATATGATAATTAAAAAATACAATAAATTGAAAATCCAGTCGTTCACTAATATAGTCAGGAGGCTCAAGAAAATTTTTTCAAAAAATAAATAAAATAACCAGGAGCATAATATATTGTGATACCCTCAATAGTGAATGTGTCTCTGTATATAGTGTGAAACATATGTCATATAATGTGTAAATACAATACAAACAATGTGCACATGGGCCACTAAAGAATATGTGTTCAATAAAAAAACTTACAATAACAAGTGATACATGTGAAACACACAAACGTGGATCAAAAAGGAATAACAACAGAGAAACTACTAAGAGGTGAGCACCAAAATAAATGAAGTGAAAAAATAAAATATTAATCACACCAGTGCCACATAAGTGTAATGCACTACCTGGGAGCCAAGAGAAGCGAACCATAAACTGGAATATATTTTGGTGCTCACCTCTTAGTAGTTTCTCTGTTGTTATACCTTTTTGATAGTAGTTTCTCTGTTGTTATACCTTTTTGATCCACGTTTGTGTGTTTCACATGTATCACTTGTTATTGTAAGTTTTTTTATTGAACACATATTCTTTAGTGGCCCATGTGCACATTGTTTGTATTGTATTTACACATTATATGACATATGTTTCACACTATATACAGAGACACATTCACTATTGAGGGTATCACAATATATTATGCTCCTGGTTATTTTATTTATTTTTTGAAAAAATTTTCTTGAGCCTCCTGACTATATTAGTGAACGACTGGATTTTCAATTTATTGTATTTTTTAATTATCATATTTGTAATTTCATATTGTCTTTTTATGATATACAATACTGCTTAATAAAATTCATACATTTCATAAATCGGTTTGGTGTGCATTATAATCATTTTACACACATTGTTTGTTTTGTCACTCTCTGGGACTTCTGCTTGCTATTGTACCCATCCCTGGTGTGCTTTTGTTTTTCTTCCAGTCTGGGTGGGTGCCATCCTTTTTGTTTCTTGAGGTGTGGGTTCACTTTATTTTCTTTTATATAGTAACATTTTCAATAGATGATTATTATTATATATTTTTTATTTTTCTTTATTCATTAGTCCCACATCTTTTGTGTTTAATTTATTAGTTGCGGAAGAGTGCAGGACAGTTGAGCTCTGCTATAACCAGCTAACATTGTAAAATCATATCGGCAGCTACTGATATAGATAGAAGATAAAAAATCAGGCAGATTAATTTAGATTAACTCAACTCAGAGAGGTGGGCTTTGTCAGGAGCCCACAAAATAGGGAGGAGGGGTCTGTAGCACTAAAGAAAAGTACCGGTAAATGATGCTGGGAAATATAGTTTTATCTGATCAGAATAGGACCACCCACTCAGCTGTGTGAATTTGGATGCACCGCGAGGAACGGAAAAGGACACAAAGGTTCAAGAAAGAAATTTTATGTTGGGCTTAATCTGTATACTAGCTATACATTTACTGGGTTTTGGGAACAATTATGTGATTCTGGGAATATTCCTTTAATTGATTAGACCAGCATTAAAAAAGTCTGATATTTTCAAGAAACGGTGTCACTTCTGTTCATAGGCTATATCTTGTCATGGCTTAGGCCAGCTGACGAAAATAAAGATAACCACTTTTATTTTGATATATGCTTACAGATCTATAGCAGATTTTCACTTTTTTATGTAAATATTAGGTATAATTTGTTTCAGTGTTAAACATATTTCATGCATAAGACTGGTAGCTTTGCCTTTATGGCACTTTACTGTTGAGTTTAAATTTCTTTTTCTTTCCAATTCTGTTGTGACGTTATACGTGCACAAGTGACACTTTTCTCATTTGAACCAGTATTACCCATATTTCACCTGAGATTCCTTCCAGCACACAATGTTCTGCAAGGGTCAAGTGCAGTAAATGAACCTGCATGGAGTACACAGTGAAAAGAAAGGAAGGCCATTAGCGAATAACCTTTAAGCCATGTCAGACACAGTGAGTGTTGTGGATTATGCGCTAAAAATCTGCAACATAGTACAGTTTAATGCAAGCCTAAAGGGTTATACTAAGCCCCATCCCATACACAAAGTAGTATGTGCAACATTCATAACACAAATTTACAGAAAGACTCATAGCAAAAAATATATCTAAAATTGTCATCATAGTGTCAGAAAAGTGATGCAGCCGTGCAGTAGAGTGGAGATGAGTTGCAGTTGATTTGTAAGGTAACCGGATGGGCAGGGAGCCATGGCAGTGCCAGCATAGTATCGCCAGGCTATGTAGGTGTCTTTCATATGTTTGGAGTGGCGTGATGCAGAAGATATTTTATTGCCTTGGCATAATTTCTGACAACTATGGTCTTTGTTGATGAGGGGGCGTGCTGGAGTCAGTGCATGCCTCTTAATGAATCAGGAGCATCTGAAAAGTGGTGTGCGCCTCGCCACATTCCTTACTCTAGTCATAGATTGGAGTAATATTTGTGGCGTAAATAACATCGCCACTCCTCATGAATTCGACAAGTGGGGGGTTGCCACCCTCCTGTGCCAGTTTTGTCAGAACTGGGTGAAAATGGCGTGAGAATACCAAAAGTCAGAAATGTTAGCGCAGCCTCGAGTTGCATCAAAATTTTGCAATTATTAGACCCGAGTATAAAGGCTTTGATGAATTGGGCCCTATGTATATTAATCCTGATTGGTATAACAATGATAGCACGATCTTCCTGGGTACATCCACATATCAGCAGACTTTAGTGTCAAAAATCCAACTGGATATTTGCTACCATAAATTTGCTGTGATTATTGGGCCGTGCTTCGCCTTTACTTAGCTGTGATTTCTCTGTAAGGATGGGAACATTGATGTATTCTTTGATCCTTGCAGTTAAAAGCTTGAATGCACAAGGAGAGATGCGACCTGTCCCAAGATGGAGCTCAACACGCCTGCTTCTCTACAGGCAGAGCGACGCTCCTCCGACATACTCCCTTTTATTACTGCATAATGTATTAGCGTTACTGACATCATATTCATTCTTCTCTGTGACAACCTCTTTGAAGCGGCTATCCGACCTCTGGCAGGTAACTTTATTACCTCTATGTTTCCAAATAGGGTTCACGAGAAGGGATTGTAGGGAATATGGGGAATATGTCATTAGCAATGATGAGCGAGTATGCTCGTTGCTCGGGTGATCTCCGAGTATTTGGAAGTGCTCGGAGATTTAGTTTCTGTGGACGCAGCTGCATGATTTATGGCTGCTGGACAGCTTGAATACATGTGACGAATGCCTGTTTGTTAAGGAATCCCCACATGTATTCCGGCTGTCAAATAGCCGCAAATCATGCAGCTACGGCAACAGAAAGTAAATCTCCGAGCACTTCCAAATACTCGGAGATCACCCGAGCGACGAGTATACTCGCTCTTCACTAGTCATTAGGTTTTTGCCTCCCCAAAGAGCAGCATGATGTAGAGTCATTTACTGGGCTTTTGATAAAATCCCTGTTTTATCAGCCGCAGATCTACCAGTTTTCTGAATGACCCCATGCACACCAATGACTGACAACTGTCTGTGTGCACTATGCATAGGCAGAAAACTGTGTGTGTGTGTGTGTGTGTCGGAGCTAAATTGGACAACCTGACAGCAAGCCCAGTAATCCTCTTCTAATAATCTTCGCTAATGAAACAATAGTTTTATAAAAACTACACTAAGCAGACCAGTATGTGACATCGCTGGCATCAAGGTCTCTTTCTCAACAGCCTTCTGCTTTCAGATTAGGTAGCATAAATCTGGTGACATGTTCCCTTTAAAGAAGTTTTTCCACTTATTACATTTATCATCTATCTCATGGATAGGTGATAATAAATGTATTATCCCTGGGAATCCAAAGCTTGGGACCCCAACCAACCACAGAATTCGGGGGCCTAAGTTCCCTGTGTAAATGAAGTTCTCATGATGGTGGCGGTCAGACCCTCAGTAATCATACATGTATTATCGTTTCTGTGAATACGGGATCATGTATTTAGTGGGATCACCCCATTAACTAAACCAGAGAACCCCATTAATTGAAAACTCTTTGTTACTGCAAGGAAAGTACCACTGTTTGTCTTCCAAGTGTACTTCTCTACCCACTGTACTAGGGCATCGATTGCTTGTGGAGTCATACTCCTGAATCCGTTCTTTCACATTGATGAGCTCCAGACTGGCACACTGTGTCTGCTGATGCGCCTGCAGAGTATAGGGAGCGGTGTTCATCCTGCTGTTATCACAGCCCTCTTCTGACTACATAGATTGTTTCCTAGTAACCTATTTTAGGGATTCGCTCTTCGCATTTGTCCTTAAGGAGCAATACGTCATTTGCAAACCATGACCTTTTGGAGCCTGTTCTTGGATTGATATTCACCAACCCCCTTGGACCTGGCACCAGGTCATAAGTGGAGACTTGTTACTCTTATGTTATTGCTGCGGCTCCTCTGAGTATTTCGCTTCATATTTTTAATCCTCCATACGCTTCTAGAGCTATGGACCTTATTATTTAGCGCTAGCATTTGTGGTCTTTTACGATAAGATGTTGTACACGGGGTAATTATGCATCGCACCCTAAGGAGATGTCCTCAGACAATCTTGTAAGCCATGCCCCCTTAGTAAAGAAGATAAAATTAGCTTGAGAAGAAAAGGCCTATATCTATGGAACCATAATATAGGTAAATAAGAAAAAACAATGAAAGCAGCACTGGTCTCTATTGACCCAGTGACAGGCCTTCCTTATATCATTTCTAAGTTATTTACTTATTTTTCTTGTAGAGAAAGAAAAGGTGTCTCTAATTCTCTGGGTATAGGGGTCGCACTTAGTAAAAATTGAATTTGACTGGCCGCATTCTTTGCAGGACAAGATGATGTTTTCATTGATATCATTTATTTCCTATACTACTTTTTGATCACTTTATTTTAACATTTTTGATGTGCTTATTTTTTTAAATGGAATATATCATGTGGGTTATGGTGCAGTTTTATAGCTTCGGTTGTTACGGATGTGGCGATAACCAATATGTACGTTTTTGCCTACTTTAGCTTGTATATAAAACAGCATTTCAAATATTTTTCCATAATTTTTTTTTTAACTTTATTTTTATTAATTTTTTAAATTTTACAATTTGATTTTCTTTTTTGTTCCCCAATTGGCCCCAGGCCCCAGTCTTGCAATTTACTCCATATAGTAATTCTTGCCTCCATCCTGTAATAATGTTCCCAATCCTGGTCCCCATCTTACAGCAATGTTCCCCATCCTGGTCTTCATCTTGTAGCAATGTTCCCCATCCTGGTCCCTATCTTGTAGCAATGTCCCCATCCTGATCTTCATCTTGTAGCAATGTTCCCAATCCTGGTCCCCATCTTGTCGCAATGTCTCCATCCTGGTCCCCATCTTGTAGCAATGTTCCCCATCCTGGTCCCCATCTTGTAGCAATGTTCCCCATCCTGGTCTTCATCTTGTAGCAATGTTCTCGATCCTAGTCTTCATCTTGTAGCAATGTTCCCTATTCTGGTCCCCATCTTGTAGCAATGTTCTCCATTCTGGTCTTCATCTTGTAGCAATGTTCCCTATCCTGGTCCCCATGTCATAGCAATGTTCTCCATCCTGGTCCCCATCTTGTAGCAATGTTACCCATCTTGGTCCCCATCTTGTAGCAATGTTACTGTTACCCATCTTGGTGCCCATCTTGTAGCAATGTTCCCCATCCTGGTCCCCATCTTGTAGCAATGTTCCCTATCATGGTCCCCATCTTATAGCAATGTTCCCCATCCTGGTCTTCATCTTGTAGCAATGTTCTCCATCCTGGTCCCCATCTTGTAGCAATGTTCCCCATCTTGGTCCCCATCTTATAGCAATGTTACCCATCTTGGTCCCCATCTTGTATCAATGTTCGCCATCCTGGTCCCCATCTTGTAGCAATGTTCCCTATCCTGGTCCCCATGTCGTAGCAATGTTCTCCATCCTGGTCCCCATCTTGTAGCAATGTTCCCCATCCTAGTCCCCATCTTGTAGCAATGTTACCCATCCTGGTCCCCATCTTGTAGCAATGTTACCCATCTTGGTACCCATCTTATAGCAATGTTACCCATCTTGGTCCCCATCTTGTAGCAATGTTCCCCATCCTGGTCCCCATCTTGAAGCAATGTTCCCCATCCTGGTCCCCATCTTGTAGCAATGTCCCCATTCTGGTCCCCATCTTGTAGCAATGTTCTCCATCCTGGTCCCCATCTTGTAGCAATGTTCCCCATCTTGTAGCAATGATTCCCACACTGGTCCCCATCTTGTAGCAATGGCCCCCTTTTTTGGTCCTCATCTTGTAGCAATGATTCCCACCCTGGCTTCCATCTTGTAGCAATGTTCCCAATCCTGGTCCCCATCTTGCAGTAATGTCCCCCATCCTGGTCCCCATCTTGTAGCAATGTCTCCCATTCTGGTCCCCATCTTGTAGCAATGTTCCCCATCTTGTAGCAATGATTCCCACACTGGTCCCCATCTTGCAGCAATGTCCCCATCCTGGTCCCCATGTTGTAGCAATTTCCCCATCTTGAAGCATCCTGGTCTCCATCTTGTAGCAATGATTCCCACCCTGGTTTCCATCTTGTAGCAATGTTCCCAATCCTGGTCCCCATCTTGCAGTAATGTCCCCCATCCTGGTCCCCATCTTGTAGCAATGTCCCCCATTCTGGTCCCCATCTTGTAGCAATGTCTCCCATTTTGGTCCTCATCATATATTAATGTCCCCAATTCTGTCTCTCTTCAAATAACACATTATTAAAAAAACAAAACAAATGATTCTTCTCACCTGTCCATGCTTCTTCGGCCAACAGCGTCATCTCCTCCACAGCCAGGACAGTGCATGGCACTGATGTCATATGCTGCCCACAACGGGCACGGTGATGTTGGCTGGAGGCCTCTTATTGGCTGGCAGCTGGTATTGAGGTGCAGAGAGGGTCTCTGCAATACATTTCAATTGAATGTATGTCTGAGCTCACACGTTTAGCTGAAGAGAAGTGCTGGTGTCGGTAACCCCCGGGACTGAGCTGCCATCGTCTCTAGAACTCCGGTGCCTGCAGGCCTCAGGGGCCACTTGTGGTCCACGAGCCGCATGTTTGAGACACCTGGTCTAAAACTTGTAAAGCTCTATTGTTTATACCAGATATTTATTCCAAGAGCACTAATGAAACCTAGAAAAACCATAAGAAAGCAGATGTTTTTGATAGTGGGTTATTTGGAAGTAAATGTAGGTTATAAACTCTCATGACCAAGGACGTCTCTCCTATTATCTCACTATCTCACTACCAATAGGAAACAATCAGAATCCTTTCTGTTACAATGAAAGTTGCCCCCTGAAAAAACATCCAGAAAATGATCGAAAGAATAAACATGCATTTCTATGTAAAAACAACTTGAGGTTTATATGTTCAGGCTTTTGAGTGTCTTTTATCTGCAGGTTAAAGGTTTCCAAAGATGCAAAGCGGTTAAAAGGAGTGAGACAACTATTCTACAGGCGGTTTAACACTCTATACGTCACTATACAAGTCAATGGGAAGACTCAATAGATACCCGGAAGATGCCCAAGCACCTTTTTTTTGTGTGTGGTTTGAGAACATCTTTGCTTGAAAAACTGCTTGGTTGTTGAAGTGAGTTAGAAAAAAATGCCTAAATGCACTGAAAACAAACCGATAAATAAAAATGGTTAAAAAAGTTGAAAAAGCACTCAGGAAACGACCAAAAAAAACACTAACAAAGAAGCTTCAGTCAAAAAAGGAGTGAGTATCCTGAAGCCTGTCTCTTTTAAAAAATAAAACCATTGTGTGCACAAACACTTAGATCGTTTCCATTACTGAACGGTGTAAATAATTCACATGAAAAGGTGGTTAAATCAGATTTTCAGCACTGCACGATAGGCATGTTAAACACCCCTGTATACTGTGATGATAAATGAACTACCGTATATATATATATATATATATACACTGTATATATATATATATATATATATATATATATATATATATATAGCAAAACAATGCCAAAAATGATTTCTTTATTAAAAAAAAGGAAAGAAAATAAATAGAAACTCTGGCCTATGACCTGTCACACTCACCAGCAATAAGGATGATCTGATGACTTGCTATGCGTTTCCATCTAGCCATATTGATTTGTATCGGCTACAGACTGACAGGTGACACCACAAAGCAGCTTTACTAAACCTGTTCGTATAATTAGATGCCAAGCTGCTCATCACAACCGATGCCGCAGAACCACTGACAATAGAAGATGAGGGGTCTCAGAGTTTACCAGCGCTCTTTCTTGACACCTGTCTTTTCTGACAGATTTGTGACTTCTTCCACTATTCTTTAATGATTTTACTTTAGCAATACAGAGCCTGTGCTTACCCTCAGTATTAGAAGGCACTTGAAGACTCTTTGCAGCATCTTATGGTATTGTGGTAGAGACAATAAGATGAAATGCTTGATAAATATTTAGATACATTTTTCACAGTTTGCACTATTTTTGCCAGTCAACATTGATTGTTCTCTTTTGGGCTGAAAGACGGAAACCCTGATTCATCAAGACTAGAATTTTGTGTTGCAGTCCCAATGAAAAATGCACTGGATTAAGATACACCAATTCATTAAGCGCCTTTCACCTCTTAATTATGCCATGCCAGCCATATCTCTCCAGCTCATTGATTTCTATACAGCACATAACTACCCACCTACCACTACTACCTCTCAGCTCCTGACTCACTGCCCTGTGTTTGTTCAAATGTCCTTTTATCTTTATATGTAAATACAGTGATAGCAGTGAACACTCAATAAAACTCTGTTATCTGAATGTGTTAACAGAACTTTTGCTGAGGTTTATAGTTTCACTAATACTACATTTCTGCTGCTCATCAGAACTGTCACTCAAGGAAGAGAGCCCACCCTGCCATAAACCAGGAAGTAAGGAGACTGTAAGGAGATTGTAAGGAGACTGCATAGCTTTGAGCCGCTGCAGAGACCGCCCACGAATACCCTGTTAAGTTTTTTGCTTGGACATATTACAGTATTTTAGTTAATGATTTTAAAATCGAAAGTTTACACTGTGCACTATTGTTGGGCTCTGGACTGTTCAAGATACAAGTATCAATACATACGGAAGAGTAGGCCCTATAGTTCCTGGGTCTTGACTGCTTGTCATGGTCACATAGTTTGTCAGTGGATGTCCCCAGAATGCATACTTAGGGGCCACATGAACCTGGAGAACATGCAAAATACGGATTTACCTAGTCACGTAAGGAATGAATGGAGCAGCAATCAAACATGCACACAAATCGCTCCATTCTAATGGGGACAAAATGTCCTCATTCTGCCGATTGGTGCAGGCACAATAGTCGGCCCCCACGGATCCTGCAGATAGGTGCTAACTTGTTTCACCAGACAACCCCTTTAACTACAATGGAGAAGGCTGAATGCATGGTATCTTCCTTTCTGAATTGTGAGTGGGGCTCTGCGCTTCATCCACCTGATCGGTGGGAGTCTTGGCATAACCAGCTTTAGATATTTGTGGCACATACATTCAATGTGTCCTCAGAAGGTAGTACCTCCTAATACCCAAATTTTACTGTGGCCCTTGGGGCTTGTTTAATCTGACATTGCAGCTGTTAGACCTAAGAAGGTTCTTCTCCCATAATCTAATATATGATTTGCTGTTGAAATAACTTAAACTGCAAATAAATCTGCATTGACAAAAGAAAACCAAATCTTACACATTTTGCTTTGCAAACCACATTATACATTCTGTAGCAAAGCCCTGCGCTCCTATGGCCATGCTTTGCCTGGTCCCCTTTATATCCTTGCTTCCAGTGGAGATGTATCAGAGCCTGGATAAAGCGGCTGGGAAGGAATCAGGCAAGGGGTAAAATCTTAGCCAATTGCCTGCTACTCCATGCAGAAAATTGGCATGATTTCCATCTCTAATACAGTTATCCTTTCAGTATAAGAGAAGGCTAAAAAAAAAATAAAGAGTACAGATGGATGTACAGATGTGTTTGTTGTCTAAGCATAGGTGACATTGACAAGGTAGAGCTTGGAAACCCTGAAGGTGAACATGACCAGTACGTCATATTAGGCACTGGAAGAACGATGATGTATGTTTGCCTCAATCTTTCATCTTCCCTTAGTGAATTATGAGTGTAGGTTTGTTCTATTGCTCTGATAACTATTTATCATATGATTGAGGATTTTTCTTCTCTTGCACAGTTAATGTCTCAGGGCTCAAGGAGTAGAGGACAACCAATGAGAATGACTCTTTAACCTCTACAAAACAATGGAGTTGCTGAAAGCTGCATAACTCTTGTGACAATGACTGACATGTTATTGTTGACTTGTCCCTCAATAGAGAAGGTGTGACATAATGAGTGTTTCTTTAAAGTTGGCTGGAGAACGTCAAGGTCAGACACATATCCTGAATAACAGTTTCCTCCTTTTCTTTGAATCTCCTTTTCTTTGAGTCCGAGGAGCAGCCACTTGCTCACCACTTTCCTTCCCTTTCCCTTCAAAGAAGGTGAGAAATAATAAGATATTGTACTTGGCTGTCGATTCCAAGCCAAGGTCATGAGGACTCACTGGGAAAACGGGTTCCTCTGTGTATCACTGTAACATATGAACCACTTCAGGGGCAGTGTGACCCACAATCAAATGAAAATGGAGACCCAGACATAGTTGCCTCCTGAAAGGGCCTTTGATTCTTTCTGCCAAATATTCTCTCTAACAATGCATCGACTCTTACACAGATGCTAAAATCCATGTGTATAAATCTTTCCCACTTCGTAAACACTTAATTAAGGCCTAAGCTTTAGTATATATTCGAGAAACGGTATGATTTTATGTTTTGCAGTTATAACTTTAGCTTTACATAAGATGAAGTCCTGATTAGAAGTTCCTGCTGAGAAGAGTGCTGTACTAAGAACGTGGATTTTGTTCTTCCTTATATTGACCCATATATAGATTTTTTTTTATTTGTGCACTGAGTAGGTGGGAGCTCAAAAGGAGATTTAGTATTAATGTCTGTTTTTTTTACATGTAGAGTTTCCTCTGTAATTAGTGGCAGTGCTGTCCAGCTTTTATCATGTACTTGTTTTATCACCTGATAAATTATGTCCTTTTTGTTGGGAGCAAACATCATAGAAGGCATAAAATAATGTTATATTCACCTGCACCCTGCACCGTTCCAACAGAAAATGGCCGCAGAGGTCAGCAAGAAAAACCGCACGCAGTGTCTACTCTGTAATTGAACCCACTGTTTCTTATTTGGTGCACAATTTCAAATCTGAGTCCATAATAGATAGGTCATATACAATGGCGTAACTAGTGTCCGATGAGCCCTGGTGCAAAATTTAGATCTGGCCCCACCCCCGCACATATATAGGCCCTTGTATTATTCTAAATCCTACAAGGACATAAGAGTTGCCCACCTTCCCCCATTATGTAGTAATGTCCTCCATCCTGGCCTCCTTCAGGGTATATATGTCCTCAAACCCTGGGCCAACCTAGTATATACTGTATGTCCCCCATCCTCGTATATATGTCCTTCATTCTGGCGCCATCTTGGTGTATATGTATCTGCCCCACAATACACTTCAGCTGAATGTGCATCCGAGGACGCACATCCAGTTGAAGTTTGCTCTGGCATCAGCGGGCCTCCTATCTGCATGGATCTGGTCATATATAATCACTGTGGAGACACAGCATTGTATCGTAATTAACCAGACATCTACGGTATTTTTAGCAAACCAAGAAGAATAAACTTTTCTGTATGTTGGCGTTTGAATGTAAGCATTTCTTTCTGGCTGGTCAAGAAAACAGACTTTTGTTTGTGTAAGCCTGTAATATTGACTTGTAAGCTGATATTGGATAGGTGGGTGAGCACATGGGGGGAGAGATTCTCAACGCTGCAAAGCCTGTCCCCATCGTGACATTACTGCCCTCCCGATGCGATAGCATCGGGCCTCCATCTAGCACAGTTATATCTCTCTTCCCAACCACCCATCCATCCCATCCATTAGTCAACGATGGGGATAGAGGACAATCTTTATTGCAAGGACTGCTGTTCTGGTGCTTTCTGCATTACTTCTATTCCCTGTAGCTGTAGGTTTTAAGTGCAGTTATAGGGGATGTGTTCACTGCTGGCTTGCAACTCAGGACATCTTTAGGGACATTATCCATAAAGGGACTCTGTCAGTTGAATGGCCCATCCTAAGCCATTTATTTAGGCATACAGATCATAGAAAATTAAATAAAAGGATACCTTTAGGGCAGAATGGTGGCTCAGTGTTTAGCTCTGCATTCTTGCAGCACTGGGGTCCTGGGTTTAAATCCCACCAAGGACAACATCTGCAAGGAGTTTGTATGTTCTCCCCGTGTTTGCGTGGGTTTCTTCCAGGTACTCCTGTTTCCTCCCACATTACAAAGACATACTGATACGGTATTTAGATTGTGAGCCCCATCGGGGACAGCGATGATAATGTGTTGTAAGCTTTTCAGGGGATATAGCTCTGAGATCGCCGTCCGGGTAGACGGAATGGCACAGAAACAGTTCCTTCAGACAGCAGTTCTGGTGAAAACTGGCCGCAACCAGCTTTATTAAAGTCCACAGCAAACAGATAAAAACAAATCATAAACATAAGACCTGGGCTTGTCTAGCCACTTACTACACTTAGATAGATTTCCCTATCTATCCGGGTCCAGACTCTACCAGCCTGGGCCAAAACAACACATATGTTCAGCATTTACCAGCGTGGAGTTTCACAGAGTCTCCTCCTTGTGTCTGAAGGCACCTTCAACGTCCAGACTTGAGAGAGCTCCCCTCCTATTCAGCAGCTATCCGCATGGATTCTCACAGAAACTACTCCTGTGTCCGGGGTACATCGAGCACCCAGACTGAGACAGCTCAAACTCCTGGAGACTCCTTCTTGTGCCTGGACTCCTTGTCCAGACTAAGCGAGCTCTCTGACTGTGTTCGCAGACACCTACTTCTGGTCTCCTAATTAACAGCTGAATGGTTTCAGGCCTGAGCTGCAAGTGTGTACTGAATGTAAGGTGTAGTGACCTTTCTCTACCACTAGGTTTACAAAGCCACACATTTCGCTTATACCATACAGCACAGTACCTAGGTGAAATGTACACCCCATTCGACACATATTCCTTCACTGTCTCACAGTGTGCAAACTATAAAGCGCTGCGGAATATGTTGGCGCTATATAAAGATTATTATTATTAGGATTATTACCTTTACCCAGCTGCTCCGCTACACCCCCGCCATAGACTTTTGCAGTGACTCATGACTTGTGCAGAGAAATTTGACCTCCTGTTTCTACATAGAGCTGAGAAGGATTCAGCTAGTCAGTTTCTAATCAGGTGATGTCATAGACCTAATGGAAAAAGAGAGAACATTAGCGGGGTAGAAAGGTAAAATGAGCAATTATCTTCCACAGTGTTGTATAATATGATTGCAATATATTAAGACAATAACATTTTTGATGGGAGTAGTGCTTCCTTAACTCCAGCCTTATATAAACTTTATACATGACCTATACAAAGTCTACAGTGTTCATGAAACTACGTCACAATGATTTCTATTTTCTTTAGCATATAGATGTTTAATTTTAAAGTAAAAACAGCTAGGTAATGGTAACTTCCCTAGGAAATGTAACACCCTCTTTTTTGGATATTGAGAAATAGCCAAAAGTGGTAGCTGAAAAGCACTAATTATGTCCTGTGATTACTGATTTTTTTGGCTTGCCAACAGCCAAACATCTTCAACAATTTGATTCCTAAATGGGGAACTTATTCATTAAATGAAATTGAACAGTGGCTAAGTCTAAATTTTTCCTGAGGCCAAAAAAATAATTTGTTACAGATGTCGTTTTGGATTCCGGCATTTTCAAATGAGCAGCATTAAGAACCCTATATATTTTAGTGAATGTATGAAACCTGCTAACCTAACAATTTTCTAGAAGGCACAGATGACAATCCTGGGGTACAGACCCAAAGAGCGTTAGAAAAACATTTTAAAACCTTTCTGATGTAGAATTTATTTACATATGTACGGTTACTCATGAATGCTTGCTTTCTATTTGTATAGCTGATAGAAATACATCTCTTGGGTGGGAATTCTGCCTAGGAGAGAACTACGAGCCACTAAAACACAGCGGCTCTCATTGTGGCAGACTAAGACCATCCACATATTACCCTTTTAACATTTACATTGCTAAAATATCAGGATTTATATTGTAGATAAAAAATAAAAGTACTCTATTTGAACATGTAATATTAAGGCCCATTTAGACTGGCCGATAATCGGAAAACGAACAAACCGTTTTGTGCATATAGAATTTGGGTCAGCCCACCTAAGTGTATCATTTAACAACTGCTAATCGGCCTGGATGTACTCATAGTACTAGAGTGGGGTCCTGTCTCACGTCACCAGGATCGGAGAGATGCCATGCTTGCTCAGCTATTTCTGGAACTTCTGTAGAAATTAATGAAGAAGACCATGCATCCACAGCCACCTCTCCAGTCCCAGTGGCACTCAATGGGGCACCCTTCTGTAAATGGGTGTGTATCTGAGGAAGAACTTGCATGCTGTTAGCCATGTATATCATGTCCTGTCGATATACCGTAAATAGATTTACAATGTTCCCATCCAGTGGCCGCAGATTACTAACCTGGGTGCCGGACTAGAATCCTGCAAATCATTCCTCCCATCTCTAACAGTAAAGGCCCCTATACATTGGCTGAACCTGCCATTATCGGTGGAATCATCCGACAGTCTAAGTTGTATAGGGGCCGCCTACTTGCGTCCATCTCTTGATATTGGGGAAGATAAGAGACTCCCCTTCTGTTATTCATGAGATAATCTGTTGCCAGAGCTTTCTGGCGCCATCTTTTTATGCTCTATCCTTTGAAAACACATGAACTATCGTCTGAGTTAAATGTTCTTGTCTATAGGGAAGTTGTAAAAAATAGCTGTCTGCCGACTGATCATACAACTGACAGCTAATGTATGTGGGGCTCTTAAATTTTCAAGGTGAAAATACAAAATAGTATTTTGGAAGCTACATTGGGAAGTCGATAAATAGTAGATCACACCCTGTATATTAATTTAAATATTTCAGTTGAATAGTTTGGATCTATGATTTATTGCATGACTGAGGAGCACTTCCAACCTATTTTTATATTTTCTGAACATTTTCCAGTGCGCTAGACGTAGCTCACAATGTATATACATAGGCACGGCTTAGTGGCTAAAATTCCCTCTCTTACTATTAAGGTTTATTAGATGCTTGGATCTCTGAACTCCTTCTGCTCCCGCCGTCTACTAACCTCCCTAAATTCGACATTTCCCTCTCCGTGGGCGGCACCATAATAACACCCCAGCAGCAGGCTCGCTGTCTGGGTGCTATGTTTGACACCAATCTCTCCTTCACCTCCCATATACAATCTCTTGCCCGCTCTTGCCACTTACTCCTAATGAACATCTCTAGAATCCGCCCTTTTCTCACCATGGAAACAACAAAAACCCTCACTGTCGCCCTGATCCACTCCCACCTGGACTACTGCAATGCTCTATTAATTGGCCTCCCCGTTACTCGACTTTCCCCTCTCCAGTCCATACTTAATGCAGCAGCCAGGGTCATCTATCTGGCTAATCGGTACTCTGACGCGTCCGCTCTTTGCCAGTCCTTACACTGCCCATTCATTATAGGATCCATTTCAAAGTACTGGTTCTCACCCACAAAGCTCTCCACAGTGCAGCACCCCCCTACATCTCCTCCCTCATTTCTGTCTATCGGCCTAACCGACCACTGTGCTCTGCAAATGACTTTCGACTAACCTCTGCACTAATCCGTACCTCCCACTCACGACTCCAAGACTTCTCCCGTGCTGCGCCAATCCTCTGGAATGCTCTACCCCAAGAAATTAGGACTATCCACAATCTGCATAGTTTCAGGCGCTCCCTCAAAACACATTTGTTCAGAGCGGCCTATCACGTTCACTAATCAAAGTCATTTTATGTGTAAGTGTGCGTGTGTAGCCCATTCACTATCTCCATGTATCCCTCACTCCCTCAAGATGGCTGAACCATCATTGTAAATGCACCATTGTATATACACACCTGTGCTTAGTATCTCCCCCACCTCATTGTAGATTGTAAGCTCTCACGAGCAGGGTTGTCTTATTTTTGCTTTAATTATTGTATTGTTAACGTTGTTACTTATGACTTGTGTTTTGAAACTGTTAAACTGAAAGCGCTGCAGAATATGTTGGCGCTATATAAATAAAGATTATTATTATTATCTCGCATGATGAAATGTGTTCCAGTCTAGTTTCTGGTTGATCTAGCATTGTATTATCAATAGGTATCTGTGTCTACACATGAGAAAATGTAGATTACAACTAAACTACACTTACCTAGATAGAACATAGATACTTCTGGGAGTTGCTGGGAGGCTGTACTTGTCACTAAGTGAGGCTGCCTATAAACATTAGCTTGTCAGTGATCTCCGTTTATCTTGTAATTTGGCACCATACTGAATATGAAGCCTAGACAATGCCTTAAATTGCAAACAAGTGAGCTTTTGTGCTCCTGTTAGCAGAAGGAAGCAAAGTTGCTTACATATGTATCATTACCATAGACAATATATGTAATGTCTCCAAACATGTCAGTGCGATTGGAAGAGATTGCCTATGCTATGTCACATTTGCAAAGCCACTGAGAGACCAAGACAGCTGAAGCCCCACAAGTGACCGTGTTATATGACAGTGTGAGCGAACCCTTAGTCATATACTCCACAAATCTGGCTTTTTTGGAAAAGTGGCAAGAAGAAAGACATTTTTTAAAGCAAACCATAAGAACTCCTGATTGCAGATTGCAAAAATACATACACTGTAGGATGTTGAAGAAAGTGCTCTGATCAAGTGAGTCCAAAGTAGAACTTTTTGGGCTAAATCCCAAACACTATGTCTGGCAAAAAAGCTAACACTGCACATCACTATGAAAACACCTTCCCCACCGTCAAACGTGGTGGCAGCATTGTGCTGTGTGGATGCTTTTCTTCAGCAGGGACAAGGAAGCTAGTCAGAGTTTATGGAAAGATAGATGAGCTAAATACAGGGCAATTCTAAAGTTAAACCTGTTAGAGGCTGGAAAATACATGAGATTTGGGCATAGATTCACCTTCCATTAGGACGGCCCTAAACATACTGCCAAATCTACAATGGATGGTTTAGATCAGAGGTCTCAAACTGCATTCCTCAAGGGCCGCAAACAGGTCATGTTTTCAGGATTTTCTTGTATTGCACAGGTGATAATTTAATCACCTGCACAGATAATGATTCCAGCACCTAGTGCAATTCTAAGGAAATCTTGAAAACACGCATGGTTTGCTTCCCTCGAGCAAAGCATATTCCTGTGTGTGGATGGCCCAGTCACAGACCAGACTCAAATCCCATTGAGAATCTGTGGCAAGACTTGAAAATAGCTGCTCACAGACGCCTCCATCCAATCTCACTGAGCTAGAGCTGGTTTGAAACAAAGAATAGGCAAAAGTGTCACCCTCTAAATGTACAACGCTGGAAGACTTGCAGCTGTAATTGCAATGAAAGGTGGTCTTACAGAGTATTGACTCACGGAGGCTGAATACAAATGCACGTCACAATTTTCAGATTTATATTTTTAGAAAACCATGTATCATTTCCTTTACACGTTACAAATACTTTTTAATTAGTGTTGGCATATCACATTCAATCCCAATAAAATACATGTAAGATTGTAACTAGAAAATATGGAAAAATTCATGGTGTATGAATACTTTTTCAAGGCACTGAGAGCATTTAGAAAAATGCACACACAGATCTTAAGTTTAAAAGTAATGACATTTTTATTGACATTTATTACAAGTTAACAAGAGATAGGGGATAAAAAATGGTGATAGGTGAATGTAACAACATAACCAAAATATAACACCACAGTGCTGCCAGGTTAATATATCGTAATAAGATACATGCAGAATATACACTGCTCAAAAAATAAAGGGAACAATTAAACAACAGAATATAGCTGAAAGTAAATCAAACTTCTGTGAAATCAAACTGTCCACTTAGGAAGTAACACTGATTGACAATCAATTTCACATGCTGCTGTGCAAATGGAATAGACAACAGATGGAAATTATTGGCAATTATCAAGACACACTCAATAAAGGAGTGGTTCTGCAGGTGGGGACCACAGACCACATCTCAGTATCAATGCTTTCTGGCTGATGTTTTGGTCACTTGATTGTTGGTTGTGCTTTCACACTCGTGGTAGCATGAGACGGACTCTACAACCCACACAAGTGGCTCAGGTAGTGCAGCTCATCCAGGATGGCACCCTGTGCTCTTCACAGATGAAAGCTGGTTCACACTGAGCACATGTGACAGACGTGATAGAGTCTGGAGTCGCCGTGGAGAGCTATCTGCTGCCTGCCACATCTTTCAGCATGACTGGTTTGGCAGTGGGTCAGTAATGGTGTGGGGTGGCATTTCTTTGGAGGGCCGCACAGCCCTCCATGTGCTCGCCAGACGTAGACTGACAGCCATTAGGTACCGAGATGAGATCCTCAGACCCCTTGTGAGACCATATGCTGGTGCGGTTGGCCCTGGGTTCCTCCTAATGCAGGACAATGCCAGACCTCATGTGGCTGGAGTGTGTTAGCAGTTCCTGCAAGATGAAGACATTTAAGCTATGGACTGGGCCTGCCCGTTCTCCAGACCTGAATTCGATTGAGCACATCTGGAACAGCATGTCTTGCTCCATCCACCAACGTCACGTTGCACCACAGACTGTCTAGGAGTCGACGGATGCTTTAGTCCAGGTCTGTGAGGAGATCCCTCAGGAGACCATCCGCCGCCTCATCAGGAGCATGCCCAGGCGTTGTAGGGAGGTCACACAGGCATGTGGAGGCCACACACAATACTGAGCATCATTTTGACTTGTTTTAATGACATTACATTCCACTTTAATTTTGTGGGTAACTCCAAATTCAGGCCTCCATTGGTTAATAAATTTAATTTCCATTGATGATTTCTGTGTGATTTTGTTGTCAGCACATTCAACTTTGTACAGAACAAAGTATTCAATGAGAATATTTCATTCATTCAGATCTAGGATGTGTTATTTGAGTGTTCCCTTTATTTTTTTGAGCAGTGTATAAGTTAAGTTCATGCAAATATAAAGTATTACCAGACAGCTGAAAGATCAGGCTATAATGAATATCACATAGTGTAGTGTATCGCAAGATTCCGACAAATATCTAAATAGCAAGAGCAATCACAGTACATCACATGGACTTATTAAAAAAAATCTTATTGCATGCTTGATAGATGTCAGTACACCTGAGCTTTGCTTTGCAGTGGTGCCACTACCACAGGGGTATAAATAAATATAATATAATATAATAAATCTCAATCTGACGAACACCATGCCCCTTTTGCTGAGTTTTTATTTTAGAATAGAGGCATACAGTAAGTGTAAAAAAATGAAGCTAAAAAGAGTCACAAATTATTACTCAGATATGACATGCAGCATAGGTCTTTACTTTATTATGTCAGAGACATAACATATGGAAAATGATGGATTTCTCTACAGTGTTTTCTTTTCCCATGCAACTCTTAATGTGCAGCATTTATATGTTTTATCCATTTCTTTATAAAGGGAAAGGCATTTAACATGAAATGTAAAGTGTCATATAACATTGAATAACTTTAAGCACTTTGGCAAAATACACTAACATAGAAAGAGGAAAAGAACTTGCCAACAAATGATTTAATGGGAAATGCCCGAGTTCCTATGGTTTCCTGACTTGAACGCTTAAAAATGTGTATAACGTTTAAGTATCCCAATAAACTTCTATATAAAGAGTCGGACACTCTTGAACAGATATTGAGCGTGATTATTACGATAATTATTATCATTATAATATTTAATATTTAGTTTACATTAGATTGTTGACACCTTAAAGAGGACCTTTCACCTAATGTTTCATGTTGAACTGGACACATGATGTAATAGTGGCTGAACAGCAGATTTTTTTTTTTTTTTTAATTATGCATCACCTTGCAGAGATATTAGTGATCAATGTCTTTGGCACCTAAACAGGTCATTTTTTTCAGTCCAAGCGAGCAATATCAGAGAGATTTCACTGGGGACATGTTCTTCTTCCTGTTTCTAATGCTTGCCAATCACAAGCAGGTAACACACTTAGGAAAGACGAGCATGCCCCCACAATTACTCAGAACAGCTCTTCGTGAGTTATTTCTTGAGAAACTGTCTGCTATCCTCACTGCATGGTCACATGGTCTCCTTGCACCACTGCTCTGCATTCTGTAGGCCGCAGGTCAAAAGTGATGTCACTTGCGTGGGTTGCGCTGGTCTTTGCGCACCAGGTATTCTTACAGCGCGCACTAACTGTGCGTTATCTGGCCGACTCATTACTTCTGATCAGAGCCAGCGAGGGAGCGCACTGTCACTGTGCAATATGCACAGTGACAAGAATCAACTGATCATTTGTCGGAATTGGCAACCAGAGCATGCTCAATAGAACAGGGACTAGCCCTGCCCCTGAAAAGAAGGTCAGTGATGTCACTTGCGTGAGCAGCGCTGGTTTTTGCAGTCTGGGTATTCTTACAATGTGCACTAACTGTACGCTCTCCTGCCGGTTTGCTACTTCTGATCATAGCTGGCGAGGGAGCGCACTGTCACTGTGCAATATGCACGGTGGCAAGAATCTACTGATCATTTGTTGGAGTTGACAACCAAAGCATGCTCAGTAGAGCAGGGACTAGCCCTGCCCCTGAAAAGGAGGTCAGTGATGACGCTTGATTTCATTGAGGGGGCAGAAGCTGCAGCAGTGACAGAAGCCTTTGCCCCCTGATGACGAGGAAGTAGAAAAAAGAATAAAGCAGTTAGATAGTGTTGGGATGAAAGGATAGGGAATTATTAATTAAAATGTATTAGAAAAAAGATTAGATTATGATGTCTAATAGGCATTTAGGATGGATTAATATTTATTTGTGTTTTGGACCACCCCTTTAATGTCAACATAGATGACATTGCTCTGCACAATTCACTTAAAGGGGTTCTCCGGGTCTAATCATTGTTAACTGATCTAGCTGGATAGTTAATCAATATGAAATAGTTGGTGGTCTGACACCGGCACACCCACCTATCAGCTTAAAACAGCTCCAGCAGAACCAGAACAAAGTGATGTACGAGTGCAACCCAGCAATCCTGTATGTTGCTTATTGGTACAGAAAAGTACTGCAATTTATCTCACATGAAATGGAAATGGAATAGTATTAGCAGCCTTTATACAGCCTGTACATAACTTAGGCTAGGGGTGCACTGCGTCTGCCTAACTTCCAGACGTATACATTAACATTGTCATAGTTGACTATTCACCAGACATAGGCTGAAAGTTTGTTCTTTCTGCCTTCGGCTGGTCGGCATGCTCTTGTGTAACTGTATAGAAAAGCACAGCTTTTGGTATATTTCTCTTCACAATAGGTCCCTATGGTTGACAAATACTTTGGCATCCATTCTTACAGTGCACGATTAGTCAGATACCTCCCGAGTGTATGTGCCCGACAGTGTCCACCAGCGCAATGTGGCCTTAACCATGGTTCAGGCCATTGCCGGAACAGTTTTTAGCTGATCATTGGGGTTTCTCATATAGAGATGAGTCATCAACTATTAGGTTCTTGTCTTCCCTTTTTGCAATTTGTGCGGCGTGTCTCCAGAAGCTGGGAACTATGTACTGGGCACTAAGATGGTATATTTGCAGTTGACAATCTGCAACATCCATTGTGCAAAGCCAATGTGGTTGAAATAGTCACTCAACCAGGTATGTTTTACTCTGGAATTCTGTGCAAAGTATGAGATCTTATTTGGCTAGCAGCTGGGATCGAGCTGCGCAGCACACTAGCTGGACAGGTGGGTCCCTGGTGGCTTCTCCCTGTTTGCTGACAGTGATTGACAGGTCTCTGCCTATATGTGCATGCACTCAGAAAACTGGCAGTCACTGTCAGTGGGTGGGGAGAAACTGCCGGGGATGCTTCTATCTAACTAGTGTGCCGTGCGGCTCGTTCCCTGCCAGCTATTAAAAGTATATTTTTTCTCTAAAACGTTACAGCATCACCAGAGTAAAACATACCTGGCTGAGATCGCACAGTCAGTGTCTGATACATGCTGCCAGGTACGGACTGGGACTGAAATTCAGCCCTGGCATTTGAAATCACACAGGCCCATATTGTCCCTGTCCTGATGAACCAGATGGGATATATCACTAATATTATCTGGATGGAGGAAAGGAAGAATCTCTACAAGGCCAATATTTGTAATGACATCGTTGGCCTGCTGGGATAAGTGACGGAGTCAGCGACTTTGTGCTCCATCACAACTCTTAACAGTATGAGTGTCTTGAGAACATTGATTCTGTTAACAACATAGCAGACAAGGCAGCCCATGACCGGATAGGTCCTTCTGGCATTGGATTGGACAGCAGGTATCAGATGTCAGATTCACTTTCAGTCCATTACTGGATATCTAAGCTGTGGAGTACTTCGATGTATGAAGCATTGTCTGTCTCAAAAATCATGGATTTTTTGAAAGATGCAGTTTTTCCTGTACCATTGCTTGAAGAAAGTGTCTTCTAAAAACTAGCAGTAGGTTTGGGAGATGATTTTAAGTTTATCTTCAATTTGTACTGAATATGTATATATCTATATGTAGTGTAGTGTGTGTATGATTTAATTTACTCATCTGCTGCCTTTTCTAGTATCCAATGACATTTGCTCCTCTTCTCAGTGACATCACCACACTTCAGACTATCCCGTTCACTTTCTGCTCTATGCGTGAACCGGAACTCTCTTTTATAATGTAAGCCAACAGGGCCTCGTTTTGACGCTCCCTAGTCTTACATTGTAAAAGCTGAGCAGTGTGACCTGTAGAGTCTGAGGAGCAAAATGGTGCTGGATGCAGAAGGCGGTAGTGGTAGGTGGGTATATTAACACACACTCACACTACATATACACAGATTTTGGGGAAAAAAACAACATAATAGGAGAGCTTCTTTAATAATAACAACCCACAGCAGTACCCCATCTCCACCTGCTGGTGTCTGAGTTGAAGCATCTGTGCCCATTACTGATCCAGCCATGGGAATATCTTCCTGGCCCAGTATTGACATTTCATCTTATTTGTCTCGTTCAGTGGTGGTCTGGTTGCAGCCAACTGTTTCTTATCCTTATCTCTGAGTACTGAGCACCTTGTGCTTCTGGGCTCTCCAAGGAGGTTGTAATTCTGGAATATGACAACACTGGAGGATATTGAGTTCTTGTTTGCTTCAAGTTTGACTCTTCTCAAATCTTTGGCCATTGATGTGCATCTTTTTTCTCAACAGGACCAACTTTTAATGGTTCTGTGATCAGGCCTAAATTTGTTAGCAATTTCAAGACTGCTGCATCCTTCTCTTCGACTTTTAAATTTTTTTTGACCTTTCAGAGTCAGATAAATTTATTTTTTGGCCCATTTTGAGTTAAGAAAAAAAGTTGCCTAATAATTCTGCACACCTTGATAAAGGGTTTTGATATCCTTAAGTCGCAACCTCCCCCATTACACATTGGAAGCTTAGAGTCTTTGCAAATGGTCCCCATAAACTACTCCATGAAATTCTGTCCCCTAAAATCCAAATGGCGCTTCTTCTGTTTTGAGCCCTGCGTCATTCTGAAACAGAAATATATAACAACATACAGGGTATTGCTGTATTTGGGAGAAATACAGTCATGGCCAAAAGTTTTGAGAATGACACAAATATTATATTTTCACATGATCTGCTGCCCTCTGGTTTTTATGTGTGTGTTTGACAGATGTTTTTATCACAG
>JARQOD010000005.1:431213692-431368000 GCA_033576555.1 Oophaga sylvatica | reverse complement strand
GACTGAGGCCTCTTTAAAGTAGGGGACTTGGTCTGGTGTCCTCAAAAAATATTCCTATGAGAGTAGCATCTCCTAATTTAAGCCTAGGTTCATTGGACCTTATAAGATCATGGAGATTCTTAATCCTGTTTCTTTTCGTTTGCTTCTTCCAGGACATTTAAGATCCATAACGTGTTCCAAATCCTTGTTGAAGAGGTTTGTTGACCCAGGGTTCCTGCTGCTGTGCTCCTGACCCTGTTTTGGTTGAGGGCAATCTGGAGTATGGGTTGAGAAAAATTAGATTCTCGTTTTTCTTAGACGGAAACTCCAGTTTTTGGTTAAGTGGAGAGGTTATGGTCAGGAAGACAATTCTTGGGTGTTTGCTTCGGACATCCATGCAGGAGACTCATCCGTGCGTACCATAGAACTCATCCTGCCCGACTGGTTGCTCAAATGAGGGTTCGGTGACCCCCCTCAAGGGGGGGTCTTTTTGTGGAGTGGGCTTGGGTGAGTTCTGAGCAGAGGCTTCCCTCTGGTGGTTACCAAGCGGTGCTGGTCTGTCCAGTGAAGATTGTGAAGTTGTGAGGATTGGGAATCAGGTGTTATGACTGGTCTTATATAAGGGAGTCACCTTCCCATCAGGGTTGCCGGTGATCAATTGTTCTGGTCTCTTCCTTGATTCCTGTTTCCTTTGTAGCCTGCTGTGTCGTGTCTGCATCTCCTGCTAAAAGATAAGACATTTTCTTCTTTTTGTTTTTGTGCTTGTTTTTTTGCATTTTGTCCTGCACTTCTGTGGGGGCCTTCAGGGTCCCCTCCGGGGGCTTTTGCCCTTCAGTTTAGTTCACCACGATGTTTGTACTTTTGCTTTTACCAGTTTTTTCAGTGGCTGCTGTTTTGATTTTGTTACACCAGAGAACTAATTTAGGTGGTAGAGGTCGTGTGATCTCAGTTGTTTTTTGAAATTATAGAGTTGGTGCTTTTCAGGTTTTCTGGGATTGCATAAGTACCCTTCCTATCCTTTTCTATTTAGTTAGTTTGGGCCCCCAACTTTTTTGCTCATACTATTTTCTGTCTGTGTCAGTATTTCTTTGTCTAACCGCCCATTACATGTTTGGGGGCTTTCTATTATCTTTGGGGTTCTGCTCCGGGGCAGAAAAGCTTTCCTATATCTACTTTAGGTGTAGTTAGTTTCTCAGGCTGTGACAGGCGTCTAGGACCAACGTAGGAACGCTCCACGGCTGCCTCTAGTTGTTGTGGTTAGTCAGGGTACGCAGTCTCATAGTTTCCAACTGCTCTGGTGTATTGCCTTTTTTGCCTGCACTCCTAGCTACCGAAACAATAACAGTGAACTGAGCATCCTGCATTATTAGTTTACTGATTAAATCATACTGTTGCGCTGCCTTGTTAGGTTTAGTAGATGGACCTCCCTGATTATAAAGGATGTACTGGCGCTGGCAGTAAAGGGCTCTACACTGTGACAATAACAATGCCTTGAATTGTTGCTGTGGAAGACATTGCTGCTTGCTTACCCTAGTCTCACACGTCTAAACTTCTTAATGTTTTGACAGTAATTGGGGTCTTCTTGTAATCCCAAGTCACATTGTACAAGAAGCCTTCCATGATTCTAATTATGGCTGGCGAGGCAGATGGCAGAGATGGCATTTACAATTTGATGTGCTGGAACTTTCTTATTTCTGCAGACAATTATATCACTCAGTCTGCATTTACATAAATATGTCATCAACTATGTGATGATTTATGATTATACTAAAAAATGGATTTCTTGATTGTCATATGGCGTGTCATGCTGACTTACATAGCAGGAGTCGTAAAGGGATTGTCCAGCTAAAAAAGTCATTCATAAGATAGGTGATAACGTGGATTGGTGGGGATCTGACCACTCAGACCCACATTGATCAGCAGAAAGTGTAGTGTTAGGAGAGAGGGACAGCGGGTATCTGCAACCTGTGTCCCATTCGCTATGGGGCTGCCAAGTGTTGTGCTTGGCTTTTCCCGGCAGCCACAGAGAGAATGAATGGAGCATCGGTCGGGCATCTGACCTACCATGCCCATTTATAATGAGATTAAAATATCCCATCAGGAATGAAAGTTCCCCGATCTGCCAATCAGCGCTGGTCCTGACGATGGGTTGCCCCCCGATCAGCAGGTTATCACAACCCTTTAACATGCTTGACATAAGAAAGAACCATTGGATAGCAATATCTACTATATGAACTCTCTGAAATATTTTAAGGGATTAAAAGCTTCCAAGTAATGCTCATCATTATTGTGGATCATTTTTCTTTTTCCTAATTTTTGTGTACTTTACATTTCACTAGTGATGGTAATACAAGGGTTTGCTAACACTTTGTATAAAGCTTCCATAGTTATGTCATTGGGAGCAGATCTTGGGGACCAACGAACACACAGAACAGTCCATGTAGTGACAACCCTCAAATATGTATTGTATATATATATATATATATATATATATATATGTAATATATATATATATATATATATATATATACTTTTTGCTGTTTTACATTGTGTATCTGTAGATATTATGTCTGTTGGATGGCTACCTCTCAATGGAAAATAATTGCCTTTTTAATGATTTTAAAATGTACCATTTAAGACCACCCTGATGAATTGATATAATGCAGGACTAAGCATTCTCCTCATGTAGTTCATTGCTTGAAAGGTTTCTTTTTCAGAGAGATATTACGTTGCCAGTGGCCGTTCTCTGTCTCCAAGGCTCCTGTATCATTAGGGGCCCTTCGGCTGTTATTCTTCAGTGATGTGTACTAGCAGCTGTAGCGGTGTACCAGCACATATTTCCTGCGTTACATCGGAGCCCACCTAAACAATGGCGATAGTTCTTTGAGACTTGCCATCAATATCTATTTTGAAAAACCCCTTAAATGGAAACAAGTGTTTACATTGCCATAAAAATCCTCCATCCTAGTGCTATCAATGATTTCTAGTTAACACTGAAACTGATCCAGATAGATTGACATTGTAGTCAAATACATTGATAATGATTTCCATTGTATTATTGATGCGTGATTTTCCTTGCCATCTGTAATATCAGGTGCTAACTCTGTAAACTCTGCACTTTTGTTCTCATCCCTGAAATAAAATCCTCGCTGTCCTCCGTTGTATTACCAGAATATGCGTAGAGTCGGTACTTCCGTTATGCCCGGTGTTCATTTCTTCTGTAAGGAGGCGAGCGATCCCGCCTTGTATCCTATTCTTTCTGTGGTGTAGTATTTGAGTCTACAGATGCTTATCTGAGGAGAAGTACATGGGCTCAGAGGACCTTCTGCCTTTTGGCTCCATAGTCTTTCAGCTCACCTGTAACTGTAGCACCCTGTATCAATGCCGTGGATGCCCTGCTTGGGTTACTGTAGTGTAAACTGCCCGCCATTCTTCAGTCTTCTGCTGTTGGAGTCATTTGGGAAATATTTATGGAGGAATGTAATGTTAGACCTCCTCAGACCACACAAGTCAAGGGCTGATGGCTTCTTCGGCCTGTCAGCACTTAACCTATTCAGCTGACATCCCTGTAGGGAGGTAAGGTTAAGGTACTGCCACACTAAGCTATCCCGCTAGCGATCTCGTTAGCGTTGCATACTAATGAGATCGCTAGCGGGATTGTTTCTATATCGCTAAGTGCTGCCGCATTTAGCGATATAGTTAACGACGCTATCGCCGTTAGCGATCTTCTTAACGACTTTAGCGGTACAAAAGTACCGCTAAATCGCTAAGAAAAGGTGCCACACTAGCGATATATACTTACCCAGCGGGAGCGCCAGCGATGAAATAGGGTCCGGAACGATTCCAGCGACGAGCGAGATCACAGCAGGAAGCTCGTCGCTGGAAGCTGCCGCACTGAACAACATCGCTAACGGGATCGCTAAATAGTGACTTTTTTTAGCGATCCCGTTAGCGATATTGTTTAGTGTGGCATACCCTTTAGTCTTAGTTTACGGAATACCACTGGGGGCCACTTATCTCCTACTGTTTTGAGCTCAGTGATCATTAAGTGGCCTTCATGTTGCACACAGAGGTGATGCCGACATATGGGGGTAGGGTTTGAGGCTGGTTGGCTCCGGACACTGAATGGACTCATTCAGTTATAATACGTTGCCTTTTATTACTGAAGGTGGTCTAGGGAATTACTACTTCCTAAACGGAGATGAAACATAAAGCTGCAATGAATTACCTTAAGGTTTTGTAAGCTTTATTACTTTGCTCAGTCCTATATTGTATACTTGCAGTTAGCATGGCCTGACTTGGTTTATTGGACGGCACTTGCCTCAATTTGCATTAGGTGTAAGCGACTTTTTACATTTCTTGTTCTATGTTCCATACACGTTCTTTCCTTTTCTCTTTTTTTCATTTTACTTACAAATGTTTTGTTTGACTAGTCCATGACTCCGTAATAAATATACAGGTCCTTCTCAAAAAATTTGCATATAGTGCTAAATTTCTTATTTTCCATAATGTAATGATTACAATTAAACTTTCATATATTTTAGATTCATTACACACCAACTGAAATTTGTCAGGTCTTTTATTGTTTTAATACTGATGATTTTGGCATACAACTCCTGATAACACAAAAAACCTGTCTCAAAAAATTAACATATTTCAACCGTCCAATAAAATAAAAGTGTTTTTTAAAAACAAACAAAAAAACCATGAAATAATAAAGTTCAGTTATGCACTCAATACTTGGTCGGGAATCCTTTTGCAGAAATGACTGCTTTAATGCGGCGTGGCATGGAGGCAATCAGCCTGTGACACTGCTGAGGTGTTATGGAGGCCCAGGATGCTTCGATAGCGGCCTTAAGCTCATCCAGAGTGTTGGGTCTTGCGTCTCTAAACTTTCTCTTCACAATATCCCACAGATTCTCTATGGGGTTCAGGTCAGGAGAGTTGGCAGGCCAATTGAGCACAGTAATACCATGGTCAGTAAACCATTTACCAGTGGTTTTGGCACTGTGAGCAGGTGCCAGGTCGTGCTGAAAAATGAAATCTTCATCTCCATAAAGCATTTCAGCCGATGGAAGCATGAAGTGCTCCAAAATCTCCTGATAGCTAGCTGCATTGACCCTGCCCTTGATGAAACACAGTGGACCAACACCAGCAGCTGACATGGCACCCCACACCATCACTGACTGTGGGTACTTGACACTGGACTTCAGGCATTTTGGCATTTCCTTCTCCCCAGTCTTCCTCCAGACTCTGGCACCTTGATTTCCGAATGACATGCAAAATTTGCTTTCATCAGAAAAAGTACTTGGGACCACTTAGCAACAGTCTAGTGCTGCTTCTCTGTAGCCCAGGTCAGGCGCTTCTGCCGCTGTTTATGTTCAAAAGTGGCTTTACCTGGGGAATGCGGCACCTGTAGCCCATTTCCTGCACACGCCTGTGCACGGTGGCTCTGGATGTTTCTACACCAGACTTAGTCCACTGCTTCCTCAGGTCCCCCAAGGTCTGGAATCGGTCCTTCTCCACAATCTTCCTCAAGGTCCGGTCACCTCTTCTCGTTGTACAGCGTTTTCTGCCACATTGTTTCCTTCCAACAGACTTCCCATTGAGATGCCTTGATACAGCACTCTGGGAACAGCCTATTTGTTGAGAAATTTCTTTCTGGGTCTTACCCTCTTGCTTGAGGGTGTCAATGATGGCCTTCTTGACATCAGTCAGGTCGCTAGTCTTACCCATGATGGGGGTTTTGAGTAATGAACCAGGCAGGGAGTTTTTAAAAGCCTCAGGAATCTTTTGCATGTGTTTAGAGTTAATTAGTTGATTCAGAAGATTAGGGTAATAGGTCATTTAGAGAACCTTTTCTTGATATGCTAATTTTTTGAGACAGGTTTTTTTTGTGTTATCAGGAGTTGTATGCCAAAATCATCAGTATTAAAACAATAAAAGACCTGACAAATTTCAGTTGGTGTGTAATGAATCTAAAATATATTGAAAGTTTAATTGTAATCATTACATTATGGAAAATAATGAAATTTAGCACTATATGCTAATTTTTTGAGAAGGACCTGTAGACGCTTTACACATATTAAACTCAGATTTAAAAAATAGTCATTTTCAGATAATTTGCAGTATGAAAAGTGTTGCTTTATAAAACTAAGTTGAAGACTTCAAGAAAGCCAAATCTGCTGTGTCTGTGTGTGAACATAGGGCTAATAAGAACAGCTTGGCACCTTGCAGTACAATTAAAAAGGCAGCATGAAGTGTGAACACTGCTTCAAAGCAGAAACCCTCCTTCCTCCCCAATACTCATGTGGTTCTCATCAGGCTTAAAAGGCCGACATCCTACAGACATTTCTTAATTGAAGGAGATCAATGCCGTTTCTCAGACAACCAGTGTTCAGACTTACCTTTTTTTTCAGTACTACTGCTCTCCTCCTTAGAAAGGAGCACGTATTATCCGAGATTTTCTATGGGATACACATATGGGTCCGTGCAGGATCTGTATATTTAGTGTCATGGATGGAATAGTAGAGACACTCCTTGATTCGTGCCCATATCTGTAATACAAGGGTACACATGACAGATTAGAAAGTTTTTATTAATCTGTCCCCACAAAAATTTTAAAGTTTTCAAACTCCTGAATTTTCATTCTGGGTCTGTAAGTGTGGTCATTTTGGGCATTCAGTATATGACAAATCACTAGTTAATCTCTGTCTATTGTCTGGGCTGGCTTTCTGATACTAAAGGTTTTGATTTCTAGACTTCTGCTGGCATCCAAGGGGTATTGTTTCTCCTTGCGTAGAGTGACATGTTAAGTATGCCAAGATGAGGTGACTTTTAAGCCGCAATGCTCCTCTGGAAAATATGCAAATTGTCTCTTCAGAGAGGAAGAGGACTAGAACTCTAGTGGAGGAGATATGAGTGGAGTAGAGAAGGAGATCTTGTGAGGATCGGAGGTTGCGTGCAAGTAAAGGGTATGCCACACTGAACAATATCGCTAACGGGATCGCTAAAAAACGTCACTATTTAGCGATCCCGTTAGCGATGTTGTTCAGTGCGGCATCTGCCAGCGACGAGCTTCCTGCTGTGATCTCGCTCGTCGCTGGAATCGTTCCGGACCCTATTTTCTCGTCGGCGCTCCCGCTGGGTAAGTATATATCGCTAGTGTGGCACCTTTTCTTAGCGATTTAGCGGTACTTTTGTACCGCTAAAGTCGTTAAGAAGATCGCTAACGGCGATAGCGTCGTTAACTATATCGCTAAATGTGGCCGCACTTAGCGATATAGAAACAATCCCGCTAGCGATCGCATTAGTATGCGTCGTTATCGTGATCGCTAGCGGGATTGTTTAGTGTGGCAGTACCTTAAGTACCGGGAGACGAGGTCACAGATGTATGGAGGACACCGGTTGTGATGTGGCTTTGTATGTCATGGTTAAGGTTTTGAACTGGAGTCTTTGGGTAATAGGGAGTCAGTGCAGGGATTGACAGAGGGGAGAGGCCGGGGAATAGCGGGGGGACAGGTGGATTAGTCGGGCAACAGAGTTTAGAATAGATTTGAGGTGTGCGAGAGTGTTAGAGGGAGGCCACAGAGCAGGAGGTTGCAGTAGTCAAGGGGGAGATGATGAGGGCATGGACTAGGTTTTTTGCAGATTCTAGGTTTAGGAATGTACGGATCCGTGAAATATTTTTGAGTTGAAGTCGGCAGGATGTTGAAAGGGCTTGGATACGTGGTTTGACAGAGAGATTAGTGTCAAGGATTACCCCGAGGCAGCGAGCTTGTGGGACTGGGGAGAATGGGCAGCCATTTACTTTAATGGATAGGTCCGTTGAGGGAGACGTTTAAGCTGCAAAGCCTATGTGAGAATTATGCAAATTGTCTCTTCACAGAGAAAGAGAACTAGAACTCTTGTGCCACCTACAGGAAGTAGCAATCCTAAAAGTCAATGTCAACCCTTTAATGAGCCTTGTCACATGACTTAGGATAAAAACCAAAACCAGAATCTGAATTTGCAGACACTGTGTTTTGGGGTACTGCCCCTTGTCAGTGTAAATTGTGAGATCTAGACATGTGCTGTAATTGGTATAGGCCATTGTGCATATACAAACTTGGGAATGGGATTCCTTCATTATCTAGGACTTTTTTATGTACCTGTGCTTGTACCAGTCATAGCATATACAAAGTTACCCAGATATGTCTTGAGCAGTTCTATAAGACACAAGTTCATAGAGTTCAATGTATGACATAACATGTTAATAGATAGAAAGGTAAAAACCACATGAAGCAGATGATAATTGTCCCATTTTAGGGTAAAAAAAATATTTCAATACATAGCAATCAGACTAGTTCCCTGGATCAAAGGTGGACGCAGAATGAGCTCTATATTATTTCATCCTTCTTCTCTGCTAGATTTCTAAAACTTAATATGAACAAAACAGAATTCATCATCTGTCCCCCATCTCACTCGACTCCCCAAACAGACCTATCCATTAAAGTAAATGGCTGCACACTCTCCCCAGTACCACAAACTCGCTGCCTCGGTGTAACCCTTGACTCTGATCTCTCCTTCAAACCACATATCCAAGCCCTTTCCACTTCCTGCTGACTTCAACTCAAAAAATTTCCCACCTTTCACCCCTCTATTCCCCGGCCTCTCCCCTCTGTCAATCCCTGCACTGGCTCCCCATTACCCAAAGACTCCAGTTCAAAACCCTAACCATGACATACAAAGCCATCCACAACTTGAGTCCTCCATACATCTGTGACCTAGTCTCCCGGTACTTACCTGCAGGTTACTCCGATCCTCACAAGATCTCCTTCTCTACTCCACTCTTATCTCCTCTTCCCACAATCGCATACAAGATTTCTCCCGCGCATCACCCCTACTGGAACTCTCTACCACAACATATCAGACTCTCGCCTACCATGGAAACCTTCAAAAGGAACCTGAAGACCTACCTCTTCCGACAAGCCTACAACCTGCAGTAACCACTGATCAACCAAGCCACTGCACGACCAGCTCAACCCTCACCTACTGTATCCTCACCCATCCCTTGTAGATTGTGAGCCCTAGCGGGCAGGGTCCTCTCTCATCCTGTACCAGTCGTGACTTGTATTGTTTAAGATTACTGTACTTGGTTTTTATTATGTATACCCCTCCTCAAATGTAAAGCACCATGGAATAAATGGCTCTATAATAATAATAATAATAATAATAATATTACAGAGGTGGTCACTGCCAATGCTGCAGTGATTACATCTGCATGATCCATGACCTATGTGGCTAATCACTGGCATAAGCTGTGACATTTGTACCTAGTTAGTATAAGCAATTCTTCCAAGGTGATGCTATGTTTGGATACAGGTCATATAAGATATAAAATGACATTTTTTTTTTACTATGGGTCTAAGGCCACGTTCACACATTCAATATTTGTAGCCCAAAACCAGGAGTGGAACAATCAGAGGAAAAGTATAATAGAAACACGTCACCACTTCTGTATTTATCACCCACTCCTGGTTTTGGCTTACAAATACTGATGTAAAATACTGACCAAATACTCAATGTGTGCTCTTGGACTAAAAGCTCATTTTACCTGCCTGTTGTTCCTAATGTCATCTGCCGCTTCGGAACGATCACAGACCGCCCCTGCTGGCGATTCATCAGGGTTTTGCTGTAGTAAAGTTGACAGAGCAGCGGCTTCTCTTCCGCTCTGCTCTGCTGATGGGACGCAACTGCCAACGTCATGCTGATTGACAGCTGATTTCCCACTGTCACACTTAGCGATCGCACCAGCGATCACGACAACGACACGACCTGGCGAGATCGCTATGTGATCGCTAGTTAGATTCCAAACACATCTCATCAGCGATCTGTATAACGACCTCTGCGGTCGTTGGGAAAACCTAGTCCCACCTGCGACGCTGGTGAAGTCGTTCATAAAGGGTGTCACACTCAGCGATTCAGGCTCACCAGCGGGACACCAACGACCAAAAAACGGCTCAGAACGTTCATAAGCGATCAATGACATCTCAGCAGGGCCACATCGCTGCTACATGTCACACACAGCTAATTCGCTGACGAGATCGCTACTGCGTCATAAAATCGGTGACCCATTAGCGATCTCGTTTAATGTGACAGTACCTTAAGTGAGTAGGCCAGCTGTCAATCAGCATGATGTCATCAATCACACTCTGTCTCTGCTCTGTTAATGTTGTGCAACTGAATCATCGGCACAGAGTGGTCACCATCTGGGTAGAACAGGTAGGTAGTTAGTTACCTGCCTATTATTTTTTAGGCCCATAGTAAAAAAACAAAAGTCATTGATAAAAACCCTTTAAATTAATTTTGTTATGTTAATCACATCCCTACATTTTCATCACTAATAATAGTATATTGTTTGAGTTCTTAGAATCAGATACTGTACAACACATTAGCAATGAGAAGTCAATGAAGGTAAAAAATGTGTTTGTAAGTAAATCTTGAGATACAAATCTATGTATATGGTCATTGATTGAGCCTTTGAGAATACATTTTAGCCTGCTTCTAGAAGAGAAGCTTACAGATGACCACTGCACGTCCCTAGTGATACTCTATAATAAAGTCCTCCTTGACTTGGCTTGTTGAGGATTTAGCAATGATTGACACCATTGGCCCTCACACATGGGCTTGTGACAGACTTTGTGGTCTTTTCCAACAAGGCAATATCCCCCTCCAACCTATCTAGTTCTTTGTCAGGGCTTCAGCCTTCCATGTCACCAAGGGAACAAATTGATTTATAAGTCAGTTGAACGCCTCCTGATGTGCGAGAACAGTGCAGACTCTGAGCTATTGGTTTCTATTGTAACCTTGAATGTCCTTGTTCAAAGTGCCTGCTGGAAATGTACGTTATTAAATAAGATCTGAATCACAACGGGGCATTGAAAACTAGTTCACAAACTGACGTTGACTATAGATCTGAAGCACCTTGTGTTCTGAATGGTACAGAACTCATAGGTATCATGGCTCATTTACATGTTCCCCTATTGGCTGTTTAGTTTGGCCAATTGCACTCCCCACATGCACTAAACGATTGGTAATATACAGTACAGACCAAAAGTTTGGACTCACCTTCTCATTTAAAGATTTTTCTGTATTTTCATGACTATGAAAATTGTAAGTTCACACTGAAGGCATAAAAACTATGAATTAACACATGTGGAATTATATACTTAACAAAAAAGTGTGTAACAACTGAAATCATGTCTTATATTCTAACTTTTTCAAAGTAGCCACCTTTTGCTTTGATAAACTGCTTTGCACACTCTTGGCATTCTCTTGATGAGCTTCAAGAGGTAGTCACCGGAAGTGGTTTTCACTTCACAAGTGTGCCATGTCAGGTTTAATAAGTGGGATTTCTTGCCTTATAAATGGGGTTGGGACCATCAGTTGTGTTGTGCAGAAGTCTGCTGGATACACAGTGATAGTCCTACTAAATAGACTGTTAGAATTTGTACTATGGCATGAAAAAAGCAGCTAAGTAAAGAAAAACGAGTGGCCATCATTAAGAAATGAAGGTCAGTCAGTCCGAAAAATTGGGGAAAAACTTGAAAGTGTCCCCAAGTGCAGTTGCAAAAACCATCAAGCGCTACAAAGAAACTGGCTCACACGAGGACCGCCCCAGGAAAGGAAAACCAAGAGTCACCTCTGCTTCTGAGGATAAGTTTATCTGAGTCACCAGCCTCAGAAATTGCAGGTTTACAGCAGCTCAGATTAGAGACCAGGTCAATGCCACACAGAATTCTAGCAGCAGACACATCTTGTAAGGTTCTATGTATATATTCCTGAAACTCAGTTTGTTCGTCAGCCATTTTACTTTCTGTCTTGCTGCAGCTATCTTGCCCTCAGTCAAAATGGAGTTTCCAGCTTGCATGTTCCCGCCCTGATTCTCTCCTTTGCTTCTTAAGCAGCCACAGCTGAGCAATCAGTGCTTCAGAATCTAGCCTGCAGTGAACCTGTGACTTGACTCCTGTAAGCCTTGGACCTTGTACTCCAGCTATTCCTACTGAGGAACTCTGAAGCACTTGTGGACTCTGAACCCTGCTCTTTGAAAGACCCACGTTTGCATAGACTTACGGTAACAGAGAAGAAGATCCTGAATCTGTATTGGAGAGTGATTGCTGAGCTTGGATTACTCTGGCCTGCTGTGTCTCCTGTTTCTGTGTCTGCAAACTGTGTGACTATTTCTGCCAACTTGTATGAAGTAATACAGGACTTTTCTATATCAAACCTGTGACTCCTGTGTTTTCATCGCACCCAAGCACAAGACGCTATATGAACTGTAATACATACATTACAAGATTCTGAAGCCAAAACGTTAGTGTCTGCTGGGTCTGGAAGGCTGTGTCTGCTGTACTGTGGATATCAGACGTCCGGTTGTACTTTCTGTGATGACAGTGGTTGTGACTTCTCACAACCATTCCAGGTGAGCAATTCCCTTAAGTTTTTTCTTTTTGCAGTGTTACCACAGGTAAACACTATTGTTTTTTTTTTTTTTTTTTCCTTTTCTCTTTTTTGTCTGCTGTAACTCTGGATATCAGATGTCTGGTTGAAACTTTCTGTGATGATAGTGGTTGTGACTTCTCACAACCATTCCAGGTGAGCAGTTCCCTTAATTTTTTTTTCTCTCTGCAGTGTTGCCACAGGTGAACACTATGTTTTTTTTTCTCTCCTCTTCTTCCAGTAATCCTGTCTTAAAAGATCTGGAAAATGGAGGCCCGCATAAAGGAACTTTGCGGAGTGACTGATAATATCCTTGCAGATTTGCAGAATATAAAGACCCGTTTTACAAATCTACAGGACCTCAATAATCACAATTTGCAAGTGGTTGGACAGACTACCCAGGATTTGCGAGCCAGGATTGAGGTTCTAGAGGGGCGAGTCCAGGCTCCTGCCGTAGCCCCGAGTGCTGGGATTCCCAAGTTGCCCCCTTTTCGTTTTGGCGGTGAACGTGAGAAATTCAGGGGATTTATTAATCAATGCAATCTTTTTTTTTCTGCACATGCTTCACAATTTCCACTGAACGATCTAAGGTGCTTACTATAATTATGTTGCTTACCAACAAGGCTTTGATGTGGGCAAACCTCTGATTGAGACTGAGGATGATTGTTTGAATCACCTTGATGATTTTATTTCGCCATGGGGCAGGTGTTTGATGACCCAATCGAGGTGCAACAGCTGAAGCAGCCATGTTAGCTTTGCGCCAAGGTAAGCACTCGGTAGCTGAATATGCTTGGATTTCAGGAGATGGGCCCTTGATACCACCTGGGACAGTTCCCCCAAAAAATCTATTTTTCGAAAGGGGTTATCTCCACTGATTAAGGATGAACTTGCTCGTGCCGACCCTCCCACTGCGTTAGGTGACTTTATTAACTATGCATCCGTATTGATACTCGTCTGACTGAACGCAGGCAAGAGAGATGGTTTGAAAGCAATCGTACTAACCTTTTCCTACTTCCTCTCCAGCTAAGGAACCTTTGAGTAGGATTACACGGGAACCTGAACCTGAACCCATGCAGGTAGACTCTTTACAACGACGGGTTAGTGATGCACGCAAGGAACATCGTTTTAAGGAGAATCTATGTTTCTATTGTGGTAAGTCAGGGCACTTCATTATAAACTGCCCCAGCCGTTCTCGTAAGACTACTGCAGCACTCATTCATTGTGAGTGTTGCGAGAGGGGATCTGTCAGGTCCGAGCCTCAGGCTCCAGAGAGATCTGCAGCAACAGATCTTGATTTCTCTGACTTAAACTCCGTTACCTCTGAGGACGTTGACTGTGTAAACGCTGCCATTTTTCAAGTTTCCTCAGCGGTGTCCCAGCTGAGTTGTAAGAAAAACAATTTCCATTGCTTTCTTTCCATCAAACTCTGGGTTGACTCAGCTTGGGTGTCTAGCTCTGCTATGATCGACTCAGGGGCAAGTGGAAATTTTATGGATGTCTCCTTTGCTCTGAAAAGGGAATACGTTCAGTGAAGAAGGCTACTCCAGTCAGATGGAAACTGTGGATGGCTACCCTGCTGACCTTGGACCAGTGGATCAGGAAACAGAGCCTTTGAGGGTTCTTATGGGTAAAGATCATCAAGAGAAACTGTCCTTTATGCTTATCTCTTCTCCCCACTTTCCCATTATTCTAGGGCTACCATGGCTGCAGGCTCAGAATCCTACCATTAACTGGGAGACCAAGGAATTACACTTTCCAGAGAAACAGATGAGTCCAAAAGTTTCAGCTTGCTCTGTTCCTAAAGGAATCATGTCAGTCCCTGAACTACCAGCTGTATACCAGGACTATGTGGATTTATGTGACAAGAAGAACGCTGACCAGCTTCCTCCTCACCGTCCATATGATTGTCCAATTGAATTATTGCCTGGAGCAGAGATACCTTTTGGTAAGATCTACCCCCTGGCGGGGCCCGAGCTAAGGCTTTAAAGGATTACAGAGATGAAAATCTAGCCAAGGGCTTCATACGCCCCTCTTATCTCTGCAGGTGCACCATCTTCTTTGTAAAGAAGAAAGATGGATCTCTGAGACCATGCGTAGACTATAGGGAAACTCAATAAGGTTACTATTAGAAACCGTTATCCATTGCCTTTTATCCTGAGTTATTGGAGAGAGTGCGACATGCCAAAATTTTTTCTAAACTAGATCTTCGTGGGGCCTATAACTTAGTCCAAAATTAGACCTGGGGATTGAATGGAAGACTGCATTCAGGTCACGCTATGGACACTTTGAATATTAGTTATGCCTTTTGGTCTGAGTACCGCCCCAGCCACTTTCCAACACTTGGTGAATGACATCTTCAGGGGATCTCCTAGATACATTCGTGGTAATTTATTTGGATGATATTCTAATTTTTTCTAACTCCACAGAGGAACATCATGGACATGTGAGAATGGTCTTGGAACGTCTAAGACAAAATCATCTTTACATCAAACTTGAAAAGTGTGAATTCCATAGGACCGAAATTCAATTTTGGGGTATGTACTGTCTACACAAGGAATTAGTATGGATGGAAGCAAAACCCAAGCCATCAAGGATTGGCCAAGTCCTAGAAATGTGAAGGAGGTACAGCGCTTCATCGGGTTGCCAACTTCTATAGACGTTTCATTAGAAATTTCTCTGAGGTAGTGTCACCTATCACTCAACTTACCCGGAAAGAGTCTAGGTTTTCCTGGACTCCCCAAGCCCAGGAAGCATTTTCCCGTCTAAAAGATAAATTTACCACTGCACCTATCCTAGTACATCCCAACCCCGAGCTTGCCTTCATAATAGAGGTGGATGCTTCAGACTGCCGTTGGAGCTATACTCTCTCAGAGAACAGGTGAGAAGAATGTCTTGCATCCCTGTGCCTTCTTTTCCCAGCAGTTGTCTTCGGCTGAGAGGAACTACGATGTGGGCAATAGAGAGTTGTTGGCCATTATTGCCGCCTTCAAAGAATGGAGAACCTTCTTCAGGGAGTGCACAGCAAATAGTCGTCCTGACAGGGCCCTCGTAACCTTGAGTTTATCAGGTCGGCTAAGTGCCTGACTCCTCGCCAGGCTCGCTGGAATCTTTTCTTAAACCAATTTAATTTTATCATCTCTTATAGACCAGGATCGCGCAATGGAAAGGCTGATGCACTCTCTAGGATTTACTCAGCAGAGACACGTCCAATTACTCCTCCTAAGACTATTCTTCCTGACTCTAGATTCCTAGGAGTAATTCATAATCAAGACCTACTTAAGGACATCAAGGAAGCATACCATGCGGATTCCTTTTTGGCACAACCCCCAAGGGACGTAAGTCTTGTCTTTAAGAATGGTGTGTGGATTCAGGGACAACGTCTGTATATTCCTGAAACAGTCAGATTAAGAGTATTGCAACTCATTCACGATTCCAAGATAGCTGGGCATAGAGGAATTCTAAAGACACAGGAATTTCTTTCTCGTTTCTTTTGGTGGCCCACTTGCAGGAAGGATGTTTTGAATTATGTCACTTCATGTGAGGTCTGTGCAAGATGCAAAACACCTCGCTCTCTCACCAACTGGTCTGTTACAGCCTCTTCCCACCCCGTCCCGCCCGTGGGGATCCATTTCTATGGACTTCATTGTGGAGTTACCAACCTCTCAGGGGAAGAAACACCAATTCTAGTGGTGGTTGACCGTTAAACAAAGGCAGCTCATTTTATCCCTTGTGTCGGTTTACCACTGCAAAACAGACATCAGATTTGATGATTAAAAGATGTGTTTCGCTTACATGGAGTACCGGATGAGGTTATTTCGGATCGAGGGGTGCAATTCACTTCTAGGTTTTGGCAAAATTTCTGTGCAGCATTGGACATTAAAGTAAACCTTTCTTCTGCTTTTCATCCCCAGACTAATGGACAGACCGAACGAACCAATCAAACCCTGGAGCAGTATCTCCGCTGCTTTATCTGCCACCTACAGATGATTGGGTGGATCTACTTCCATTAGCTGGTTCTCGTATAACAACTCTCAGAGTGCCTCCACTAAACAGTCTCCTTTTTACTCTAATCTAGGTTATCATCCTAACATTCTACCACGAATTCCCATAGAAACGCCTTTACCAGCAGTGGCTGAAAGAATCACGTCTTTACAGAAGAATTATGGATCTTCTAAAGGAAAATCTGGAATCGGCTCAAGAAAGGTACAAGAAAGCAGCAGATAAATTTCGTAAACCTGCACCAGCTTTCAAAGTAGGAGACTTGGTTGGCTGTCAACCAGAAATCTTAAGTTTAAGGATTCCATCGTCTAAGTTGGGACATAAGTACATTGGACCCTATAAAATCAGTAAAATTATAAGTGCCGTTGCTTGTCGTCTTCAACTGCCCAGAACTATGAGAATCCACCCTGTCTTTCATGTATCCCTACTAAAGGCTGCGACACCCAATACGTTTCTGGACGTTCCTCTCCTTGCCCTGACCCAGTGCTAGTCGATGGTCAGGAAGAATTTGTGGTGGAAAGGATTTTAGATTCCAGGTTGTATAGAAATCAGTTACAATATCTGATTAAATGGCAGGGCTACCCAGTGGAGGACAACTCATGGGAACCGGTCAATAACGTTAATGCTCCTCGCTTGCTCCGTCAGTTTCATCAGAGGTACCCACACAAGCCTGGTCTGAGGTCATCCGGAGGTTGTCCTTAAGGGGGGAGTAATGTAAGGTTCTATGTATATATTCCTGAAACCAGTTTGTTCGTCAGCCATTTTACTTTCTGTCTTGCTGCAGCTATCTTGCCCTCAGTCAAAATGGGAGTTTCCAGCTTGCATGTTCCCGCCCTGATTCTCTCCTTTGCTTCTTAAGCAGCCACAGCTGAGCAATCAGTGCTTCAGAATCTAGCCTGCAGTGAACCTGTGACTTGACTCCTGTAAGCCTTGGACCTTGTACTCCAGCTATTCCTACTGGAGGAACTCTGAAGCACTTGTGGATCTGAACCCTGCTCTTTGAAAGACCCACGTTTGCATAGACTTACGGTAACAGAGAAGAAGATCCTGAATCTGTATTGGAGAGTGATTGCTGAGCTTGGATTACTCTGGCCTGCTGTTTCTCTGTTTCTGTGTCTGCAAACTGTGTGACTATTTCTGCCAACTTGTATGAAGTAATACAGGACTTTTCTATATCAAACTGTGACTCCTGTGTTTTCATCGCACCCAAGCACAAGAGCTATATGAACTGTACTACATACATTACACATCTCTACAACAACTGTTAAGAGGAGACTTTGTGCAGCAGGCCTTCATGGTAAAATAGCTGCTAGGAAACCACTGCTATGGACAGGCAACAAGCAGAAGAGACTTGTTTGGGCTAAAGAACACAAGGAATGGACATTAGACCAGTGGAAATCTGTGCTTTGGTCTGATGAGTCCAAATTTGAGATCTTTGGTTCCAACCACCGTATCTTTGTGCGATGCAGAAAAGTGAACGGTAGACTCTACATGCGTGGTTCCCACCGTGAAGCATGGAAGAGCAGGCGTGATGGTGTGGGGGGTGCTTTGCTGGTGACACTGTTTGGGGATTTATTCAAAATTGAAGGCATACTGAACTAGCATGGCTACCACAGCATTTGCAGCGGCATGCTATTCCATCCGGTTTGCGTTTAGTTGGATCATCATTTATTTTTCAACAGGACAATGAACCCAAACACTCCAGGCTGTGTAAGGGCTATCTGATCAAGAAGGAGAGTGATGGGGTGCTACGCAGATGACCTGGCTCCACAGTCACCAGACCTGTAACTCAATCGAGATGGTTTGGGGTTAGCTGGACGCTGAGTGAAGGCAAAAGGGCCAACAAGTGCTAAGCATCTCTGGAAAACTCCTTCAAGATTGTTGGAAGACCATTTCCGGTGACTACCTCTTGAAGCTCATCAAGAGTGTGCAAAGCAGTGATCAAAGCAAAAGGTGGCTACTTTGAAGAACCTAGAATATAAGACATAATTTCAGTTGTTACACACTTTTTTGTTAAGTATATAATTCCACATGTGTTAATTCATAGTTTTCATGCTTTCAGTGTGAATGTACAATTTTCATAGTCATGAAAAATTACAGAAAAATCTTTAAATGAGAAGGTGTGTCCAAACTTTTGGTCTGTACTGTATATGCACAGACTATCATTGTTCTCTGCAGACATGCCTATGCAAGATGATGTGCTGCCGAGAACAAGATTTGTGCTTAGGATAGGTCATCAATGTCTGATCAGTGTTGATTGGAGGGGATGCGACGCTTGGTACCTCGAAGATCAGCTGTTACTGTTGTCAGCGGAGCTGCAAAGCACAGTTCCATTGACAGAATAGTGGCCATGGCTGGGTACTGCCACAGCTGCCCCTTATTGATTTGAATAGTAGGCGGCTATGCAGTACCCCGCCACAGCCACTATACAGTCAACAGAGAGATGTGCTGTACACTGAGCAGTTCAGTGTAATGTATGTGGTACAGTTCATTATAGCGTCTTGTGCTTGGGTGCGATGAAAATACTTGAGACACAGGTTGATAAAGAAAGTCTTGTATTGCTTCATACAAAATTGGCAAAAATAAACACACAGGTTGGCAAACACAGAAGCAGGAGACACAGCAGGCCAGAGTAATCTAAGCTCAGCAATAACTCTCCACAACAGATTCAGATCTTCTCTGTTACCGCAAGTCCATGCAAACGTGAGGCTCTCAAGAGCAGAGTTCAGAGTCCACAAGTGCTTCAGAGTTCCTCAGTAGGAATGGCTGGAGTACAAGGTCCAAGGCTTCAGGAGTCAGAACACAGGTTCACTGCAGGCTAGATTCTGAAGCACTGATTGCTCAGCTGTGGCTGTTTAAGAAGCAAACGGAGAGAATCAGGGGGCGGGGAACATGCAAGCTGGAAAACTCCATTTTGATGAGGGCAAGATAGCTGCAGCAAACAGAAAGCAAAATGGCCGACGAAACAAACTGAGTTTCAGAAAAAGATACACAAACCTTAATTACTCCCCCTTAGGGACAACCTCCCGGATGACCTCAGACCAGGCTTGTGTGGGTACCTCTGATGAAACTGACGGAGCAAGCGAGGAGCATTAACGTTATTGACTGGCTCCCATGAGTTGTCCTCACTGGGTAGCCTGCCATTTAATCGATATTGTAACTGATTTCTATACAACCTGGAATCTAAAATCCTTTCCACCACAAATTCTTCCTGACCATAGACTAGCACTGGGTCAGGGCAAGGGAGAGAACGTCCTGGAAACGTATTGGGTGTCGCAGCCTTTAGTAGGGATACATGAAAGACGGGTGGATTCTCATAGTTCTGGGCAATTGAAGACGACAAGCAACGGCACTATAATCTTACTGATTTTTTAGGGTCCAATGTACTTATGTCCCAACTTAGACGATGGAATCCTTAACTTAAGATTTCTGGTTGACAGCCAGACCAGGTCTCCTACCTTAAAAGCTGGTGCAGGTTTACGAAATTTATCTGCTGCCTTCTTGTACCTTTCCTGAGCCGATTCCAGATTCTCCTTTAGAAGATCCATATTCTTCTGTAAAGTCGTGACTCTTTCAGCCACTGCTGGCAAAGGCGTCTCTATGGGAAATCGTGGTAGAATGTTAGGATGATAACCTAGATTAGAGTAAAAAGGAGACTGTTTAGTGGAGGCACTCTGAGAGTTGTTGTAAGAGAACTCAGCCAATGGAAGTAGATCCACCCAATCATCCTGTAGGTGGCAGATAAAGCAGCGGAGATACTGCTCCAGGGTTTGATTGGTTCGTTCGGTTTGTCCATTAGTCTGGGGATGAAAAGCAGAAGAAAGGTTTACTTTAATGTCCAATGCTGCACAGAAATTTTGCCAAAACCTAGAAGTGAATTGCACCCCTCGATCCGAAATAACCTCATCCGGTACTCCATGTAAACGAAACACATCTTTAATCATCAAATCTGATGTCTGTTTTGCAGTGGGTAAGCCGACACAAGGGATAAAATGAGCTGCCTTTGTTAAACGGTCAACCACCACTAGAATAGTGTTCTTCCCTTGAGAGGTTGGTAATTCCACAATGAAGTCCATAGAAATGGATCCCCACGGGCGGGACGGGGTGGGAAGAGGCTGTAACAGACCAGTTGGTGAAGAGCGAGGTGTTTTGCATCTTGCACAAACCTCACACGAAGTGACATAGTCCAAAACATCCTTCCTACAAGTGGGCCACCAAAAGAAACGAGAAAGAAATTCTGTGTCTTTAGAATTCCTCTATGCCCGGCTATTTTGGAATCGTGAATGAGTTGCAATACTCTCAATCTGACTGTTTCAGGTATATACAGACGTTGTCCCAGAATCCACACACCATTCTTAAAGACAAGACTTACGTCCCTTGGGGGTTGAGCCAAAAAAGAATCCGCATGGTATGCTTCCTTGATGTCTTTAATTAGGTCTTGATGATGAATCACTCCTAGGAATCTAGAGTCAGGAAGAATAGTCTTAGGAGGAGTAATTGGACGTGTCTCTGCTGAGTAAATCCTAGAGAGTGCATCAGCCTTTCCATTGCGCGATCCTGGTCTATAAGAAATAATAAAATTAAATTGGTTTAAGAAAAGATTCCAGCGAGCCTGGCGAGGAGTCAGGCACTTAGCCGACCTGATAAACTCAAGATTACGATGGTCTGTCAGAACGACTATTTGCTGTGCAGCTCCTTGAAGAAGGTGTCTCCATTCTTTGAAGGCGGCAATAATGGCCAACAACTCTCTATTGCCCACATCGTAGTTCTTCTCAGCCGAAGACAACTGCTGGGAAAAGAAGGCACAGGGATGCAAGACATTCTTTTCTAATGAAACGTCTATAGAAGTTTGCAAACCCGATGAAGCGCTGTACCTCCTTCACATTTCTAGGACTTGGCCAATCATTGATGGCTTGGGGTTTTTCTTCCATCCATACTAATTCCTTGTGTAGACAGTACATACCCCAGAAATTGAATTTCGGTCTTATGGAATTCACACTTTTCAAGCTTGATGTAAAGATGATTTTGTCTTAGACGTTCCAAGACCATTCTCACATGTCCATGATGTTCCTCTGTGGAGTTAGAAAAAATTAAAATATCATCCAAATAAATTACCACGAATGTATCTAGGAGATCCCTGAAGATGTCATTCACCAAGTGTTGGAAAGTGGCTGGGGCGGTACTCAGACCAAAAGGCATAACCAGATATTCAAAGTGTCCATAGCGTGACCTGAATGCAGTCTTCCATTCATCCCCAGGTCTAATACGGACTAAGTTATAGGCCCCACGAAGATCTAGTTTAGAAAAAATTTTGGCATGTCGCACTCTCTCCAATAACTCAGGGATTAAAGGCAATGGATAACGGTTTCTAATAGTAACCTTATTGAGTTCCCTATAGTCTACGCATGGTCTCAGGGATCCATCTTTCTTCTTTACAAAGAATATGGGTGCCCCTGCAGGAGATGAAGAGGGGCGTATGAAGCCCTTGGCTAGATTTTCGTCTATGTACTCTTTTAAAGCCTCCAGCTCGGGCCCCGCCAGGGGGTAGATCTTACCAAAAGGTATCTCTGCTCCAGGCAATAATTCAATTGGACAATCATATGGACGGTGAGGAGGAAGCTGGTCAGCGTTCTTCTTGTCACATAAATCCACATAGTCCTGGTATACAGCTGGTAGTTCAGGGACTGACATGGTTCCTTTAGGAACAGAGCAAGCTGAAATTTTTGGACTCATCTGTTTCTCTGGAAAGTGTAATTCCTTGGTCTCCCAGTTAATGGTAGGATTCTGAGCCTGCAGCCATGGTAGCCCTAGAATAATGGGAAAGTGAGGAGAAGAGATAAGCATAAAGGACAGTTTCTCTTGATGATCTTTACCCATAAGAACCTTTAAAGGCTCTGTTTCCTGATCCACTGGTCCAGAGGTCAGCAGGGAGCCATCCACAGTTTCCATCTGTACTGGAGTAGCCTTCTTCACTGAACGTATTCCCTGTTTTAGAGCAAAGGAGACATCCATAAAATTTCCACTTGCACCTGAGTCGATCATAGCAGAGCTAGACACCCAGGCTGAGTCAACCCAGAGTTTGATGGAAAGAAAACAGTGAGAATTGTTTTTCTTACAACTCAGCTGGGACACCGCTGAGGAAACTTGAAAGATGGCAGCATTTACACAGTCAACGTCCTCAGAGGTAACGGAGTTTAAGTCCGAGAAATCAAGATCTGTTGCTGCAGCTCTCTCTGGAGCCTGAGGCTCGGACCTGACAGATCCCCTCTCGCAACACTCACAATGAATGAGTGCTGCAGTAGTCTTGCGAGAACGGCTGGGACAGTTAATAATAAAGTGCCCTGACTTACCACAATAAAAACATAGATTCTCCTTAAAACGATGTTCCTTGCGTGCATCACTAACCCGTCGTAGTAAAGAGTCTACCTGCATGGGTTCAGGTTCAGGTTCCCGTGTAATCCTATTCAAAGGTTCCTTAGCTGGAGAGGAAGGTAGGAAAAGGTTAGTACGATTGCTTTCGAACCATCTCTCTTGCCTGCGTTCAGTTAAACGAGTATCAATACGGATGCAGTAGTTAATAAAGTCACCTAACGCAGTGGGAGGGTCGGCACGAGCAAGTTCATCCTTAATCAGTGGGGATAACCCCTTTCGAAAAATAGATTTTTTGGCGGAATTGTCCCAGGTGGTATCAAGGGCCCATCTCCTGAAATCCAAGGCATATTCAGCTACCGAGTGCTTACCTTGGCGCAAAGCTAACATGGCTGCTTCAGCTGTTGCACCTCGATTGGGGTCATCAAACACCTGCCCCATGGCTGAAATAAAATCATCAAGGTGATTCAAACAATCATCCTCAGTCTCAATCAGAGGGTTTGCCCATATCAAAGCCTTGTTGGTAAGCAACATAATTATAGTAAGCACCTTAGATCGTTCAGTAGGAAATTGTGAAGCATGTGCAGAAAAAAAAAGATTGCATTGATTAACAAATCCCCTGAATTTTTCACGTTCACCACCAAAACGAAAAGGGGGCAACTTGGGAATCCCAGAACTCGGGGCCACGGCAGGAGCCTGGACTCGCCCCTCCAGAACCTCAATCCTGGCTCGCAAATCCTGGGTAGTCTGTCCAACCACTTGCAAATTGTGATTATTTAGGTCCTGAAGATTTGTAAAACGGGTCTTTATATTCTGCAAATCTGCAAGGATATTATCAGTCACTCCGCAAAGTTCCTTTATGCGGGCCTCCATTTTCCAGATCTTTTAAGACAGGATACTGGAAGAAGAGGAGAGAAAAAAAAAACAATAGTGTTCACCTGTGGCAACACTGAAGAAAGAAAAAACTTTAAGGGAACTGCTCACCTGGAATGGTTGTGAGAAGTCACAACCACTATCATCACAGAAAGCTTTCAACCAGACATCTGATATCCAGAGTTTCAGCAGACAAAAAGAGAAGAGAAAAAAAAAAAAAACAATAGTGTTTACCTGTGATAACACTGCAGAAAAAAAACTTAAGGGAATTGCTCACCTGGAATGGTTGTGAGAAGTCACAACCACTGTCATCACAGAAAGTACAACCGGACATCCGATATCCACAGTACAGCAGACAAGCCTTTCCAGACCCAGCAGACACTAACGTTTGGCTTCAGAATCTTGTAATGTATGTGGTACAGTTCATATAGCGTCTTGTGCTTGGGTGCGATGAAAATACTTGAGACACAGGTTGATAAAGAAAGTCTTGTATTGCTTCATACAAATTGGCAAAAATAAACACACAGGTTGCAAACACAGAAGCAGGAGACACAGCAGGCCAGAGTAATCTAAGCTCAGCAATAACTCTCCACAACAGATTCAGATCTTCTCTGTTACCGCAAGTCCATGCAAACGTGAGGCTCTCAAGAGCAGAGTTCAGAGTCCACAAGTGCTTCAGAGTTCCTCAGTAGGAATGGCTGGAGTACAAGGTCCAAGGCTTCAGGAGTCAGAACACAGGTTCACTGCAGGCTAGATTCTGAAGCACTGATTGCTCAGCTGTGGCTGTTTAAGAAGCAAACGGAGAGAATCAGGGCGGGAACATGCAAGCTGGAAAACTCCATTTTGACTGAGGGCAAGATAGCTGCAGCAAAACAGAAAGCAAAATGGCCGACGAACAAACTGAGTTTCAGAAACAGATACACAGAACCTTACATCCAGCCGACACCGGGAACAACTGATTGGCGGGGGTGCCGGCTGTCACACCTCCACTCATCAGACATTGATGAACCTATCCTAAGGATAAGCCATTAATGATAAAGTATCTAATAACCCCTTTAAATATCACTGCAACCAATATTCAGATGTTTTGCTCTTTTGTCAGTTGATCGGCAGCCTTTTTATGGTGCCCATTTATTGGGAATCAAGCCTTTCATTCATGAGATTTGGACAGTGTAAATGCACCCTTCTACTATATAATTGTCTAACTTTTCACTTCCGCCTGTAACAGAAATCCTGCGTCGCTGATTGGTCGCGTCCGGCCGGACGCGACCAATCAGCGACAGGTACATCCGGCCGCGAATTGGCGCAGGATTTTAACCAGGCACGCCACCACTATCGTCGGAAGATCAGAGTCGCTAGCCGCTGACCTCCCGACGGTAGCCGCGGGTCATCTCCATGTACATATTCACCTTCCATCCCTGCATCCCTGTCCCGGCGCATCTGCTTTTATCCTGTGCGGTGCGGTCACCTAGTACCGCTCATTAAGGTCATGAATATGGACGCGACTCCACTCCCATAGGCGTGGCGTCCATATTCATGACCTTAATGAGCGGTACCACGTGACCGCACCACAGAGGAAGAAGCTGACGCACCGGGATAGAGATGCAGGGACGTGCATCGACGGAGCGAGGAAGGTAAGTATGATTGGGGAGGATGGGGGATCCCAGACATGCATACAAGGATGGGAGGGTGGGAGTGGAGCCATGTATACAGGATGGGAGGGTAGGGAGTGGAGCCATGTATACAGGATGGAGGGTAGGAGTGGAGCCATGTATACAGATGAGAGGGGGGAGTGGAGCCATGTATACAGGGTGGGAGCGGAGCCATGTATATAGGTTGGGAGGGTGGGAGCGGAGCCATGTATACAGGGTGGGAGGGTAGGAGCGGAGCCATGTATACATGATGGGAGGGTGGGAGCGGAGCCATGTATACATGATGGGAGGGTGGGAGCGGAGCCATGTTTACAGGATGGGAGGGTGGGAGCGGAGCCATGTATACAGGATGGGAGGGTGGGAGCGGAGCCATGTATACAGGATTGGAGGGTGGGAGCGGAGCCATGTATATAGGATGGGAGGGTGGGAGCGGAGCCATGTATATAGGATGGGAGGGTGGGAGCGAGCCGTGTGGGCGGCGGTGGGTGCTGACGCCGGCCCTGCGTAGTTCACTCATGTTTACTAAACAAGTTCTGTCATGGGAGGGTGGAGCGGAGCCATGTATATAGGATGGGAGGGTGGGAGCGGAGCCGTGTGGGCGGCGGTGGGTGCTGACGCCGGCCCTGCGTAGTTCACTCATGTTTACTAAACAAGTTCTGTCATGGGAGGGTGGAGCGGAGCCATGTATATAGGATGGGAGGGTGGGAGCGGAGCTATGTATATAGGATTGGAGGGTGGGAGCGGAGCCATGTATATAGGATTAGAGGGTGGGAGCGGAGCCCTGTATACAGGATGGGAGGGTGGGAGCAGAGCCATGTATATAGGATGGGAGGGTGGGAGCGGAGCCATGTATATAGGATTGGAGGGTGGTAGCGGAGCCGTGTGGGCGGCGGTGGGTGCTGACGCCAGCCCTGCGTAGTTCACTCATGTTTACTAAACAAGTTCTGTCATGGGAGGGTGGGATCGGAGCCATGTATATAGGATGGGAGGGTGGAGCAGAGCCATGTATATAGGATTGGAGGGTGGGAGCGGAGCCATGTATATAGGATGGGAGGGTGGAGCAGAGCCATGTATACAGGATGTGAGGGTGGAGCGGAGCCATGTATACAGGATGTGAGGATGGAGCGGAGCCATGTATACAGGATGGGAGGGTGGAGCGGAGGCATGCATACAAGGATGGGAGGGGGAGCGGAGCCATGCATACAAGGATGGGAGGGTGAGACGGAGCCATGTATACAGGATGTGAGGGTGGAGCGGAGCCATGTATACAGGATGTGAGGGTGGAGCGGAGCCATGTATACAGGATGGGAGGGTGGAGCGGAGGCATGCATACAAGGATGGGAGGGGGGAGCGGAGCCATGCATACAAGGATGGGAGGGAGGAGCGGAGCAATGTATACAGGATGGGACAGGGGTGCCATGTATACAAAAATGGGAGGGGGAGCCATGCATGCAAGGATGGAAGGGTGGAGAGGAGTCATGTATACAGGATGGGAGGGTGGGAGCGGAGACCATGCATACAAGGATGGGAGGGTTGAGCAGAGCCATGTATACAGGATGGGAGGTTGGGAGCGGAGCCATGTATATAGGATGGGAGGGTGGAGCTGAGCCATATATACAAGATGGGAGGGTGGGAGTGGATCCATGCATACAAGGAGGGGAGGGGGAGAGGAGCCATGCATACAGGATGGGACGTGGAGCCATGCATACAAGGATGGGAGGTAGGAGCGGAGCAATGTATACAGGATGGGACAGGGGAGCCATGTATACAAGGATGGGAGAGGAAGCCATGCATACAAGAATGGGAGGGTGGGAGCGGAGCCATGCAGACAAGGATGGGAGGGTGGGAGCGGAGCCATGCATAAATAAACTACATACATATTCTAGAATACCCGATGCATTAGAATCGGGCCACCATCTAGTATTATATAAGTGTATTTGTGCTCCACCAAAGGAAAACAACAAGACACTTTAGTATTGGAGGTCTATCAGTACTATGATTTTTTTTACTTTACACAACATATTTTATTGAATTTTAAATTAAGAAATACAGGATGAAAATAATGGGAAGAAAAAAGGGGTATAGTGGGGTGGGGGAAGTAAGGGAAATGGTACATGTTGCACCAAATTTATCATGAGTCTTGATACTCCAGTCAGTGGCTGCTATAAACCAGTATTTTATGGGGACATTTTATTCATATTGGTATATGGCGTTGTTGTAATCACAAAAATTGTAATGTCTAAAATGCACAACTAATGTGGAGCTTTTTGCCTTTGTCTGAGGAGTCTATATCCGAACCCCACAGCCCATCTGTATTGTAAAGCACAGTCTATACAACTGGTGGTATAGACATACGATTGCAGTCATTTACAAAATGTACACATGGCAAGGCCATTACAGGGCTCCACTGTTATCTCAATTATGCCTAATCCTTTTATACACATCATAGTTGTTGGTCAAATTAATTTGAGGGGGTTAAAGGGGTTGCCTTAATAAAAAAATGAAGTTATTATGTTGAACTTGTATCATTATAGAAATTATTGAAACCACAGGTCACACAATAAGTGATGGCTAAGTTTCACCTCCCTGAGCAGTCACGTTGCACAGTTCACAGAGCCTAGAACACTCCCATACACCTCAATGAGCAGCTCCGGTTTCATGTTTCTTGTGGTGTATGGAGCTGGTGGGAATCCTATCTATGAATGCTGTTACCAGCCTCTCAGGCAAGATAGCCAACTCATAAAGATTAATTAAAGCTCCACTAGTAGAAAATAAAGGGAGATTAGAAAAAAATATGGTTTTACTATTTGGTTGTAATTATTTAAGAATAACAGATTATATATTCCCCTTTTGAATTTCCTGTTTATCTGGTAGCCTCCCAGTTGTTTCCCTATGCAAAGGATACAGATCCTGCAATTAGGTATCTATTCACTAAATGTTATGTAAAGCTGTAACTAAAATAATGTATTCAGTGTTAAGGGTATGCCACACTAAACAACATCGCTAACGGGATCGCTAAAAAACGTCACTATTTAGCGATCCCGTTAGCGATGTTGTTGTGTGCGGCATCTACCAGCGACGTGGCCCCTGCTGTGATCTCGTCCGTCGTCCTGATCGTTCCGGACCCTATTTTCATCGCTGGCGTCCCGCTGGTAAGTATCTAATCGCTGAGTGTAGCACCTTTTTTTAGCGATTTAGCGGTACTTTTGTACCGCTAAAGTCGTTAAGGAGATCACTAACCGTGATAGCGTCCTTAACGATATCGCTAAATTAGGTAGCTACTAGCGATATAGAAACAATCCCGCTAGCGATCTCATTAGTATGCGACGCTAACGAGATCGCTAGCGGGATTGTGTAGTAGTACCATTAGGCCAAACATTTGCCAATCTGCTGTATCCAAACCAATCAGTGGTCATCTAATAGTCCATTTAGACAGACTGACTGCACTGCCATTCATACAGAATGATTGTTAAAGAGAATCTGTCACCAGGTTTTCACTACCTCATCTGAGAGCTGCATAATGCAGAGGCAGAGACATCAATTCCAGTTATGTGTCCCTTACTGAACTACTTGCAGTCATTTTCATAATCTGAATGTTGAGCTCTGTATAACCCCGCCCACACCATTGATTGGCAGATTACTATGTACACTGTACGTGGGCAGAAAGTAGCCAATCAGTGGTGGGAGTTACAAAGAGCTCATGAATGCAGTATGCTTGACTACCTGGCAGTAGGTTTACTAGTCCTCTAGTGAATTCTCCTGCTGATAAATCAGTGATTTTATTAAAATGTCAACAAGCAGCCCAGTAAGTGACACATCTAAGGAATCCAGGTGCCTGCCCCTACATTATGCTGCTCTTGGACTAGGTAGCAACTATCTCCTGACAGATTCCTTTAATATGATTGTACTGTGCCTATAGAATTTCATGTTCTTGACAGCACATGTTCTGTTTAGATAGGACAATGTGCTGGCAAGAAAAATTGTTTTTAAAGGGGATAGCCAGGACTTTTTTTTTTCAAAAAAAAGACATGTAGTTTCTAACAGAGGCAACTACCTGCCTGTTGTACCCTGTGCCGGTCATTAACCGCTCTGTTGTGAACTTTTTGGAGACGACTTCGGAGCTGAAGCTCCCTCTGGTGGTTGCTGAGGGTATTGAACCTATCTTGAATACCAAGAGTCCTACACCCGCAGATAACGAGTGGGTGTCAGGTTGTACTGACTGGCCTGATATAAGTGAGCTGATCTCCCATGATCCTCGCCGGTGATCAATTGTGCTTCCTGGTTTAGTTTGGAATTCAGCTTGCTTTCCTGCTGTCTCCTGCTTGCGTTCAGATAAGTCTCTTTCATTTTTTTTTTACTGTGGTTTGAATTCCTTGCTTTTTTCTGCATTGCTTTTTGTCTTCAGCCGGGTCCCCTAAGGGGGACTTTGGCTGGTCTTTGTTAGTTTTTTGTATTTGTTCATTTGCTCAGTTCTTGTGATATATTTTTCTGCTGTGTAGCTACGTTTCCACATCAGAGATCTGATATAGGTGGTCGAGACCGTGTGGTCTCAGGGTTTTTGGATTCAGAAGTGTTGGAGTTTTTCCTAGGGTTTTATGGGTTGCAGACAGTATTCTCTCCTGTTCTGTCCTATCTAGACAGTTTTGGGCCCCAGCGTTTGCTCAATCTATTTTCTGTCTGTGTTCGTATTTTCATCTTGTCTAACCGCCATTATATGTTTGGGGGCTTCCAACTCTTTTGGGGTCTACTCCGGGGCAGTTAGCTTTCCTCTTTCCATCTTCAGAGATAGCTATCTCTCCGGCTGTGCCGAGGCGTCTAGGACCACCGTAAGTACTCTCCACGGCTGCTTTTAGTTGTGCGGTTAGTTTAGGGGTCTGCAACCTATTAGTTTCCAACCTCTCTGGTGTTAGGCTGCCTATGCGGTTTTTTGTTCCTGCCTCCTCAGCTACCATAACATAACACCGCTCCTGCCAGAGATTCAGCTGTGTGACAGCTGGATTCCCACAATTAGACAGCAGATAGGTGGCTGTCAATCAGCATGATACCAGTAGTCCCGTCCTGTCAACAGGAAGAGAAACAGCTGCTCTGATAGGGAGTTGCTGAATCTTTGGCAGGAGTGGTCAGTGACCAGCGCCGGGTACAACAGGCAGGTAGTTGCCTCTGCTAGAAACTACAGGCCTTTTTTTTTTAAAGTTCTGGATATCTCCTTTAAACTTCAATAAAAATAATTTCACCTGATGAATAAGCATTTTACTTGATTGTCAGGTGATTGTCGGTTTGCTTATACTGGCTGTCAGCCCTAGGATCGCCTGGGATTCCTCATTATTACTCAGTGTAAATGGGCTCTTAGATAAGCAGAGGTGTAATTAGTCAGGATTATTTTGATTATTTTGTATGTTTTTATAGTGGCTTATAGTAAAAAGGCAATGTGATTGCTCCAGAAAAAAACATGTGGACAATACAATATTCCAAGGACATGTTTTAACCCCTTCATGACATATGACGTATGTATTCGTCATATGTCATGTCCCTAACTTTGATGCAGTCTCCGGCGCTGAGCCCGCATCTTTACCTGCACATGACTGCTGATTTTATCAGCTGTCATGTGCCTTTAACAGCCGCAGTTGGAGCGGTTCTCTACCTTCAGTTGTTAACCAGCTAAATCCCGGTGTCAGTCTCCACCAGTGGGATTTAACATGCATCGGCAGGAAACCCGAAAATCTCTCACCAAGCTAAACGAGATCTCACTCTTTGAACTGACGTGGGGCAGTACCCAAAAACATATTGTCTGCAAATTGAGATTATAGTTTGGCTTTTATCCTAAGTCATGTGACAAGACTCGAAGGATTGCTACTTCCAATAGGTGGCGCTAGACTTCTAGTCCTCTTCCTCTGTGAAGAGACAATTTGCATATTGAATTTCCCAGAGGAGCATTGCAAGGCTTTAAAGTCTCCTCACCATGGCATTCCAGGCTTGGTATGTCACTCTCTGGAAGGAGAAATGCCCTTGGATTCCAAGGAGAAAAAAAACAAAACACCAGAATAACGTTTTTTTGACCACTGCACCATTTCAATAAAATGCAGTAACAGGCAATCAAAGCATCGTATCGGCCCCAAAATGGTCAGTTCAGGGCACAAACAATAAACACTTACACAGCCCCAGATACTGAAAAATGAAATTCTATGGGTCTCAGAAAATGGCACAAAAGTGAAAACATTTTTTCATCCAAATTTCAAATTTTTTTTCAACACTTAAAATAAAAACTAAACTATACATGTTTGGCATCTGCGTACTCATACTGACCTGGGGAATCATATTGTCTGGTCGGTTTAACCATTTAATGAACATGGTAAATGAAAACCACAAAATTTTATTGTGGAATTTCACTTTTTTTGCAATTTCACCGCACTTGGAATTTTTTTTTCTGTTTTCCAGTAGACTCTATGGCAAAATTTACAGCGCCAATTAAAATTACAACTCGTCCTGCAGAAAATAAGCCCTAACACAGGAATATTGACGGAAATCTACAAAAGTTATGGCTCTTGGAAGAATTGGAGAAAAAAAAATGCAACAGAATGGCCGAAAGGCGGCTGGGGGTTAATATTTATGGTTTTCTACTTTCAGGAAAGTTGGCCCCAAACACTGTAAAGTACCTAGCATAACAAATTCAGCAGCTTCTCACCATCCTGGGATCCAGCGACAGTTCCCTGCTGTTCACCTAGTCCCAGTGTTTTGGCTGCAATGGTGACATCACTTTGACTGCGCCCTTCCCGGCTGTAGTCGTGCCTTCTACCCCTGGCACAGCCGCTGAGGGTAGTGATTAGGTACAGTGGTGAGGCACAATGCTGAGTTTGTTATTTAGGTTTTTTTACAATTTTTCCCGAAAGTGGAAAACCTTTTTAACCCCTTTGAGACAAAGCCCTTTTTCGATTTTGCGTTTCTGTTTTTCGCTCCTCTTCTTTCCATAGCCAGAACTTTTTTATTTTTCCATCAATATGGACATGTGGGGGCTTGCTTTTTGCGGGACAAGTTGTACTTTTGAACGACACCATTGGTTTTACCATATCATGTACTCAAAAACGGAAAAAATTCCAAGTGTGGTGAAATTGCAAAAAAAAGTGCAATTCCACAAGGTTTTTTTTTTATTTTTTTTTACCATGTTCACCAAATGCTAAAACTGACCTGCCGTTATGATTCTCCAGGTCATTACGAGTTCATAAACTCCATACATGTCTAGGTTCATTTTTATTTAAGCGGTGAAAAAATAAATCCAAATTTTGTTAAAAAAAATAAAATGGCGTCATTTTCCAATATCTGTAGCGTCTCTATTTTTCTTGATCTCGGGTTGGGTGAGGGCTTAGTTTTTGAGTGCTGAGCTGATGTTTTTATGATACCATTTTGGTGCACAAATGATCTTTTGATAGCCTGTTATTGCATTTTAATGTAATGTTGCAGCGACCAAAAAATTTAATTCTGGTGTTTTGATTTTTTTTCTCATTACGCCGTTTGGTTGGGTTAATTCTTTTTTTATTGATAGATCAGGCAATTCTGAATGCTGCAATACCTGATATGTGTATGTTTAATTTTTTATTGTTTTATTTTGAATAAGGTGAAAGGGGGGTGATTTGAACTTTCGTAGTTTTTTAATTTTTTTAATATTTTTAAAAAACATTTTTTTTACTTTTGGCATGCTTTAATAGTCTCCATGGGAGACCATGGGGATCAGATCGCCTGTATTTAGTAGAATTGCTGACTTGCTATGAGTGCCGACCACCGGGCTCCGCTCATAGCAATCTGGTCTGGCATTTACAACCATAGAGGTCTGCACGAGACCTCTGGTTGTCATGCCAACAGATCGATGACCCACGATCACCGATGGGTGGGGGTCACCGATGGGCGGATTTCCGGCAACATTGTCAGAAGCACGTGCTAAATACCGCCATCAGAGTTTGCTGACATGTGCGGGGAAAGATTTGGGCTCACTGCCAGAGCCCACATCAAAGGGGGAGACCCGACATGCGCAGTACTAGTGCGCCGCATGATGTGAAGGGGATAATGGAGTATCACAACAGTAGAGTAGGTATATGCTTAAAAAGCGCTCGACAGACTAACAAAAATTCATATACACTTGGTCTACAGAAAAAACTACATTTTTTATCAACATTTCATTAATTCACTAAAGTGTCAGAATGAGAAAATACTTTTTTTTCATATATCAATGGGTATTCTGCAACGACTGTAACGATGCACAGCGCCACTTCTGAGTGCTGACAAAGCGGTGTCTGCATGCACCCTAAATGTATTTATTTATTACCATTTTTTACTTACATTGTAAATGTTATCATTCTTATATTTCATTTTAGACATTGAAGGAGTTTGGATTTACATTTATAACACAAATTGCATTCATTTGTCTTTTCCAGGAGCCATCCATCACTACTGGCATACATGACAAGCTTCAAGTACCAAACACCATTCGAAAGTCTTGGAATGAGAGAGACAACCGTTGTGACATATGCGCCACCCATCTCAACCAGCTAAAGCAGGAAGCCATACAAATGGTGACATCTCTGGAACAGTCTGCCAATGCTGAACACTATGATGCGGCATCTCCAGGATCTCCTCCGGGACATTCTATTATTCCAGCCTTAGTAGGTCCAAGACACATGGGAAGCCTTCAGCCAAAAGACTGGGTGTATATGCCAAACGCCTACACCACACCAAATTACCCTGGCTTTGTGGCCAACAAACATGGAGGGAAACCTAACAGTCTTGGGCTTGCCAATGGTCAAGAAAAGAAAAATGGGTCTCCTTCACATCAGGCCAAAGTCAGCCTACCAATGGCAACAAGCCCAAGTAATGGCAATATAATGAATTCAGTAGCCATTCAAGCTCATCAGTATCTCGATGGCACATGGTCATTACAAAGAGCTAACGGCGTGACCCTGTACCCATATCAAGTAAGTCTGTTTTTTATCATGAACATGTTTTGCTTGTTGGATTGTTCATTTATATTTGGTAAAATTAATCTCAAGAAATTCCAAAATGACTACTTATTATGCTTCCTGTGAAGTTTCTATCTATGTGATTTCACTACCACTGGCTTTACACATGGAACGGAAATCCTGTTACAGTCCCAGATTGTAATTCTTTACTGATGGAGTGTCTTATAAAGTAGCTGCCTACCGTGTAGAGACACTCCCCATTGTTGGGACCATACAGTTGGAAAATCTTATGAACATTTCCAGGATTAATAACAGAGGAAGAGCCAGTGTTGACTTCTTATAAACACTCCAGCATTGGTATTTCAGAGGAATATCAATACTTTAAATTCAGTTGTGTTATTGGAAAATAACCTGTTGTTTCATCCAAGTTTTTGTGTTACATTTTGTGTCTAACACTTTTTGGCAGTTTTTTCTCAACCACAATCTGCATTTAAAAAAATAATTTGAAATCTTACAATTTTCACTCCGGCCACTCTGGCTACTTTACACCCTACCAAATTTCTAATATTTTTTTAAAATGCAGATTGTAAGACATTTCTATTAAAGGTAATTTGTCACCAGACTTTTACTGCCCCATCTGAGAGAAGCCATGACGTAGAGGAAATTACCCTGATTACAGCAATGTGTCACTTACTGAGCTGTTTGTTGTCATTTTGATAAAATCGCTGTTTTATCTGCTAGCAGTTCTCTGAATGCTGAGCTCTGTGTAACCCTGCCCACACCTCTGATTGGCAGCTTTCTGCCCATGTACTGTGTGCACAGAAAGCTGCCAATCAGTGTTGGGGGCGGGGTTACACACAGCTCATGTATATGCCTATTTGGCAGCAGGTTTGCAAATTCTCTAGTGATAATCTACTGCTCATAAAACTGTGATTTTATCAAAACTACACTAAGTAGCCCAGTAAATGATCTCTGGCATCAGGGTCTCTGCCTCTACATTATGCTGCGCATAGATTAGGTGGCAAAAACCTGGTGCAAATTCCTGTTAAAATGGTTTGCTTATATTAATTTCTGTGTCAGATTTTGAGAAGTATCAAGTAGATAAAGTAGGATAAGTGGATATTACGTGACAATTTAAACAAGTTTGTCACCCTCAAAACTCAATTGGAACTATTTATACAGTCCTATAGGGTCCATATAAAACTCATACCTGCAGTATAGATTTCCCTTCTTTTATTGCACACACAATTTTATTGTATATGCAAATGAGCACTTCTGAGTGCATCATTGATGTGATCAACATCTGAGTGCATCCTTGACCCCCTCAATCAACATGTTACACAGTTCCCCTTAGATTGACTGACTGCACTAGCTTGCCTAGAGCAAGCACTGCTGCATTGAATCCCCATTGCCTTGCTCGTCCATGCTGACACTGAAGGAGCCAAACAGGCATGCGCACACAGTGTAAGTGCATGTACACTTTGCTCCCTCTCTCCTGTCTGCAGGATCACATAGCAGCCGCTCACTACTATGGTGCTGCAGACAGGTAAGAGGATGAGAGTATGTCTGCACTGTGTGCGAATGTGCGTTCTTGTTCGGCTCCTGTATTGTCAGTGCGGATGTGCAGGTCGCACTGTCAGTCACGCTAAGGGGAGGTGTGTGGCATGTTGCTTGAAGAACGGTGCACTAAGCCCTTGACCATGCCAACAATACACCAAGGTGCTCCCAATTGCCAATGCAATAAAATAATTTCTCAGTACAGTTAAAGATTGAATTGTGTACTGCCTATATACATTTTACAGGGGTTAATTTCCTTATAGGAATGGGTACGTTGTTTAAATCGGGTAAGGGGGTGTGGTAGTTCAACTCACTTGGCGGTACACGGAGGTAGAAAACAGGGACACTGTCTCTTTAAGTCTTCAGTTGGTTTATTATAAGGCAGTATAAACCAACTAGAAGTGGAAAGTAAACACAGACCTTCGGACAAAAACAACAAAGAAATCAAAATGCAGTAACAGAGTCCATGCCTTGCGGGTAACATCTCGCTCTGGAGCAACACAGGTTCAGTCTTTCCTTTACAAGACACAAAACCACTGGAGAGCCTCTCTCAAGTCTTGCTGATCAAAGACTGCCTCTAAAGTCAAGCCATTTAGGCCCCAGACCATGTGACGCTTTCCCCATGTGACTGAACACGTGACTGTGACATCACACGGGTCCTGTCAGCTCTGCAGGTGGAGATAAGGTGGACATTCTCTCACCCGCTCTCTGAATGTCCACATAAAACCAGCCCATTTATGCAACTTTACTTAAACCTCCCAGCAGGTAGTGTGCTGTCGGAAATTACAATGGGTTTTACATCATTGATGCCATTGAGTGTAGTGACTCATATCTCCCCTCCAGCACTCTACCAGTGGCTTTGTCACAGGGGTTAAAGACTCCTTTTAAAGGACAACTGTTTTTGGGAAAGAGAAATGAGTAGTTTTTATTTTATAATGTAAATTTTAATAAATTCAAAATGTGAAAAAAATAAAAAATAAAGATAAAAAATGGTTGGATTACAATTGAAATGGTTTGGTAGAAATTAAAAAAATCATACTGTACAATATTCTTGTGTAGTGCATCAGGGGTTTATATCAGAATCATGTGAATGAATCTTCTCTGTCTCTGTACGTCCCTACTGAATCTGTGCTGGGTATTGCGGCCTCTTATAACATTACATTGTGAAGCTGATTCCTAATTACCAGTGATGCTGGCTAGACTGCTTGGCTCCTAGTGGGGGCATCCTACACTTCTGAAACTTGGGAGTTTCCATCTTCTCAGACTTCTCAGAAATGGTTGAGTGCCCTGGAAACTAACCCCTTCTGTCTCCTAAAGTATCATCTTCTGTGTCATGCTATACAATACTTACAGCAGGAAAGGTACAAGTTGTTGTAAAATATGGTGTATTTTACAGTACTTAAACCAGTCATATTTAACAGCTCCGTAACTACATCTGTAATCCATACATTAGTAAAAAAAATTCCTTTGCAAAATGAGCAGGAAGTTATCGGCAAGCTTCAGACGTTCTTACTAACTCATCCCCAGTAGGGTGAATTGTTCTAATAATATTTCTGGATTTACTCAGTGTATCAAAACTAAGAATCTAGGTCGTTAATATTAGATCCGAGAAGGTCAGACCCTTATATGTGAATGTTTAGCTTAACCGAGTTTGTATATGTTTTATATGGAAAGTGGAAAGTAGGGGTGGACTTTCCCTGTCCAATGCACAGCGTTAAATAACCACAGACCATCAATGTGTCACCGATCTGTGCCAACAGCTTATGTCAAAGGATAACAAAAGGATCGGGCATTTAAGTCCAAAATACCCAACCATTGTCTCCCTCAACATGTTTCAAGTCTGGCTAACGTTATCTTACCAATGATTAAGTGTCAGCGAGACTTGAAACGCATCAGTGTTTTCTATGCCCCTGCTACTATTACTACTTTATCATCACTCCTTAAAGACCAGACCTAATGTGCCGTTAATGGCACACATATTTTTTTACTGTCTCATTCCCATAGCTTTTTGTTGTTTCAATTTGTCTAATTTTGGAATACACATGACTTTTTATCACTTTTCATTCCACTTTTTGGTAGGTGCAAAGAACAAAACAGCAGTCATTCTGGAATTTTATTTATTTGTTCTTATAGCCACTTACCATTTCGTATAGTTAACATGCCATTTATTTTTCTGCAGGTCGATATGATAGTGAGAATATTAAATGTTTTTACTTTCTTTATGTTGTACTATTTTTTTAAAAAAAGAAACACTTTTTACATACTTTTTTATCACCATTTTCTAAGACCCATAACTTTTTTAAATTTATTTTTTAGGGCTTATTTTTTTGTAAGACAAGATGTAGTTTTCACTGGTACCATTTTTTGGATACATATGTCTTTGATCTTTTCTTATTTGATTTTTTTGTAGGGAGATGAACAAAAAATCTGAACTCCTGACATTGTTTTTTGGCATTTTGTTTTCATTGTCCATGGGAAATGGTTTAAAAAAATAGTTTTCTGATGTGGCTGTGTAAAGTGATAGCCAATTTATATATTTTCATTGTTATGTTTTATTTGTTTTACTACTTCTGCAGAAGAACATTCCTTTTTATAAAAAAATCTTTTTTTGTGCATCATATCTGAGAGCTATAACTTTTACATTCCTCTGAGTGCAGAACTCTACGAGGGCCTAATTCTTTGCGTAATGAGTTGTATTTTTTTGGGATATAATATGACTTTTTGATAGTTTTTTACAATGATCAATGGGATCTCGAACACTCCATACTTCGATCGCATTGATATTACTGTGCGGTACTCACGTAGTGCAGAGTATTATCTAGCCGATCAGTGTTATTAGGCTGTGATCTATGGCAAACCTGGAGGCCATTGTCAGTCCCACAGTTGCCATAGCAATCACCGGTCACCTCACAATCCCACTGTGTGGCGTTGATGGAGTCACAGAGGACAAAATCACACTATCATACTACTTAAAGTGGTCTCCATTGACTTGAAAAGCAATGGTTCAAGGTTGGCTGAGGGTGGTCATACCCTTCAGGTAGCACAGCTATTCCTCCTGATCTCCCCCATACAAAATCATGCTCAGCTGAGTGACAAAAGGGTTAGGGAAAGGGGAATAAGACACCTCTAGGGCTGTTCAACTACCTTGAGAATAAAAATATAGGGTATGTTAACATCCAGCTTCTTGATCCTTGGTTTTCCCTATAACCGCCTCTGAGGAAACTCGGTAAGCGCCTGTGCACATTAGATAGTCGTCCGTTACCCATGAAATTACCTTGTTCAGCTAACATTACTTTCAGCTGCAGATGGAAGCAAGGGGGACACTTCTTTACTTCTGGGTAGGGCGGAGCCAGATAGTAGGACTAACCTCAGGTTCTAAAAATGGGTGTTGTCCGGCCCCTCCGGCTCTGGCTCCTCCTGCCGTACACTCCAGTTTCGACTTGAGGTCCAAGTAGGAAGGACGGCTGCTAATGCAGCTCCTCAGAAAACACCTCAGAAGAGTTTATTATTTTACTCGGACAGGGTCCTGGACTTTATGTCTAGAGGATCAGGGGTACCGGCGCTGCTGGACCCCATCCTCTCCCCTGGCAGAAATGTATTCCCTAAATGGTGGTCATTGCATTTTCTTGCCGGCCCGGGGGAAGAGGTGGCTATCCCTGACAGGACGCATACCACGTTCTGGGTCACTGCGTTCCTTGTTCTCATGGGGAAGCAATGGGCACAGCGTCACATATCCGTGGAGGGTCCCTGTGGCGTTTTTGGCTGGTGAGTACTCTGCATTATATTTTGATATGTGCGAGTGATTACAGCGTCTGCGGTGACAGCGCTGACTGTTATTGGTGTTTCCCACTATTTTCTCATGATTGGGCATTTTTTAAAAAAAAAAAAAAAAAAAGAGAAGAGAGCGATTTTTTATTTAATATGTGCTGTGTGTTTTCGGCGCTGCAGCGCCGTTACAGTGTACAGGGAGAGGAGTGCATAAGATCTCCCGCACTTTTTTGACTGAGCAGAGAGGGGGCGTGGCTTCGGGCTTTCCCGGCTTTCTGATTACAGGAAGTGACTGGCTCCTTCTCTTCCTGCTCTCTGCGGCAGCCATTACAGCTCTCCTGGTCTCCTCTCCTCCGTTTCTGTACACAGGCATTTGAGACAACACCAAGCCAGCCGGGTGAGTCGCTGCTATCGCTTAGGTAGCAGCTTAACCCTTTAGCCTCCCGCAGCATTTTTTTGCTGTTTGCGCTCTCTAGCGCAGCGCTGCAGTTTTCTGATCATTGGGACATTGTATCCCTCAGTAACGGTCTGTGAGCTGTCTGCAGCGGGGGGGGGCGCCGTTTTTTCACTGCTGGGGTATTCTTTTGCTTTTAAAGAAGTTAACCCTTCAGCGTTTTGCTACTGTGTGAGACCACACTGCTCTGGTTATTTCTCATCACTATTACCATCTGAATAACCGGCATGTCAGATTTGAGTCAGGAGGCTGATCGTCTTCCTCGTCCTCTCCAGGACCAGCCCCGCGTTTCTGACACGATGGAATCCTCTGCACCTTCTAGCGCCGCTATTGGAGGTCGCTATGATGCCAAGTTTGATATGCTCACTACTGCTATTAGTGGGCTTTCTGACCTTTTGGGTCAGTGGGTATCCTCTAGACCTTCTCATAGCAAAAAGCGTCCCAGGATTGCTATGCCCTCCCCACTAAGTGACTCAGATTTGTCTGCGAGGGGAGTTCTCCTTCAGTTTCTGAGGGAGAATGTTCTGATTCGGGCAGAGAGGATTTTCAGGAGCACTCTGCTTCCTTGTCGGGCCGTATAGATGCTTTTGTCAGAGCCATACAAGAGGTACTGCAAGTACCTGAGGACATGAATGATGATGAAGGTATTCCCAGATGGTACCATGGGTCGCAAAGATCACGTTTAGCGATGCCAGCTATGAGTGAGTTTTCTAAGAAAGTAGAAAAGGAACGCGTTTGTCCAGACAAGCGTTTTCAGGGGACAAGGTTGTTTGAAACCTTGTATCCTTGTCCAGCAGACCTATTTGCTAGCTGGATTCCGTCCCCTGAGGTGGATATTTCTTTATCCAAGCTTAACAAAGCTACTATGCTTCCCGTCAAAGGAAAAGCTACTTTGCAGGATGCGCTGGACAAAAAGTCAGAGATGGCGGCCAAGGCCGGCTATGAAGCTGCTGGTCAGGCCTTTAGAGTGGCTTTATCTTCCTATTGTGCTTCTAGAGCTTCCATGGGTTGGACAGCTCGCCTGCGGATATCCCTGCAGGATGGGTCTTCTTTACAGGCAATAGATGAGATCATTAAGTTAATAGAAGAATCAGACCAATATGTCTGTGACGCTCTTTTGGATATGGCTTCCCTAATATCCAGAGCTCAGGCTTCTACAATCACTGTTAGAAGAGCGTTGTGGCTTAAACAGTGGACTGGAGATGCGGTCTCCAAACAAGGTTTGCTATCTTTGCCTTACAAAGGTGGTCAGCTTTTCGGCTCTGACCTCACGGAATTGATTGCTAAGGCTAAGGCTAAGGAGTCAGCGTTGCCTCAGCGTAGGGCAGCTACGGCTGCTTTTGGCAGGACCGATTCCTACGGTAACCGGCGTTTTTTTCGTGGCAGGGGGCGAGCCGGTCACTCCTCTTGGGGATCGGGTCGTCCCACCTTTTCAGGGAAAAAGTCTTCCCAAAAGTCTAACGCTTCTTGGAAACAATACCCGCGCAATGACAAGCGGGAATCTGACAAAAAGCCTGCCAAAACGGACTGACGCCAGAAGTTCACTCGAGGATTCTCGAGTGGGGGGGCGCCTGCTCCTGTTTCAAGCGGTTTGGGTCTCCCGCGTCTCAGACTCCTGGGTGACACGAATAATGTCGGCAGGCTATTTCATAGAGTTTCTCTCTCGCCCTCCAGAAAGATTCTGTCAGTCTCGCGTTCCGTCAGATCCCGACTTATTGACCGCTCTGCGGCAGGAAGTCGATTCCTTACTACAGAAGGGTGTAGTAGTGTCAGTTCCTCCGGAAGACCGGGGAAGGGGATTTTATTCCAACCTCTTTGTGGTCCCCAAAAAGGAGGGAAAGTTTCGTCCCATTCTGGATCTCAAGAGGTTAAATCGGCATGTTTACACCCAAAAGTTCCGCATGGAGTCGCTTCGCTCAGTGGTGACTGCCCTGTCACAACAATTTTCTGGTGTCCATCGATATTCGCGACGCCTATTTACACGTTCCCATCGGAAGATCTCATCAGCGCTTTCTGCGCTTTGCCATAGGTCAGGACCATTACCAGTTTGTGGCCCTCCCTTTCGGGTTGGCTTCGGCACCCCGAGTTTTTACAAAGGTGCTGGCACCTCTTATGGCAATGCTTCGGAGACAAGGGATCATGATACTTCCTTATCTGGACGATCTTCTGATTGTGGCATCCTCAAAGGAGGAGGCAGTGACGGCTCGCGATTTATCCCTTAAGCTCCTGGAGGATTTCGGGTGGCTGATCAACTGGGAGAAGTCATCCCTGGAGCCTTCTCAGTCAATACTGTTTTTGGGCATGATTTTCGACACAGCGAAAGTGGTAGTTTTTCTGCCAAAGGACAAGCAAACCAGTATCCATTGTCAGACTGTGCAGTCCTCAACGACAGTATCCCTTCGAAGATGTATGCGCCTTCTGGGGTTTATGGTCGCTTCGATGGAAGCTCTTCCGTTTGCTCAGTTCCATTGCAGAACGCTTCAAAGCTTCATTTTGAAGAGATGGAATCGTGCACAGGAAACACTGGATTGCAGGGTTTTAATCTCCCGCAAAGTGCGAGAGTCTCTGGACTGGTGGTTACGTCCGGAACGGTTTTTCCTGGGAAAATCTTTTCTTCCCCTGTCATGGTCGGTCTTTACCATCGATGCCAGTCTGATGGGCTGGGGGGGAGTTTGGAACAATCTCTGGATTCAGGGAGTTTGGTCACCGGAAGAATCGGTGTTACCGATCAACATCCTGGAATTGAGGGCAATTTTTCTTTGTCTCCAACATTGAACGGTCCCTTTGAGCGGATTACCAGTTCGTGTTCAGACGGACAACGCTACGGCGGTTGCGTATATCAACCATCAAGGCGGGACGAGGAGCTCCAGACTCATGTCGGAGGTATCTCGGATTCTGATATGGGCCGAGGCTCATGTGCCGGCCATTTCTGCGATTCACATACCAGGAGTTCAGAATATCCAGGCAGACTTTCTCAGCCGAGAGAGGATGGATTCAGGAGAATGGAGTCTTCATCCGGAAATCTTTGCACTTCTGTGCTCCCGATGGGGGACTCCTCAAGTAGACTTGATGGCCTCCAGGATCAATGCCAAGTTACCAACTTTCATGTCCAGATACAGGGATCCGACCGCGGTGGAAGTGGATGCGCTGGTGGTTCCGTGGAGCCAATACCAGCTGGTTTATGTGTTCCCACCGATATCCTTGCTGCCGCTTGTGTTACGTCGGGTCAGGCTGGAGAGGGTTCCGGCTATTCTGATAGCCCCAGATTGGCCGAGAAGGACGTGGTTTTCCACGCTGATGTCGCTTCTGGCGGCGCCTCCTTTTCCTCTGCCTCTTCGACCGGACTTGCTCACTCAGGGTCCCGTGTGTCATCCGGGCCTGAGGTCTCTGCGTTTGACGGCTTGGCTCTTGAGACCGAGATTTTAACCCGTCAAGGGTTTTCAGAAAAGGTCATTGCCACTATGAGAGCGTCAAGAAGTCCGCTACGACTAGGATTTACTACAGGATTTGGGAATCCTTCTTTTCATGGTGTTTGGGTTCTTCCAGGAATCCAAAGAAATTTTCATTACCCAACTTGTTGGTTTTTTTGCAGCACGGGCTGGATAAGGGTTTGGCAATCAGTACCCTGAAGGGTCAGGTGTCTGCCCTGTCGGTGCTTTTTCGTAAAGCTATTGCCTCGCGTAGGGACGTATGTGCCTTTTTTCGCGGAGCAGCCCGTCAGTTTCCTCCAAGGAAAACTCCTGTGTCGCCTTGGCGGCTTAATCTGGTTTTGAAAGCTCTTCAAAGTGCTCCTTTCGAGCCTATGGATGCTATTAATCTTTCTTTGCTTTCTTGGAAGGTTGCCTTCCTAGTGGCGGTCACTTCCTTGAGACGGGTTTCCGAGTTGGTGGCTCTTTCATGTTCGCCACCTTTCTTGGAATTTTTCCCGGATCGTGTTGTTCTTCGCACGCGACATGATTTTCTCCCTAAAGTGGTATCTCAATTCCATGTCAATCAAGATATTGTGTTGCCTTCGCTTTGTTCAGAACCAAAGAATGCGAAGGAGCGGGCCTTGCACTCATTGGACTTAGTGCGGGCATTGAAGTTCTACTTGTCAGTTACGCAGAGTTTCCGGAAGTCGGATTCTCTTTTTGTGATTCCAGCAGGTCGTCGTCGTGGTCAACGAGCTTCTAAAGATACTATAGTTCGTTGGATCCGGTCAGCTATTTTGGAAGCTTACCGTGTTATGGACGAACCTTGCCCGATTAATATTCGGGCTCATTCCACGAGAGCTGTGGGCTCTTCGTGGGCCCTTCATCAAGGGGCTTCGGCAGCCCAGCTCTGTCGAGCAGCGACTTGGCGTTCTGTTCACACCTTTACAAAGTTTTATAAGGTGGACGTCAGTGCCTCCGCTGATGCGGCCTTAGGACGCAGAGTCCTTCAGGCGGCTGTATTTTGAAAACTTCTAGTTAAGTTTATGTTGCGCCTGTTGCGCATGTATCAAGGTGTTGGCTTCTGCCTGTTTAAGGTTTTTTCCCACCCTTGTTTTTGTACTGCTTTGGGACATCCCAGAAGTAAAGAAGTGTCCCCCTTGCTTCCATCTGCAGCTGAAATACGAATTTTGGTAAGAACTTACCTGTAAAATTCTTTTCAGCAAAGGAAGCAAGGGGGACACTTCTCCCTCCCATAAGGCAGGTGTTGTTTCAGATGCAGCGCGGCTCTCTCTGATAAGCGAGTTTCTGAGCTGAGGTCAGCGCTCTACGGCTCTTTCTGGCATCGCCAGCTCATCGCAGTGGTCAGGTTTTGTGAGTGGTACCTGAGCTGTGTGGTATTCATGTTATGTGCATAACCTTGTTCTTTGAATCCTTTCAGTTTGGTTATGGCGCTCCGCTGGTGATTTATTTCTCCTTAGCTTGTGTACAAAACTGGAGTGTACGGCAGGAGGAGCCAGAGCCGGAGGGGCCGGACAACACCCATTTTTAGAACCTGAGGTTAGTCCTACTATCTGGCTCCGCCCTACCCAGAAGTAAAGAAGTGTCCCCCTTGCTTCCTTTGCTGAAAAGAATTTTACAGGTAAGTTCTTACCAAAATTCGTATTTAATCTGTATGGCCAGCTTTAGTATTCATATTTTAAATGATGGCACTGACTCAAATTGTGAATGAGCTGTACAAATCCTTCTTCCTTGCATGGCACGTTGACTTTCTTGGACAGAGCAGCTGGTAATTAGATATATAGTTCCTACCGAGTCATAAGGCATCAGCTGACCTCATCCTTGGCAAGGAATCAGTCGGGTTTTTGTATCACAGTAAATTAGCTAATTACGTCTCAAATGTGTTATCCCTGTTTTATCCAACCTCCAAAAGGGATCAAGAGGGAAAGTGGAGCTCATTGTGAATTCAAGACTTTTTCGTTACATTTTAGGTTTTAATTAGTTTATCCTGATTTGATCCTGTGTGACATTTTATTCATGCTTCATGAAAAGAATAATTACATTAATATTTTTCCCATGAGATAAAATCGAGATGAGGAGGGTGGGTGGGTTGTAAGCTTGGCTCTGTATGGTTAAAAAGAGTATGTTAATCTTTGAACTAGTTAAATCACATGTCCTGGTGAGAAGAAAGTTTATGATATGGACTTGAGCAGATGATTTTATACAAATTGTCACCTCACTGAGGACTTTTCTATACAGTTTTACATACTTGTCACCGTGGTGGAGTAAATGGTTCATAAGCATGCTTGGCTGCCAAAAAATATGTTCTTCATTCATAATACTTCAAATTACTGCAAACACATGAAACAGCCTTTGAATTAGTACTTAATTTATTCTACGTAAATTATAGACTTTACACAGGAAGAGGAGTCATATGGAGCGGCTGAACCTTCATGCTCCGTTCTAACCTATGGCATTGACTCTACGAAGAAAGCAGTGAGGGTCTCGGCTGTTAGTCAGTGCTGCAATCTTTGGCTTGGGTATAAGGTGCCATGAGTATGATCTTCACTTAAGTTCTCCTAACTTTGATCTTATTGCTAGTGGCAACATGGCACATAACTCCCGGGATCTCAGTATTGGTATCATCACCAATCCAAGAATGATCACATATCCAATGAATATGTGATAATGTATGTAGATCACAATACCTGACCTAGCACTTTCTCTAATCCCAGTGCAGGAGTTTAGCTGTGGACACTAGGCACACTACTCATGGTGTTTGCAAAGCACAGCCATTGTGCTGCCTGATCACCATGTACGTGGCACCATGTGGGGATTACTTCCCACTGATGGCATATATCCATGCCAATATCTTTTGTGGGACTAAACATTGGAAACTAGATAGAGTACGATGAAATGGTGAGAATCCATCCTCATCCAGGAAACCAGATGGGCAGCACGGTGGCTCAGTGGATAGCACTGCAGCGCTGGAGTCCTGGGTTCGAATCCCACCAAGGACAACATCTGCAAGGAGTTTGTATGTTCTCCCCGTGTTTGCTGGGTTTCCTCCGGGTACTCCGGTTTCCTCCCACACTCCAAAAAACATACTGATAGGGAATCTAGATTGTGAGCCCCATCGGGGACAGCGACGATAATGTGTGCAAACTGTAAAGCGCTGTGGAATATGTTAGCGCTATATAAAAATAAAGATTATTATTTATTATTATTATTAATCACATAACATCACATAAGGTAGCCCATTAGGAACCCTATGGTATATCATAAGGGTATCATGTACAGTATGTTTGGCTACAGTTATTGGTATGTACAGGGTCTCGTGCTCCCGTGGTGCGCACTATTCTTCATTGCCCCTCTTGTCCTCTTGTCTCTGACATGAAAGATTCATGGGGAAAGACTTGTCACATTCATCTTCCAAGACCTGTACTGATATCCACAATCAGACCTCATCTGCCACCTAATGATGGCGCATTGTCCTCCCCATCACAATGGGGTGTCCGTCCTGTCATTCTGAACTATTGGTAGATAGATTAGCATGTCTGTGTCCTGATGTTTAGGGGCGCACAAGATGGCCGTAGGTTGTATACATCCCTGATCTTCATGTTCTACATTGTGCAGTCTCCATTGCCTTAAAGGGAATCTGTCACCCCAATTTTGCCATATCAACTAAAGATATGGCTGAATAGTGCGTCCCATAACAAAGCTATCGGTATTTACCTTATATTATGATACCCCCGTTTTCATATCAAAATACCTTAGTAAAGTTCGTATTTGGCACTGTCAATCAGGGCGGTCAGGTCAGGAGGGCGGCGTTTTCTATGTCCCCCCCGCTCCTCGGCATCACTTGCATAGGGCCGTCTGTGAATCCCACAGACGGCGTTCGGCTTCCCGCAATTGCGCATTTCAAATTCGGCCCCGCGCATGCGCAGTGTGCTTTGCCCAACAGTGGGCAAAGCATAACATCATTACAGCGCATGCGCTACTCTTTCCTTGCCCCGGAAATGACTGCTTGCCTTGGACGACTTCCGGGGCAAGGAAAGAGTAGCGCATGCACTGTAATGATTTTATGCTTTGCCCACTGTTGGGCAAAGCACACTGCGCATGCGCGGGGCCGAATTTGAAATGCGCAATTGCGGGAAGCCGAACGCCGTCTGTGGGATTCACAGACGGCCCTATGCAAGTGATGCCGAGGAGCGGGGGGGACATAGAAAACGCCGCCCTCCTGACCTGACCGCCCTGATTGACAGTGCCAAATACGAACTTTACTAAGGTATTTTGATATGAAAACGGGAGTATCATAATATAAGGTAAATACCGATAGCTTTGTTATGGGACGCACTATTCAGCCATATCTTTAGTTGATATGGCAGAATTGGGGTGACAGATTCCCTTTAAAAGCAAGAAGCCCAGCAGGTAGTTTTGTTAATAATGGCAGCCGTTTTGGAGACGTAGTCTTTGGTGATACGTTAACTGGATAATCTGTCATTTACATTTCCCCATAAATAACAATTTCTAATAATCGTTAACTACAAGTATACTGAGAGGCCTGGTCATGAAACATGTTCTTTATGTATGAACGCTGAAAAGAAAATCTGCTCAGAGAGTTCTGTGCCTGCCCCAGCTTTACTTGTCTCTCCTCATATAGACTGAGATGACCTTGATGAATTGAACTCGACACTTCAGAAATTCATCCCGGCCGCACTGACAGAGGACTTGCTGACTTTGTATAACTCAGGAATTATTCTTGTCTCTCTTCATCTTCTTGCTTTGTATTCGGAGCAGCGCTATCGTGAAAACAAAAAAGATTTCCAGTGCATTTACTAAAATGTTTCTTAACTTCCAATGTCCAGGCATTGTTTAGTAAATTACAAGCCAAACTAACTTAGAGAGGAAAGAAAACTTTTGCCAAGCGTTCCTATGACCATGCCATTCATGAGAACATCATGGTTCTGGTTTGTCTGTCTCTAATTTGTACATTTGTATATTAAAAATTAGTATTCCCTCCTTTTCAGGCTAAGATCACATTTGCGTATATGTCCGCCGCGTATCATCTGCATACACAAACGCATGTTTACGCAGCGTTTTTTTATCCGCATCATCTTACACATGACGCAAAAAACCCCGCTGCATGTGTATGCGTTTTTGCATGCGTTTGCGTTGTTTATGCGCATGTGGTCGATATTTCCAGGTGCTGTAATCAGTTCCTGGACATGCGCAGTCTGAAGTCCGCATGCGTATCAAACGCCTCCATGTGCATGTCCTTGCATACCAATGCGTTCCCATAGACAGTAATGCGTTTTTTTTACGCACTCATCCGCATGAGAATGACTGCGCATACTTGACGGATTTTTGGCGCTTCAAAAAATGCAACATGTTGCGTTCGCCGCACACCGCGAAATGACGCATGCCAACGCATGTCCCTGCGTATACCATGTTAAAGATATGTACACATGACACATGCGGATCTATGCAGATCAAATGCTGCGCGTACAGATGCAAATGTGAAAGCAGCCTTAAGGTACTGTCACACTAAGCGAGATCGCTAACGAGAACATTACTGCGTCACCATTTATGACGCAGTAGCGATCTCGTTAGCGACTTAGCTGTGTGTGACATGTAGCAGCGATGTGGCCCCTGCTGAGATGTCGTTGATCTCTTATGAACGTTCTGAGCCGTTTTTTGGTCGTTGGTGTCCCGCTGGTGAGCCTGAATCGCTGAGTGTGACACCCTTTATGAACGACTTCACCAGCGTCGCAGGCGGGACTAGGTTTTCCCAACGACCGCAGAGGTCGTTATACAGATCGCTGATGAGATGTGTTTGGAAGCTAACTAGCAACCACATAGCGATCGCACTAGCGATCTCGCCAGGTCGTGTCGTTGTGATCGCTAGTGCGATCGCTAAGTGTGACAATGCCTTTAGTCTGACAGTTAACAGTCATGTGCTAATGTATAGAAAAGGGGCAGTAATAGTTTGCATCATGTACAGGTAGAAACTTGGAGGCAGCACTATTAGTGATGAGCGAGTATACTCGTTCCTCGGGTTTTCCCTAGCATGCTCGGGTGTCCGAGTATTTTGGCGTCTGCATTATTTATGGCTACTGGACAGCCTGAATATATGTGTGGATTCCCTAACAAACAGGCATGCCTCACATGTTTTCAGGCTGTCCAGCAGCCATAAATAATGCAGCTGCGTGGACAGAAACTAAATCTGCGAGTTTCTAAAATACTAAAATACTCGGAGGACACCCAAGCATGCTCGGGAAAACCCGAGCAACGAGTATATTTGCTCATCACTAAACACTATCTGATTTTACATAAGTCTCTAGTATCCCAATGAGGTAATGACTACCACATCATTGTGAATGGTACCGAACTGTAAGGGTCCCGTCACAATCAGCGACGCAGCAGCGATCCCGACAACGATACGACCTGGCAGGTATCGTTGCTGCGTTTCTTTGTGGTCGCTGGTGAGCTGTCACATAGGCAGACTTACCAGCAATCAGAACAAGCGAGCACGCTGGTATCCAGTGTAAACAGCGGGTAACTAGTTACCCGATATGTACCCTATATACCGGCTCTCAGCGCTCTACAGCAGACGCTGAGAGCCGGTATCCAATGTACACATCGGTCCAGGACATTCAGCAACGATCAGCGACACCCAGCAGGGGGGCTGATCGTCGCTGCGTGTCACACATAGCAAGATCTCTGGCTAGGCCGCTGTTGCGTCACAAAATCGGTGACGCTTCAGCGATCTCGCTTAGTGTGACAGGGGCTTAACACCAAAACCTATTCATGTAATCATGGACATTAGTGATGAGCACGCTTGGGTGTTATCTTAGTATCTGGGCGTGCTCTTATATTGTTTTAGTCTCTGCGGCTGCATTATTTGCAGCTGTTAGACAGCCTGAACACATGTGGGGCCCGTAAGTGGGGGCTGCCGGTACCAGCAAGTTCAACCGTATCAGCTGGATGCCAATACAGTTGAAAGCAATGAGGAGACAGGGCACGTCACGCTCTCCCATCATTTCCCTCTGCATGTGATGTCAATGACGCAGACACTGACAGCGAAGGCGATCAGCTCCATGGCTTCCACTGTGCTGAGATGTGCAGGCGGTCGGAGCAGCGGGGGAATGAGGCGGAGAGGTGATTATTGTGTTTTTTTAATTTTTTTATGGGGAGTGTATTATACTGTATGGAGGCCTGTGGGAAGTGCATTATACTATACAGTAGAGGCATATGGTGAATCCATTATACCATATAACAACACACATGGTGGAGGCGTGGGTTTCCTTCTTTCTAATAACTGCTCCTTCAACCCTATCCAACCCCCACCCTCCCTCATCCTCCCTTCCTTTGTGGTCCACTCAGTCCGTATCTTCTCTCCCTCTTATCTCCAAATGGCCATCATATACCGACCACCGGGCTCAGCCACTGCCTTCATTGACCAATTCTCCAGCTGGCTTCTCCACTTTCTCTCTGCTGACTTCCCCACCATCATCATGGGTGACTTTAATATCCCTATTGACACCCGCCAGCCAGCAGCCTCCAAACTCCTGTCACTTACTTCATCCTTTAGACTTACTCAGTGGTCCTCCACAGCCACCCACACAGATGGACATACATTAGACCTCATCTTCACCCGCCTCTATTCCATATCTAATCTCACAATCTCTCCCCTTCCCCTATCAGACCACCACCTTCTCACCTTCTCATCCCTGTCCTCTTCACCTGCCCCCTATGTCCAGCCACTGGCACATCCTCGCAGAAACCTCGCACACCTAGACATTCACAGACTCTCTTCTACCTCTGTCCTCCATATCTTCACTCCACGACACAGACAGCACCACCGCTTTCTATAACACCACCCTCACATCTGCCATAGACTCAGTCGCTCCTCTCACGCACGGCAAAGTGCGACGAATCAATAGGCAACCCTGGCACAACAATCTCACCAAAAAACTTCGACAATCATCCAGGGTCGCGGAGCGGCATTGGAAGAAAACACGCCTGCCAGACAACTTCACTGCTTTCAAACAAGCTACACTTGCCTTCAAAATAGCCCTCACCTCTGCTAAACAGACCTATTTCGCAAACCTTGTATCTTCATTATCCTACAACCCAAAACAACTGTTCAGCACATTCAACTCTCTCCTCCGCCCACCACTGCCACCTCCAACTCCCCTCATCTCTGCGGAGGACTTTGCCACCTACTTCAAAAATAAGATCAACCAAACAAGGCAAACCTTTACTGTTACACCACCCCAACCACTCCATATACCAGACCTCTGTCCTTCCCTACTAACCTCCCTCTCCAACATCACTGAAGGAGAGCTTACTCATCTCCTTTTCAAATCACACCTCACCACCTGTGCACTTGACCCCATCCTTTCCCACCTGCTCCCCAACCTCACCAACATGCTCATCCCAGCCCTAACCCATCTCTTCAACCTATCGCTATCTTCTGGTACCTTTCCCTCTGCCTTCAAACTTGCCACCATCACACCCATCCTCAAAAAAGCAAACCTTGACCCAACTGCTATGCCCAGCTATCGCCCAATATCATTGCTCCATTTGCTTCCAAACTCCTTGAGCAGCATGTCCACACTCAACTTTCCTCCCACCTCTCATCTAACTCTCTCCTTGACAACCTCCAATCTGGCTTCCACCCCCACCACTCCACTGAAACTGCCCTGACCAAAATAACTAATGACTTACTCACAGCCAAAGCTAACAGACAGTTCTCCATCCTCCTTGACCTGTCCTCTGCCTTTGACACAGTCGACCACTGCCTACTGCTACAGATTCTTTCTTCCCATGGCATCAAAGACCTTGCCCTGTCCTGGATCGCCACTTACCTTTCCGACCACACATTTAGCGTCTCCCACTCTACCTCCTCATCCCGCCCTCTCTCTGTTAGAGTCCCTCAAGGCTCTGTCCTGGGGCCCCTACTTTTTTCCATCTATACCCTTGGCCTAGGACAACTCATAAAGTCCCATGGCTTCCAGTACCACCTGTATGCGGACGATACTCAGATCTACCTCTCTGGCCCTGATGTCACCTCTCTGCTGTCCAGAATCCCGGAGTGTCTATCAGCCATATCCTCCTTCTTCACCTCTCGCTTCCTAAAACTCAATGTAGACAAAACCGAACTCATCATCTTTCCTCCATCTCACGTATCGTCCCTACCCGATCTATCTATTATGGTAAATGGCATCACGATCTCTCCTGCACCTGAAATCCACTGCCTCGGAGTAACTCTCGACTCTGCCCTGTCCTTCAAACCACACATCCAAACTCTTGCCACCTACTGTCGCCTCCAACTTAAAAACATTTCCAGAATCCGTCCCTTCCTCAGCCCTCAATCTACTAAAACTCTTGTGCATGCCCTCATCATCTCCCGCCTTGATTACTGCAACACCCTCCTCTGTGGCCTCCCCGTCAACTCTCTTGCACTACTCCAGTCTGTCCTCAACTCTGCTGCCCGACTAATCCACCTCTCCCCTCGCTACTCCCCTGCTTCTCCCCTCTGCAAATCCCTCCACTGGCTCCCAATTCCCCAACGAATCCAGTTCAATCTACTAACACTGACCTACAAAGCCGCCCACAACCTGTCCCCTCCCTATATCTCTGAACTAATCTCCCAATATCTTCCTTCACATAAACTTCGATCCTCCCAAGACCTCCTGTTATCCTCACTTATTCGTTCCTCACACAACCGTCTCCAAGATTTCTCCGAATATCCCCCATCCTCTGGAATTCCACGCCTCAACATGTACGATTATCCACCACCCTTGGATCCATCAGACTGAACCTGAAAACCCATCTCTTCAGGAAAGCCTACAGCCTGCAATAACCATTCCGCCACCACCCTAGCTTCCACCTCGCCGCCACCACCCGAGCTGCCGCCTCACCGCCACCACCCTATCTGCCGCCTCGCCGCCACCACCCGAGCTGCCGCCTCGCCGCCACCACCTTAGCTGCCGCCACCACCAGAGCTGCCACCTCGCCGCCACCACCACCAGAGCTGCCGCACCCCCGACCTTCTGTTTCTTCCCCATTATCCCGTAGAATGTAAGTCCGCAAGGACAGGGTCCTCTCCCCTCTGTACCAGTCTGTCATTGTAAATTTGTTTACTGTAAACGATATCTATAACTTTGTATGTAACCCCTTCTCATGTACAGCACCATGGAATTAATGGCGCTATATAAATAAATAATAATAATAAATAATAATATAAAGGTCTATATATTAGTGTATACAGTAAGTTCATATATCCATATATAGTAGGTGTCCTACGGTCATATTGAAGGTTCTGATTTGTTGGCAAAAACAAAGTTAATTAAATATTGGACTACATATATACAGTGGTTATAAAATGTCTACACACCCAGGTTAAAATGTCAGTTTTTTGTCATGTAAAGAAATTATACCAAGAAGAAGGATTTTCTTAGTTTCACTTTACAGTAAAAGCAATGGTCTGAAAACAGCTTACAACACAGCAAAAGGATCTCATTGATGAAAGTTATTAATCAGGAGACAGGTGCAATAAAATTTCTAAGACATTAGATACATCATAGAGCACGGTGAAGACGTCAGCAAGAAGTGGCTTAAATTTGGGACAACAGAGACATTATCTAGAACTGGACATCACTCAAAAATTGATGAAAAAACAAGAAGATTTTTTTTTTTGGGAGGATGTAAAGAGGACAACAGAAACATAAAAATAACTGCAGCAATTTCTAACAAGTACTGGTTGTTTACTGCATGCAATCTTCCATATTTTTCATATTTCTGGCCTGTAAGATAGCCTTCTCCTACAAAGGAAAAACATTCAAGCCAGTTAAGTTTTGCAAAACACCTACATAAAATCATAAAACGTGCCAAAAGTATGTGGGAAAATGTGTTATGGTCTGTTGAAACCTAGGTTCAACCTTTTTGGCCATAATTCGAAAATGTATGTTTGGCACAAAGCCAACAGTGCACATCACCAAAAGAACTCCATACCTACAGTGAAGTATAGTGAAGGCAGCATTATGTTTGAGGCTGCTTTTGGCAGCTGGAACAAGGATTTAGTCAAGGTGAAGGGAATCATGAACAGTTCCAAATATAAGTCAATTTTGCAATAAAATCTTCAAACCTCTGCTATAAAGCTGATGGTTAAGAGGAATTTCCCCATTCAGCATAACAACGACCCTAAACATACCTCCAAATTAATAATAGAATGACTTCACTGGAAAAAGGTCAAAGTTTGGAATAGCCCAGACAGGGCTCAGACCTGACACCAATTGAAAATCAGGGGGTTGACTTGAAGAAGGCGCTATACACAGAAGATATCCTTCAATTTGACAGATTTGAAGTGATAATGCATAAAAGAGTGGGCAAACAATTTTAAATGTGCCATACAGGCTACTACACAGTTTGAGATTGTGAACAGTTATGCAACCACATTATTTTAGTACTCTGTTTCTTTTTCCACCAGAAAAGATGTCACTTTATTTCTCAGTTCAGTTCTACAGATCATGGGTGACATTAAAGATAGAGAAAATTCTGAAATTATTCTTTTTAGTATGATCTTTTCTACATGACAAAAATCTAGCATTTTAACAGGGGTATATAGATTCTGTTACTATGTTTACATGTTGCATTTGTGCTGATTTTTTTCTGTAGTCAAAACCTGCTCTCTTGGCAGTAAATAAGCTGCTTAAAAAAGCAGGTTTTGCTGTGTTTTGCTGCATTTTTTGGGTACATTTGTCTTTTGTGCATGCTGAAACAGTTTAGTGCCTGAGTTTTCTGCACCAAAAACGCAGCAAAACCTGATACCTGCGAGTGTATGTTTTTTTTAAAATGGCAGCCTATAGGCTGTGTTATGTCCCCACATGAGGCGAATGGAGGTATAATTGATTGGGACTGGGAGAGTTTTCCTACCTTTCGCTTCCTCATGCAGAGCAGACAGGACCAGTGCTGTTCAGCGTCCGGAGAGATGATGCACACCAGGGATTGTGAAGTCCAGACTTGTTTATTTGGAAATCTGGACATACAGCTTATGATTGGTATACAATAACTTCTCCAGAAATGCAGGTGAAACGAGGTGCAGGGAGATGTAGCACCAAGTATGGTTGCAAGTGTGAGCAGCGAGAACGTATGGGGTGGTGGTCGAAAACTGCTCGGTGCAAAGCGTGTCTCTCCCATAAAGAACTAACAAAGCAAATGGCTGCTAACAGGAAGAAGTAGTGACCTCAGCACAGGAAGTGAAAGGCATGAACCAGAATTAATTAGTTACAGGCTGCCATACAGAAAGGGACACCAGGTGACAGCAGAGAGCATGCAAGAATAGATTATACACAGCATGGAAATAATACAATACATTAACCAGACAAATGGAACAGCACACTCCCCGTCTGAAATTCCGTAAGGGATTTCACTATACTAGTTCTTTTGAAATAAAGTCCAACAACCTAGAAAAAATAAACGCATAAACATGCATGAAATGCAATAATAACTTCGAAAAGAGGTAAATGAACATCTTTAAGTCAGTTCCTGAGGTAATCCAAAGGAAACCCATCTTCGGATCAGAGAAGCCGCACTAGGCCAAACTATCTCCGACCCAACGGTAGTCCAATGGAAGTACTAGTGCAGTATTCTGCTCGTCTTTCCACCTCGCCGCCACCACCCGAGCTGCCGCCTCACCGCTACCACCCTAGCTGCCGCCTCGCCGCCACCACCCGAGCTGCCGCCTCGCTGCCACCACCCTAGCTGCCACCACCACCAGAGCTGCCACCTCGCCGCCACCACCACCAGAGCTGCCGCACCCCCGACCTTCTGTTTCTTCCCCATTATCCCGTAGAATGTAAGTCCGCAAGGACAGGGTCCTCTCCCCTCTGTACCAGTCTGTCATTGTAAATTTGTTTACTGTAAACGATATCTATAACTTTGTATGTAACCCTTCTCATGTACAGCACCATGGAATTAATGGCGCTATATAAATAAATAATAATAATAAATAATAATATAAAGGTCTATATATTAGTGTATACAGTAAGTTCATATATCCATATATAGTAGGTGTCCTACGGTCATATTGAAGGTTCTGATTTGTTGGCAAAAACAAAGTTAATTAAATATTGGACTACATATATACAGTGGTTATAAAATGTCTACACACCCAGGTTAAAATGTCAGTTTTTTGTCATGTAAAGAAATTATACCAAGAAGAAGGATTTTCTTAGTTTCACTTTACAGTAAAAGCAATGGTCTGAAAACAGCTTACAACACAGCAAAAGGATCTCATTGATGAAAGTTATTAATCAGGAGACAGGTGCAATAAAATTTCTAAGACATTAGATACATCATAGAGCACGGTGAAGACGTCAGCAAGAAGTGGCTTAAATTTGGGACAACAGAGACATTATCTAGAACTGGACATCACTCAAAAATTGATGAAAAAACAAGAAGATTTTTTTTTTGGGAGGATGTAAAGAGGACAACAGAAACATAAAAATAACTGCAGCAATTTCTAACAAGTACTGGTTGTTTACTGCATGCAATCTTCCATATTTTTCATATTTCTGGCCTGTAAGATAGCCTTCTCCTACAAAGGAAAAACATTCAAGCCAGTTAAGTTTTGCAAAACACCTACATAAAATCATAAAACGTGCCAAAAGTATGTGGGAAAATGTGTTATGGTCTGTTGAAACCTAGGTTCAACCTTTTTGGCCATAATTCGAAAATGTATGTTTGGCACAAAGCCAACAGTGCACATCACCAAAAGAACTCCATACCTACAGTGAAGTATAGTGAAGGCAGCATTATGTTTGAGGCTGCTTTTGGCAGCTGGAACAAGGGATTTAGTCAAGGTGAAGGGAATCATGAACAGTTCCAAATATAAGTCAATTTTGCAATAAAATCTTCAAACCTCTGCTATAAAGCTGATGGTTAAGAGGAATTTCCCCATTCAGCATAACAACGACCCTAAACATACCTCCAAATTAATAATAGAATGACTTCACTGGAAAAAGGTCAAAGTTTGGAATAGCCCAGACAGGGCTCAGACCTGACACCAATTGAAAATCAGGGGGTTGACTTGAAGAAGGCGCTATACACAGAAGATATCCTTCAATTTGACAGATTTGAAGTGATAATGCATAAAAGAGTGGGCAAACAATTTTAAATGTGCCATACAGGCTACTACACAGTTTGAGATTGTGAACAGTTATGCAACCACATTATTTTAGTACTCTGTTTCTTTTTCCACCAGAAAAGATGTCACTTTATTTCTCAGTTCAGTTCTACAGATCATGGGTGACATTAAAGATAGAGAAAATTCTGAAATTATTCTTTTTAGTATGATCTTTTCTACATGACAAAAATCTAGCATTTTAACAGGGGTATATAGATTCTGTTACTATGTTTACATGTTGCATTTGTGCTGATTTTTTTCTGTAGTCAAAACCTGCTCTCTTGGCAGTAAATAAGCTGCTTAAAAAAGCAGGTTTTGCTGTGTTTTGCTGCATTTTTTGGGTACATTTGTCTTTTGTGCATGCTGAAACAGTTTAGTGCCTGAGTTTTCTGCACCAAAAACGCAGCAAAACCTGATACCTGCGAGTGTATGTTTTTTTTAAAATGGCAGCCTATAGGCTGTGTTATGTCCCCACATGAGGCGAATGGAGGTATAATTGATTGGGACTGGGAGAGTTTTCCTACCTTTCGCTTCCTCATGCAGAGCAGACAGGACCAGTGCTGTTCAGCGTCCGGAGAGATGATGCACACCAGGGATTGTGAAGTCCAGACTTGTTTATTTGGAAATCTGGACATACAGCTTATGATTGGTATACAATAACTTCTCCAGAAATGCAGGTGAAACGAGGTGCAGGGAGATGTAGCACCAAGTATGGTTGCAAGTGTGAGCAGCGAGAACGTATGGGGTGGTGGTCGAAAACTGCTCGGTGCAAAGCGTGTCTCTCCCATAAAGAACTAACAAAGCAAATGGCTGCTAACAGGAAGAAGTAGTGACCTCAGCACAGGAAGTGAAAGGCATGAACCAGAATTAATTAGTTACAGGCTGCCATACAGAAAGGGACACCAGGTGACAGCAGAGAGCATGCAAGAATAGATTATACACAGCATGGAAATAATACAATACATTAACCAGACAAATGGAACAGCACACTCCCCGTCTGAAATTCCGTAAGGGATTTCACTATACTAGTTCTTTTGAAATAAAGTCCAACAACCTAGAAAAAATAAACGCATAAACATGCATGAAATGCAATAATAACTTCGAAAAGAGGTAAATGAACATCTTTAAGTCAGTTCCTGAGGTAATCCAAAGGAAACCCATCTTCGGATCAGAGAAGCCGCACTAGGCCAAACTATCTCCGACCCAACGGTAGTCCAATGGAAGTACTAGTGCAGTATTCTGCTCGTCTTTCCACCTCGCCGCCACCACCCGAGCTGCCGCCTCACCGCTACCACCCTAGCTGCCGCCTCGCCGCCACCACCCGAGCTGCCGCCTCGCTGCCACCACCCTAGCTGCCACCACCACCAGAGCTGCCACCTCGCCGCCACCACCACCAGAGCTGCCGCACCCCCGACCTTCTGTTTCTTCCCCATTATCCCGTAGAATGTAAGTCCGCAAGGACAGGGTCCTCTCCCCTCTGTACCAGTCTGTCATTGTAAATTTGTTTACTGTAAACGATATCTATAACTTTGTATGTAACCCCTTCTCATGTACAGCACCATGGAATTAATGGCGCTATATAAATAAATAATAATAATAAATAATAATATAAAGGTCTATATATTAGTGTATACAGTAAGTTCATATATCCATATATAGTAGGTGTCCTACGGTCATATTGAAGGTTCTGATTTGTTGGCAAAAACAAAGTTAATTAAATATTGGACTACATATATACAGTGGTTATAAAATGTCTACACACCCAGGTTAAAATGTCAGTTTTTTGTCATGTAAAGAAATTATACCAAGAAGAAGGATTTTCTTAGTTTCACTTTACAGTAAAAGCAATGGTCTGAAAACAGCTTACAACACAGCAAAAGGATCTCATTGATGAAAGTTATTAATCAGGAGACAGGTGCAATAAAATTTCTAAGACATTAGATACATCATAGAGCACGGTGAAGACGTCAGCAAGAAGTGGCTTAAATTTGGGACAACAGAGACATTATCTAGAACTGGACATCACTCAAAAATTGATGAAAAAACAAGAAGATTTTTTTTTTGGGAGGATGTAAAGAGGACAACAGAAACATAAAAATAACTGCAGCAATTTCTAACAAGTACTGGTTGTTTACTGCATGCAATCTTCCATATTTTTCATATTTCTGGCCTGTAAGATAGCCTTCTCCTACAAAGGAAAAACATTCAAGCCAGTTAAGTTTTGCAAAACACCTACATAAAATCATAAAACGTGCCAAAAGTATGTGGGAAAATGTGTTATGGTCTGTTGAAACCTAGGTTCAACCTTTTTGGCCATAATTCGAAAATGTATGTTTGGCACAAAGCCAACAGTGCACATCACCAAAAGAACTCCATACCTACAGTGAAGTATAGTGAAGGCAGCATTATGTTTGAGGCTGCTTTTGGCAGCTGGAACAAGGGATTTAGTCAAGGTGAAGGGAATCATGAACAGTTCCAAATATAAGTCAATTTTGCAATAAAATCTTCAAACCTCTGCTATAAAGCTGATGGTTAAGAGGAATTTCCCCATTCAGCATAACAACGACCCTAAACATACCTCCAAATTAATAATAGAATGACTTCACTGGAAAAAGGTCAAAGTTTGGAATAGCCCAGACAGGGCTCAGACCTGACACCAATTGAAAATCAGGGGGTTGACTTGAAGAAGGCGCTATACACAGAAGATATCCTTCAATTTGACAGATTTGAAGTGATAATGCATAAAAGAGTGGGCAAACAATTTTAAATGTGCCATACAGGCTACTACACAGTTTGAGATTGTGAACAGTTATGCAACCACATTATTTTAGTACTCTGTTTCTTTTTCCACCAGAAAAGATGTCACTTTATTTCTCAGTTCAGTTCTACAGATCATGGGTGACATTAAAGATAGAGAAAATTCTGAAATTATTCTTTTTAGTATGATCTTTTCTACATGACAAAAATCTAGCATTTTAACAGGGGTATATAGATTCTGTTACTATGTTTACATGTTGCATTTGTGCTGATTTTTTTCTGTAGTCAAAACCTGCTCTCTTGGCAGTAAATAAGCTGCTTAAAAAAGCAGGTTTTGCTGTGTTTTGCTGCATTTTTTGGGTACATTTGTCTTTTGTGCATGCTGAAACAGTTTAGTGCCTGAGTTTTCTGCACCAAAAACGCAGCAAAACCTGATACCTGCGAGTGTATGTTTTTTTTAAAATGGCAGCCTATAGGCTGTGTTATGTCCCCACATGAGGCGAATGGAGGTATAATTGATTGGGACTGGGAGAGTTTTCCTACCTTTCGCTTCCTCATGCAGAGCAGACAGGACCAGTGCTGTTCAGCGTCCGGAGAGATGATGCACACCAGGGATTGTGAAGTCCAGACTTGTTTATTTGGAAGTCTGGACATACAGCTTATGATTGGTATACAATAACTTCTCCAGAAATGCAGGTGAAACGAGGTGCAGGGAGATGTAGCACCAAGTATGGTTGCAAGTGTGAGCAGCGAGAATGTATGGGGTGGTGGTCGAAAACTGCTCGGTGCAAAGCGTGTCTCTCCCATAAAGAACTAACAAAGCAAATGGCTGCTAACAGGAAGAAGTAGTGACCTCAGCACAGGAAGTGAAAGGCATGAACCAGAATTAATTAGTTTACAGGCTGCCATACAGAAAGGGACACCAGGTGACAGCAGAGAGCATGCAAGAATAGATTATACACAGCATGGAAATAATACAATACATTAACCAGACAAATGGAACAGCACACTCCCCGTCTGAAATTCCGTAAGGGATTTCACTATACTAGTTCTTTTGAAATAAAGTCCAACAACCTAGAAAAAATAAACGCATAAACATGCATGAAATGCAATAATAACTTCGAAAAGAGGTAAATGAACATCTTTAAGTCAGTTCCTGAGGTAATCCAAAGGAAACCCATCTTCGGATCAGAGAAGCCGCACTAGGCCAAACTATCTCCGACCCAATGGTAGTCCAATGGAAGTACTAGTGCAGTATTCTGCTCGTCTTTCCACCTCGCCGCCACCACCCGAGCTGCCGCCTCACCGCCACCACCCTAGCTGCCGCCTCGCCGCCACCACCCGAGCTGCCGCCTCGCCGCCACCACCCTAGCTGCCGCCACCACCAGAGCTGCCACCTCGCCGCCACCACCACCAGAGCTGCCGCACCCCCGACCTTCTGTTTCTTCCCCATTATCCCGTAGAATGTAAGTCCGCAAGGACAGGGTCCTCTCCCTCTGTACCAGTCTGTCATTGTAAATTTGTTTACTGTAAACGATATCTATAACTTTGTATGTAACCCCTTCTCATGTACAGCACCATGGAATTAATGGCGCTATATAAATAAATAATAATAATAAATAATAATATAAAGGTCTATATATTAGTGTATACAGTAAGTTCATATATCCATATATAGTAGGTGTCCTACGGTCATATTGAAGGTTCTGATTTGTTGGCAAAAACAAAGTTAATTAAATATTGGACTACATATATACAGTGGTTATAAAATGTCTACACACCCAGGTTAAAATGTCAGTTTTTTGTCATGTAAAGAAATTATACCAAGAAGAAGGATTTTCTTAGTTTCACTTTACAGTAAAAGCAATGGTCTGAAAACAGCTTACAACACAGCAAAAGGATCTCATTGATGAAAGTTATTAATCAGGAGACAGGTGCAATAAAATTTCTAAGACATTAGATACATCATAGAGCACGGTGAAGACGTCAGCAAGAAGTGGCTTAAATTTGGGACAACAGAGACATTATCTAGAACTGGACATCACTCAAAAATTGATGAAAAAACAAGAAGATTTTTTTTTTGGGAGGATGTAAAGAGGACAACAGAAACATAAAAATAACTGCAGCAATTTCTAACAAGTACTGGTTGTTTACTGCATGCAATCTTCCATATTTTTCATATTTCTGGCCTGTAAGATAGCCTTCTCCTACAAAGGAAAAACATTCAAGCCAGTTAAGTTTTGCAAAACACCTACATAAAATCATAAAACGTGCCAAAAGTATGTGGGAAAATGTGTTATGGTCTGTTGAAACCTAGGTTCAACCTTTTTGGCCATAATTCGAAAATGTATGTTTGGCACAAATCCAACAGTGCACATCACCAAAAGAACTCCATACCTACAGTGAAGTATAGTGAAGGCAGCATTGTGTTTGAGGCTGCTTTTGGCAGCTGGAACAAGGGATTTAGTCAAGGTGAAGGGAATCATGAACAGTTCCAAATATAAGTCAATTTTGCAATAAAATCTTCAAACCTCTGCTATAAAGCTGATGGTTAAGAGGAATTTCCCCATTCAGCATAACAACGACCCTAAACATACCTCCAAATTAATAATAGAATGACTTCACTGGAAAAAGGTCAAAGTTTGGAATAGCCCAGACAGGGCTCAGACCTGACACCAATTGAAAATCAGGGGGTTGACTTGAAGAAGGCGCTATACACAGAAGATATCCTTCAATTTGACAGATTTGAAGTGATAATGCATAAAAGAGTGGGCAAACAATTTTAAATGTGCCATACAGGCTACTACACAGTTTGAGATTGTGAACAGTTATGCAACCACATTATTTTAGTACTCTGTTTCTTTTTCCACCAGAAAAGATGTCACTTTATTTCTCAGTTCAGTTCTACAGATCATGGGTGACATTAAAGATAGAGAAAATTCTGAAATTATTCTTTTTAGTATGATCTTTTCTACATGACAAAAATCTAGCATTTTAACAGGGGTATATAGATTCTCTTACTATGTTTACATGTTGCATTTGTGCTGATTTTTTTCTGTAGTCAAAACCTGCTCTCTTGGCAGTAAATAAGCTGCTTAAAAAAGCAGGTTTTGCTGTGTTTTGCTGCATTTTTTGGGTACATTTGTCTTTTGTGCATGCTGAAACAGTTTAGTGCCTGAGTTTTCTGCACCAAAAACGCAGCAAAACCTGATACCTGCGAGTGTATGTTTTTTTTAAAATGGCAGCCTATAGGCTGTGTTCTGTCCCCACATGAGGCGAATGGAGGTATAATTGATTGGGACTGGGAGAGTTTTCCTACCTTTCGCTTCCTCATGCAGAGCAGACAGGACCAGTGCTGTTCAGCGTCCGGAGAGATGATGCACACCAGGGATTGTGAAGTCCAGACTTGTTTATTTGGAAATCTGGACATACAGCTTATGATTGGTATACAATAACTTCTCCAGAAATGCAGGTGAAACGAGGTGCAGGAAGATGTAGCACCAAGTATGGTTGCAAGTGTGAGCAGCGAGAATGTATGGGGTGGTGGTCGAAAACTGCTCGGTGCAAAGCGTGTCTCTCCCATAAAGAACTAACAAAGCAAATGGCTGCTAACAGGAAGAAGTAGTGACCTCAGCACAGGAAGTGAAAGGCATGAACCAGAATTAATTAGTTACAGGCTGCCATACAGAAAAGGCCACCAGGTGACAGCAGAGAGCATGCGAGAATAGATTATACACAGCATGGAAATAATACAATACATTAACCAGACAAATGGAACAGCACACTCCCCGTCTGAAATTCCGTAAGGGATTTCACTATACTAGTTCTTTTGAAATAAAGTCCAACAACCTAGAAAAAATAAACGCATAAACATGCATGAAATGCAATAATAACTTCGAAAAGAGGTAAATGAACATCTTTAAGTCAGTTCCTAAGGTAATCCAAAGGAAACCCATCTTCGGATCAGAGAAGCCGCACTACGCCAAACTATCTCCGACCCAACGGTAGTCCAATGGAAGTACTAGTGCAGTATTCTGCTCGTCTTTCATCCTACCGGATTGTCCGCGGTAAAGAGCGGTTTATGGCAGACGTGCCAACCATGACAGTCTTTGTCTCCATGTGAGTCGTGATAAGATCTCGCAATGTGGACTAACCTTGCGATGGTCTTGACGAGTTTCATCCAGTTGGAAAAGCGTTCGAAGCGCTGGCAACCGAGGCTGGAGGTTGGTTTAGTGTTCGTGGACAGAGCACTGACCTCGGAGCGGACTTCTGGATCGTTATCCAGATCCTGGATGCTGAAGTCTTCCTGGACATGCTCACTTCCTTTCTGTTCCAGCAGAAACTTCGGACCTGAAAGCCAAGAAGAGTTAGCAAAATAACTTATAGACATAGGTCTAGTGTCGTGGTCCGCTGGATTAAGCTCAGATGGGATATAGTGCCACTGCTCAGGCTTGGAAGACTTCCTTATTCTCTCGATGCGGTTACTGACGTACACGTAGAAGCGCCTTGTTTGGTTGTGGATGTAACCTAAGACAACCTTACTGTCAGTGTAGTATTGTACGTCATCTATGTTCGGTCCAAGCATACATTTCCTATGACTACCCACCCCAAGTTGAGTTTCTGGGCATAGGGGACGTAGTCAGGACCATTACACTGTTGGCGGACCTTATGTATCCTTAAATTGTCTCTGCCGAGCAGAAGTAAGATTTCAGCATCTGTGTCCATAGGTGGGATAACGCTGGTTAAGTGTCTTAAGTGTGGATGGTGGAACGCAGCTTCCGGTGTAGGGATCTCATCCCTTTGGTCGGGTATTTGATCGCATTCGATTAATGTAGGTAGGGGTATTTCTATGCCTCCGTTGATAGGGGAAGCAATAAAACCTTGTGCCCTTCTACCGCTAGTCTCTATGCGACCCGAGCAGGTATTCAGAGTGTAGGGCGTTGCTGGTTCCCTGATACCAAAGGCTTCAAAGAACTTGGGTCCAGCTAGTGATCGATTGCTCTGATCGTCAATGATGGCATACATTTTTACTGCCTTCTCTGGATGCCCTTCTGGATAAACTCTGATCAGGCATATCCTGGCACAGCATTTAGCACTTCGGTTCTCCCCACATACCTCTGAGCATGAGCAGGAGATGGTCGTGGTAGACTTGTCGTGGTTCTGTGGCTCCCCGCCATGGCTTGCTGCTGGACTAGGGGTCACTGCGACTGCTGGATTGCTGGTGGCTGAGGTTTGATGCAAGGCCGATGGGTGTTTGTCGCTATGACACTCTTCACACTTAATGGCAGATTTACAGTTCTTGGCCATGTGTTCTAATGAGGCGCAGCACTTGAAACATACCCCGAGTTCGCTGAGGATTTTCTTGCGCTCCTGCATGGTTTTGGACCTGAAGCCTCTACATTTGTTCAATGAGTGTGGTTTTTTGTGAATGGGACACTCACGATTGAAAGATTTATCCCTCGATGGAATAGTGTACTGCTTATCAGCGGGTACTGCAGGTGGTGGCAGGTTAGTCTTCCTGACACTTACACTGTTCCTCAAGTCCTTGCGTCTGTGTGTGATGCTTTCATACCTTGATGAGGATGTTGCTGGAGCTGCAGTGTTGGACTCCAGGAAGTCTAGACTAGGGTCATTCCTCAATTGGGCCTGTTCATCGACAAACTTGCTGAACTGAATGAACGGAGGAAAGGTGACATCATGTGACCTTTTGTACCTGGAGACGCACACTGCCCATTTACGCTTGCAGACTATGTGGCAACTTTGAGACGATTGGGTTCACCATATGGGCAGTGTCCAGGTAGCACAGTCCAGACAGACAGGGGTCTCTTTTCGCAAGTTCCAGCTCCATAAGCAGATCACTTAAGTCCAGAAGTTTGTGGGCTTCCTTAAGATTGATCCTTGGAACGTTCTGCAGTCTCTTAAATAGGAACTTTTCTATGGCTTCAGTAATGCCGTAGGTTCTTTCGAGTCTCTGCCAGGCAGCAGCCAGACCTGCTTCAGCTTGTCCCACATAGACGGTCCTAAGACTCTTGATAAGGTTTGTGGATTCTGGACCCAACCATTTGACCATGAGGTCGAGCTCCTGCTCCGCGGATAGGTTGAGGTCAGCAATGGCGGCCTTGAAGGTTGCTTTCCAGGCTCTGTAGTTCTCTGCATGGTCGTTGAATTTTGAGAGACTGGTGTTGATTAGCTCTCTGCTCACCATGAACCTGGCAAACTCGGACATTTCTGATCCTTCACTCCTTGTTACCGTGTTAGCTTGTGGTGCCCCTTGGGCGTAAAGGCTGTGTTGCGTGGAAGGGTGAATTGTTCCCGGGTAAAATGATGTTGCTGCAGGGTTGAGCTGTGGTGACTTAATCTCTGGATATTCTGATGACTGCTGCTTGAACTGTGGAGGCAGGCTGGAGTGCGCCTTGTGGTCGTCATGCGGTGATGACTGCTCCTGAGAGGACGCATCATGGCGTTGGTCTTGGGTTTCTGCGGAGGCTGTGGGTGCCACTGGCACTGTAAGTTGGGCCGACTTGGACGTTTCAGCAATGTTGGGTTGAACGTCACTGGGGAAGGTGTGCGCTGCAGATATCTGTTTCTGCGCGTAGTCGCTGGTACGAACAGCTGGGTCATCTTCTTCCTGTGGTGGTAGGCATATCGGTTCAAGGTTTTGCTTCAATGCTTGCTCGAGTATTTTTACTTCAGCTAGTGCGATTTCTTCCTCCATTTGAGTTTGAAGAATCTTTGCTTGAGCCTCTGCTTCTGCCTCTGCTTTCTTGGCTACTGCCTCTGCTTCTGCCTCTGCTTTCTTGGCTTCTGTCTCTGCTTCTGTTGCTGCTTTCTTGGCTACTGCCTCTGCTTCTGCTTTCTTTTCTGCAAAGGAATGTCTTAGTTTGGATCGCTCTGCATTTAAATGGGCCTCTAGAATTCTGTCGCTGAGGGCTGAAGTTCTTGAGCAGGATGATTTGTATGACCGAGAAGAGCGTCTGGATGAACCTGACCTGGGGGATCTTGATTCTTGCAGATGAGCCATACGGAGCTCCGCTTTATCTTTGGCGTCTTGCACGGTGGCGTTCCTTTCTCTGTCTGTGGAATCTACTTTGCATAACTCTGATGAGGCTTCGTCAATATTAGAGTCTTTTAGGAAGGCGGCATACCATGCGGACAGTCTCTTGTATCTACCATGGGCCGTTTCTAGCCGTCTTATAGTATCCTGTAAACTCACTGCATCATCTTTGTGGCATTGGATGCTTGACATGAGGGAGGTGACTCGCTCCCATAGGTCGTTCAGGCTGTCATTGTACTCATCCTTCGAATTGTGATAATTTTCGACAGCTTTTATGGTTGGTTTGACAGAGCGTTTTTGTCGAACGACTTGGTCTCCTGGAAGCGTGGGTTCTGCTTCCTGGTCTTCATGATGGAAGTGTCAGGTTGTATTTGCTCTGTTTCAGCAGTGGGAGACTGTGCAGGGTCTTTTTCGGCCATTTTGATTTAAGGTGCGCTGTCTCTTTAAGAAACTGAACTTTTGAATTGGGGGCCGGAAATCACAGTGCAGCTTAGTTAAGACGTTCTGGTAAGATTCCCAAGGTGTTTTTAGAGAATTGTGGGGTTTTACAGTCCGACAATCTGCATTGATGTATTATAACATACAGAGAGTCTCTATGCACAATGCGGTCTGGGGTGACGCTGCAGACAGTTTATTAGCAGAGCAGGGCTGCAGTATGTGAGCAGGCAGGGCACAGGACACGTGGATAGGGATATAAGGGTAATTCTGGCCGGGCTTCAAGGCAGTTTTCGACTGTTCTGTCCCCACATGAGGCGAATGGAGGTATAATTGATTGGGGCTGGGAGAGTTTTCCTACCTTCCGCTTCCTCATGCAGAGCAGACAGGACCAGTGCTGTTCAGCGTCCGGAGAGATGATGCACACCAGGGATTGTGAAGTCCAGACTTGTTTATTTGGAAATCTGGACATACAGCTTATGATTGGTATACTGTAACTTCTCCAGAAATGCAGGTGAAACGATGAGCAGGAAGATGTAGCACCAAGTATGGTTGCAAGTGTGAGCAGCGAGAATGTATGGGGTGGTGGTCGAAAACTGATGTCTTTCACAGCTCAGTGCAAAGCGTGTCTCTCCCATAAAGAACTAACAAAGCAAATGGCTGCTAACAGGAAGAAGTAGTGACCTCAGCACAGGAAGTGAAAGGCATGTACCAGAATTAATTAGTTACAGGCTGCCATACAGAAAGGGCCACCAGGTGACAGCAGCGAGCATGCAAGAATCTACTATATAATTGTCTTATCCCGTCTGTCTGTCTGTCCAGGAAATCCCACATCGCTGATTGGTCCGGCCGCGGCCAATCAGCGACGCAGGGCTAACTCTGCCCATGTGGTCATGTGACTCACCAACTGCCCATGATGTACTGAACATGTTTTGCCAGTTACAGTGTCTGATGTACTTCTGTCACGTTTACTGAACACGGGTAATACACAGCGGAAGTACCCCGACCGGCGGCCACTATGTAAACCCCAGCAGCAGCCTCCACGTACACCCCACCAGCAGCAGCCTCTATATACCCCAGCAGCAGCCTCCACGTACACCCCACCAGCAGCAGCCTCTATATACCCCAGCAGCAGCCTCCACATATACCCCAGCAGCAGCCTCCACATATACCCCAGTAGCAGCCTACACGTACATCCCACCAGCAGCAGCCTCTATATACCTCAGCAGCAGCCTCCACGTACACCCCACCAGCAGCAGCCTCTATATACCCCAGCAGCAGCCTCCACATATACCCAGCAGCAGCAGCCTCCACATATACCCCAGTAGCAGCCTACACGTACACCCCAGCAACCTCTATATACACCCAGCAGCTCTATATACACCAGCTCTATATACACCCCAGCAGCCTCTATATACACCCCAGCAGCCTCTATATACATCCCAGAAGCCTCTATATACACCCCAGATGCCTCTATATACACCCCAGCAGCCTCTATATACACCCCAGCAGCCTCTATATACATCCCAGCAGCCTCTATATACACCCCAGATGCCTCTATATACACCCCAGCAGCCTCTATATACACCCCAGATGCCTCTATATACACCCCAGAAGCCTCTATGTACACCCCAGCAGTAGCCTCTATATACACCCCAGCAGCCTCTATATACACTCCATATGCCTCTATATACACCCCAGCAGCCTCTATATACAGCCCATTAGCCTCTATATACACCCCAGCAGCCTCTATATACACCCCAGTAACCTCTATATACACCCCAGATGTCTCTATATACACCCCAGCAGCCTCTATATACACCCCAGCAACCTCTTTATACACCCCAGCAGCCTCTATATACACCCCAGAAGCCTCTATATACACCCCAGCAGCCTCTATATACACCCGAGATGCCTCTATATACACCCCAGCAGCCTCTACATACACCCAGAAGCCTCTATATACACCCCAGCAGCCTCTAAATACACCCCAGCAGCCTCTATATAAACCCCAGAAGCCTCTATATACACACCAGCAGAAGCACAGCCTCTATATACACTCCAGAAGCCTCTATATACACCCCAGCAGAAGCATTAGCCTCTATATACACCCAGAAGCCTCTATATACACCCCAGCAGCCTCTATACATACCCCAACAGCCTCTATATACACCCCAGCAGCCTCTATGTACACCCCAGCAGCAGCAGCCTCTATATACACCCCAGCAGCTTCTATATACACCCTAGCAGCCTCTATATATACCCCAGAAGCCTCTATTTACACCCAAGCAGCCTCTATATATACCCCAGCAGCCTCTATATACACCCCAGAAGCCTCTATATACACCCCAGCAGCCTTATATACACCCCAGCAGCCTCTATATACACCCCAGAAACCTCTATATACACCCCAGCAGCCTCTATATATACCACAGCAGCCTCTATATACACCCAGCAGCCTCTACATACACCCCAGCAGCCTCTATATACACCCCAGCAGCCTCTATTATATACCCCAGCAGCCTCTATACACCCCAGTAAAGCATCAGCTCTATATACCCAACCTTATAAACCACACCTCTAATAACCCACTCTATATACACCCCCTCTATACACCAGCACTTATAACCCAGAACTTATATACACCCATCAGAAGCATCAGCCTCTGTATACACCCCAGCAACCTCTATATACACCCCAGCAGCCTCTATATATACCCCAGCAGCCTCTATATACACCCCAGATGCCTCTATATACACCCCAGCAACCTCTATATACACTACAGAAGCATCTATATACACCCCAGCAGCCTCTATATACACCCAGCAGCCTCTAAATACACCCCAGCAGCCTCTATATACACCCCAGCAGCCTCTATATACACCCCAAAAGCCTCTATATACACCCCAACAGCCTCTATATATGTGTAGCCCTGGTGTGAAGGCACACGCAGTACCCTGGAGAATGTGTGGAGAGATAGCAGTTCAATGCTCAATACCCATTCACTCAACATACACTAGACACACCCTTAGGGTAGTTTAGTCACTTGTGAGGGAGTGGTCAGTGTATATTCGTTGAGTGATTTTGAGTAGTCAGTGTCCTGTCCTCGGACAGAGCAGACGTGTGGAGTCTAGCTGGGACTTGGAGGGAGGAAGCAGTCCAGCCTGGTTCTATCAGCAGTTCAGCAAGTGGAGGCCAGTAAGGGCGAGATATAGATCACCTCAGCCTGGTCAGAGCTGTACCTCACTTGAAGACATTGATAAAGAAAGAAGAGTTTAGTACAGAAATACTTCAGTCTCCTGTCTCAAGGACAGTGAAGGTTCAGAGACGTGCTCCTGCCTAGAAGATTACTGAGAGTCTGGTAACTAACTCCAAAGGAAGAGAAGAAGGGAGTGATTATATGACTTTTTGCAAGTGTGAGTGTTTATGCTACAAGCGCGGACAAGGCGAAAGGCACAGTGGAAGGAATATTTAAAAAGTGCTTTTGGATTGAAGAAGTCCTGCACATTGTAACCGGTCACTGGGGACCGAAGGATCACTATAGCTTCAAGCATAGTGGTAAGAAAACCAGAGACTTACCGGACCTTAGGTCGCGGCAAGCAGCCCCTAAATAGTCGGTACGTAACTGGGGTCAGGGGGAGTGAAGACTTTGAGCCTGATCAGCAAGATAGGAATTCAGCTCTCTCACAGGAAGGCTCCGACCACAAAACTGACTGGGCAGTACAGCTTTGGAATAGCTGGAGTTATAGAGGGAACTACGCTTCATGCTGGTTGTACTCATCGTTGTGAAAGTAAAGGAGGCCCCTAACTTGTCCAGCTGCTATCTCGAAATACATTCTCCTTGGATCAGCCTCCCTGGGACCTGCCTTACCATCTTGCAAGTAAAGGTATGGAAAGACGCTGACGGTGTGAGACTGTGTTATTTATCTGCACCCGACTTCACTAACTTCATAGACTTTGAGGGAAGAGTCCCACCTGTAGGGGACCCGACATCTAGCTGCCTCACCATCCCCTCAGAGATCTACAGCAGCGCTGGTACAAATTACCAGAAGACTACAGGTGGCGTCACGAACTGTAAATATACCTATCCCCTGTAAATATTCCCCCCCAACATACGCCAGACCGCCAGGGCCACAGACCGAGCCACCGCTACCTGTGACAAACCCCATAGACTTCCATGGGCTCGGCTCTGAGTACCCCATTGCCCTGGTAATCCACAATTGTGGTGGCGGGTCGATACATATATACCCCAGCAGCCTCTAAATACACCCCAGTAGCCTCTATATACACCCCAGAAGCCTCTATATACACCCCAGCAGCAGCAGCCTCTATATACACCCCAGCAGCCTCTATATAAGTTCTCTGAGCAATAACATTTAATGATAATGTATATATTTTACCCGGAAAATCCTGTTTATTCATTGCATTATTCTTAAATCTTCATAAATAAACTACATACATATTCTAGAATACCCGATGCGTTAGAATCGGGCCACCATCTAGTCTACTATATAATTGTCTTATCCCGTCTGTCTGTATGTCTGTCTGTTCGGTCTGTCGTCCAGGAAATCAACGCGTCGCTCATTGGTCCGGCAGCGGCCAATCAGCGCCGCGGGATATACCCTATGTCGCATCAATAGTAAAAAGATCTAATGTAAAAATAATAAAGAAAATAATAAATAATGATATTCTCACCTTCTGGCGGCCCTCACAGCTTTCCCGCCTCTCAGCGACGCTCCCGGCCAATCCCGTTCCCAGGCGTCCTTTGCGACAATCACCCCGATGACGTAGCATCACGCAAGACCGCTACGTCATCTGGGGTGATTCTCGCAATGCATTACTGGGAACGGGATTGGCCGGAGCGTCGCTGAGAGGCGGGAAAGCTGCGGGGGCCGCCGGAAGGTGAGAATATCACTATTTTTTATTTTAATTATTGTTTTTACATGGATATGGTACCCAGGGCCTGGAGGAGAGTCTCCTGTCCTCCAGACCCTGGGTACAATCCGCACATGAACCGCTTACTTTGCGCATGGTGGGCACAGCCACATGCGGAAAGTAATCGGTTCAATGCATTCCTATGGCGGCGGAATCGCCACGGTTCTGCAAAAAAGAATGAGCATGCTGCGGATTCTCCCGCGATGCGATTCCGCCGCGGAAAAACCCGCAGCATGTGCACAGCATTGCAGAATCCCATAGGCCATAATGAGTTGTATTGTGTAAGCGGTTTTGCCGCTAGGAATCCGCAACGTGTGCACAGGCCCGGATACTTATGCTGCGAGCGCCCGCTCATGTCCCGGGTTCTCGCAGCGGAAGTACCTGCACAGGCAGCGGCGCTGACATCCATGCGGCTAGGATGTCAAGAGAGGACCGGGAGCGGCGCTGCGGGTCGGGATACTTCTGCTGCGAGCGCCCGCTCATGTCCCGGGTTCTCGCAGCGGAAGTACCCGCACAGGCAGCGGCGCTGACATTCTTGCGGCTAGGATGTCAAGAGAGGACCGGGAGCGGCGCTGCGGGTCGGGATACTTCTGCAGCGAGCGCCCGCTCATGTCCCGGGTTCTCGCAGCAGAAGTAGCCGCATAGGTAGCGGCGCTCTCCAGTCCTCACAATACAATTCGATGATTGGTCGCGGTCTTTCACCGCGACCAATCAACGATCTTGCCACTAAACTTAAACACCGCTGTGTCGGCCGCATACATATTCTAGAATACCCGATGCATTAGAATCGGGCCACCATCTAGTAGATTATACACAGCATGGAAATAATACAATACATTAACCAGACAAATGGAACAGCACAGGATGCAAATGCCAATGTATACACTGGGGTTCGTCACAATCATTCTTCAGACAAATATGCTGTATACACAGTGAAAATACAGGTCCTTCTCAAAAAATTAGCATATAGTGCTAAATTTCATTATTTTCCATAATGTAATGATTACAATTAAACTTTCATATATTTTAGATTCATTACACACCAACTGAAATTTGTCAGGTCTTTTATTGTTTTAATACTGATGATTTTGGCATACAACTCCTGATAACCCAAAAAACCTGTCTCAAAAAATTAACATATTTCACCCGTCCAATAAAATAAAAGTGTTTTTTAAAAGCAAACAAAAAAAACATCAAATAATAATGTTCAGTTATGCACTCAATACTTGGTCGGGAATCCTTTTGCAGAAATGACTGCTTCAATGCGGCGTGGCATGGAGGCAATCAGCCTGTGACACTGCTGAGGTGTTATGGAGGCCCAGGATGCTTCGATAGCGGCCTTAAGCTTATCCAGAGTGTTGGGTCTTGCGTCTCTCAACTTTCTTTTCACAATATCCCACAGATTCTCTATGGGGTTCAGGTCAGGAGAGTTGGCAGGCCAATTGAGCACAGTAATACCATGGTCAGTAAACCATTTACCAGTGGTTTTGGCACTGTGAGCAGGTGCCAGGTCGTGCTGAAAAATGAAATCTTCATCTCCATAAAGCATTTCAGCCGATGGAAGCATGAAGTGCTCCAAAATCTCCTGATAGCTAGCTGCATTGACCCTACCCTTGATGAAACACAGTGGACCAACACCAGCAGCTGACATGGCACCCCACACCATCACTGACTGTGGGTACTTGACACTGGACTTCAGGCATTTTGGCATTTCCTTCTCCCCGGTCTTCCTCCAGACTCTGGCACCTTGATTTCCGAATGACATGCAAAATTTGCTTTCATCAGAAAAAAGTACTTGGGACCACTTAGCAACAGTCCAGTGCTGCTTCTTTGTAGCCCAGGTCAGGCGCTTCTGCCGCTGTTTATGGTTCAAAAGTGGCTTTACCTGGGGAATGCGGCACCTGTAGCCCATTTCCTGCACACGCCTGTGCACGGTGGCTATGGATGTTTCTACACCAGACTCAGTCCACTGCTTCCTCAGGTCCCCCAAGGTCTGGAATCGGTCCTTCTCCACAATCTTCCTCAGGGTCCGGTCACCTCTTCTCGTTGTACAGCGTTTTCTGCCACATTGTTTCCTTCCAACAGACTTCCCATTAGGGTGCCTTGATACAGCACTCTGGGAACAGCCTATTTGTTGAGAAATTTCTTTCTGGGTCTTACCCTCTTGCTTGAGGGTGTCATTGATGGCCTTCTTGACATCAGTCAGGTCGCTAGTCTTACCCATGATGGGAGTTTTGAGTAATGAACCAGGCAGGGAGTTTTTAAAAGCCTCAGGAATCTTTTGCATGTGTTTAGAGTTAATTAGTTGATTCAGAAGATTAGGGTAATAGGTCGTTTAGAGAACCTTTTATTGATATGCTAATTTTTTGAGACAGGTTTTTTGGGTTATCAGGAGTTGTATGCCAAAATCATCAGTATTAAAACAATAAAAGACCTGACAAATTTCAGTTGGTGTGTAATGAATCTAAAATATATGAAAGTTTAATTGTAATCATTACATTATGGAAAATAATGAAATTTAGCACTATATGCTAATTTTTTGAGAAGGACCTGTAGACACTTAGACTATTTGCTGATCAATGTTGAAGCCTTTTTTGGCATACATGGCATTAATGATACCAACCAAAAGACTGAACCTTTGGCCGACCCGATCTGATGTTTTGCATTTTTTGGGGTTGTTTGTGCCAAACAAAAGATGTGCGCTTGATCAATTGAAGCCCAGTCTGCCCCAAGTCACACACCATAGCATAGGCTAATCAGCAATTTATCATTGTAATTTATTGCTCTACATGAAGAACGACAGCCTTCAAACCCCAACCGTAAAAGAAAATTAATTCTGAAATTTCTAGTGTATGGACTGGTTACCTGTTCATATTGCCGGTAGAGAATAATGAGTCAGTAGTTGAATCAATTTAAAAGCCCTGCAAATGATTTATGACAGATATTCATATAGATCATTATTCTAGAAATAAAATCCTGCAATTCAGGTAACTGATATTAATATGAATGTGCATAACTGTGCTCTACCACTTCTCACATTACATCTCACCCTGTGCCTCTTATATTATAACTAGCTGAAGAGCTAGGCGTTGCTCGGGCATAGTAACTAACTGTGGTTAGTTATAACAAATTAACTAAACAATTACCCAAGTATTGATAGTAATTTATTTTCATCTCATTCAAGAGCCTTTTGATAAACAACATTTTTGGTTTTTCCTTTCGGTGCAAAGATGAACAGATTTTTGGCAGTTCCAACTCTTGAACAGGCCATGTAAAGTTGACCATGAGAAAAGCATGGAGATTGCAAATCGATCCTCGATAATGGACATTTCAAATTCCAGTCAAACTGGAAACTGGAGGCGTTTAAAATCTAAAGGCAAATCAGATGGAATGAGTGGAATTCTTGGAATGAAAATGTCCTGTCCTTTGGCACATCCTGTTACTGAGCTGTGTATCTAATTCTATCCTGAGTGATACCATCTGCTGATCTGTGTATCTAATTCTGTCCTGTGTGATACAATCTGCTGAACCGTTTATCTAATCCTATCCTGTGTGATACTGGGATCCCCATGGGCACCACCTGCAGCCTGTGTCAGAGGGTGGTCTGTGCTGACACGGTTATAAATTGTGTTATTTCCAGCTTTACAGAAGGACGATAACACCATAGAAATGATAAGAATAATAGGCCTCAGTTACCACAACTGTTTACAAGGAAAACTGTTGCTCATAGCAACCAATCACAGCAAAAATATTCTGTGAAACTTTTAAGAATTGCAACCATTTTTCTACAAAGCCTCCTCATTTCAGGGGCTCAAAAGTAATTGGACAAATTAACTTTTTTTATGAATAAAGTGTTCATTTTTGATACTTTGTAGAGAGTCTTTTCAGGCAATGGCTGCCTGAAATCTGAAAGCCATGGACGTCATCAAATTCAGTGTTTCCTCCTTTGTGATGCTTTGCCAGGCCTTTACTGCAGCTGACTTCAGTTGTTGCTTGTTCATGGGTCTTTAAGCTTTTAAAGGGATTGTCTGGTCTAAGGCCGGCGTCACACTCACCGTAGAAAAATACGGACCGTATTGTACGAGCGTAATACGCCAAAATGTTGCCGGCACAACAATCCGTATTTAATCCGTTATCAGGGTGCGGCTGCGTATTTTGCGCATGTAACCATCCGTATGCAATCCGTATGGCATCCGTACAGCGTATTTCTCTCGCAGCCTTGCAAAATGGACATTTAACAGTTTTTAGGCCTGAAACTCATTCAAATCATCATCAGCAAGGCTATTTATTGGCTCTGCATCAGGTGGCAGCCCCCAATCTTGCCATTTTTGTGGTGTGCTTTTGTTGGAGGGCTGCTGCTTAGTTGCCAACATGTCTGAGAGTCTTCAGTTCACCCAAATGATAGAGTGTTGTACAACTGGGTTTTGTCCCGCCACTTTGACCAGCCTTACCCAGTGCTCATTGATCCGCGCAGGAGGAGGCGAATGTGGGTGCATCCGCATTTGAGGCAACGCCTCACTAAAGGCCATTTTCACCGCCTTTATGCATCTCTGCTGACTCATCCAGACAAGTTTTTTCTGTTTTGTCGGATGACCATTTCCACTTTGATGTTTTGTTGGAGATTCTGCGCCCTGGGATCACCTACCTGGATACCAGGATGCGCAAAGCTATCTCTGCAGAGGAGCGACTTCTCCTTACGCTACGGTATGTATTCCTCAGCTACATACTGTCTGTTGATGATGTGTTTTCCCACAAGTGTCCCTTTACCCTTATGTCTGTAGCTGAAATATCCTCAGAATATATCCCATATGTCACCTAGAACTACCAGAACTATTATGTCTATGTAAAAATGACATAAACCTTTGACTTGTGGTAAATGTAAGTTATGATTGTTTGTAACTGACATGATGTAACGGTTATGTATAGTGCGTTTGTTCTACCTTTGTGCATGTGTAATGATTGCTCTCTCTACATTTGGTTACTTGTAGGTTCCTAACTACTGGCATATCCTATGCCGCACTCCATCTGGAGTTCTTGATTGGGAGGTCCACCATATCTGGCATTGTGCGTGATACCTGCTCTCAACTCTGGGACAGACTTCATCAATGGTGATGCCTGAGCCAAAGATGGAAGACTGGAAGAGGATTGTCAGGGGATTTGAGGAGCAATGCCAGTTCCCAAATTGTATAGGAGCCCTTGATGGGAAGCACATCCGTGTGCGTAAGCCGCCGAACTCAGGGTCCCAATTCTATAATTATAAACAATATTTTTCTGTTGTACTGTTGGCTCTGGTTGACAGTAACTACAGTTTTATAATTGTAGACATTGGGACCTATGGAAGAACTGGAGACTCTAGAGTCTTCAATTCTTCCATTATGGGTCAGCGGCTTCGCAATAACGAGTTGCACTTACCACAAGCACGGCAACTTCCTGGATAAAATCTGGAACCGGTCCCATATGTTGTAGTTGGGGATGAGGCCTTCCAGCTATCAAGGAATATGATGAGGCCATATCCACGACGACACCTTAACCACCGTCGTCGCATCTTCAACTTGCGCCTATCAAGGGCCAGGCGCCTGGTGGGGTGTGCCTTTGGCATTTTGTGTGCAAAATGGCTGGTTCTCCAGTCTGCTATTCAGCTCAGTGAAGGCAACATCAATGAGGTCATCAAAGCATGTGTTGTTCTACATAATTTCACCAGAATGCATGATTGTGGCCCATCTGATGTTGGTGAAAGTGTGGTGACCAATGGGGATATGCCTACGCCCCATGTCATCCCTTTACGTCGCCCACTGTCAGGACTGAAAACCCGTGATATCTTTACCCAATATTTTGTGTCACCTGAAGGTAGTACAACATGGCAAGATGAGGCATTGTCTATGCTGTAAATTTTTTATGTGTGTATCTTATAAAATAATTGTTTGTATACATAGTCTCTGTCTGTTGTTAATGGTCATAACAGATGTGTTGGTGTCTGAGTACAAACAACTTATGAAAAAAGACTTTTTTAAAAAATAGAGATTTATATGTGCAAACTGCCACTTGAGGTAGTGACTACCATATTTGCTTCATATGGTATATGTATGTACAGCACAATAGTGTACGTGTGCATTCTTACATAAGTACCAAAATAAGGCATGTACAAAAAATACAAATTATTACATACATACATACATAGTATGTAAAGACAAAAACCAATAGTCAATATGGGTAGTGCTGATCATATGTTGCCCATATGTCGGATTGATAACATTACACAAGTGCAAATATGCATTTGACAACTGTCTGTGAAATTAAATGTACTCAAATCACAAACATTGCCCAAAATAAACCGGATTACTTACCGGTAATGCTCTTTTATAGAGCCCACGACTGCACCCACTGAGAGAGGGGATCCGCCCCTAGGAACAGGAAACCTACAGAGAGATAAAAGGGGCGGCCCCCCTCGCTCCTCAGTTGGTTTACAGAGAATGAGAGGAACCGCCACACAAGTTTCAGTTAATTTGCACCACCTCCTTGGTGGTTTAGGTACGCTACTGAAGTGCTGTTGTCCACAAGATCCTTGTATGAGTCCCTTGCAGCTGCGGAAGGAAATTACATATGGCATGATATATAGCTTTTAGCTCTCTCATGTTTGACGAATCCTCTGACTCTGACCTAGACCACTGTCCCTGCCACATTATCCTCCCAATGAGCCCCCCACCCTAAAGGGCTGGCATCTGTGGTTACTATATTTGAGGGAACCACTATCCACGGAACACCTCCCGACAGATTATCTGAATCTAGCCACCAGGTTAGGGAACTGATTACCTCCGGGGTCAGGGATATTTTATTTTCTAACTGTCCCTGTAACCTCTCTTCTTGCTGCAGGATTAATCTTTGCAGTTTTCTGGTATGAAACTGGGCCCACCGAACTGCCGGATACATGAGGTCAAAGAGCCCAGCAAAGACATGCCTTCTCTTAGAGATAGTATAGGATCATGTATTACCGTTTGTACCTTACTAATTACAGTTAATTTCTTTGCCTCCGGTAGCCGACATTTCTGACTTACTGAGTCTAGATGAAGGCCTAGGAACGTCTGACAGGTTACCGGCCGTAGCCTTGATTTTTCCCAGTTGATCAGCCAACCTAAGTTCTGTAGGGATGAAATTACGTCAGACAGCCTGTGCTCACATTGTTGGAATGAATTTCCTACTATTAGCAGATCATCCAGGTACGGAATTACTAGTGTGTCTCTTACTCGTAAATACGACATCACCTCCAGCATCAGTTTTGTGAAGACGCGTGGTGCCATAGATAGCCCGAATGGCATTGCCGCAAACTGCAGATGACGGATTTGGCCTTCTAATGTGACCGCCACTCGGAGAAAGCGTTGATGCGAGACATGTATTGGTAGATGATAATATGCATCTTTGAGATCCACGACCACCATGTAGCATCTGGGAAATAAGAGTTTTATCGCTGATCTTACAGACTCCATTTTGAAGGTTCGGGTTTTCAAAAAGGTATTCAGTTTTTTTAGATTAACTATGGTTCTAAATGAACCATCTGGCTTAGTTACCAGAAATAAAGGAGAGTAAAAGCCTTTCTCTTTTTGGTTTACCGGAACCTCTACTAACACTTTCTTTGGATAGTAGGCCTTTAATTTCTAATTCTAACGCCTCTTGTTGAGCCTGGGATTTTAGAGAAGTCTATAGAAAGGAGTCCGGAGGATTTCGGACAAATTCTAATATTAGGCCTGATCTTACGATGTTAATGGCCCAGGGGTTAGTTGTAATTTGTTCCCACTGATAACCGAAGTGTAATAGTCTGCCACCCACCGGTAAGTTGGTACTAGCGGAACTTATCTCCCGATCTGAAGGGACGTCTACCGAATAGGTTCCCCTTTTGTTTGAAATCCCTGTTATTCCAAGAATTCTGGGACTTATAATCCTTCCTTCTGTTAAACGATGGCCTCCTGAATCCCTCCTGTAGGACGGAACGTATGGATTAAGCAAGCCTTTTTTCCTTTCTCCTGCTTTGGTTAAGATATCATCCAATACTGCACCAAACAGGTACTCACCCTGACAGGGTATAGCGCAGAGTTTTGATTTAGCTTGCGTATCCCCTTCCATCCTTTCAACCATAACGCCCTTCGGGCTGCATTGGTTAGTCCTGCTGTTCTTGCCGCCAGGCGGAGAGAGTCTACTGAGGTGTCTGAAAGAAATGCTGCTGCACCTCTAATTAAAGGGATGGAAGACCGTAGCTTGTCTCTGGAGAGGCCCTTCTTTATATTTTCCTCCAACTGATCTAACCATACTAACATGGCCCTGCCTGTACAAGTGGCCGATATTGCGGGTTTAAATGCCCCTATACATGACTCCCAGGACCTTTTAAGGAGTGCATCTGCTTTCCGGTCTAGGGGATCCGACAAAATTCCAGCATCCTCTACTGGTAATGATGACTTGCGGGAGGTTGACGCTACAGCAGCATCCACCTTGGGTGCTTTCTCCCAGGAGGCCAGGTCCTTGTCATCAAAGGGGTATCGTCGTTTTGACGGCTGGCATATAACCTTTCTGCCCTTGTTTTTCCCACTCTTTCTTTACTAATTCCTTAATAGCCGGATCTATTGGGAACACTCGCCATTTGCGCTGGGAGATACCCGCGAACATGATCTCCTGAGGAGTTTTAGGGTCTTTTGTATCAGATAATCCCATAGTGTTCCGAACTGACTTAATCAGATTATTAATACTATCCGTCGGAAAACAGGTATGCTCCTCCTCCTCAGATGAACCTGATTCACGTGAAGCATCTGAATTGAGTTCCCCGCTGTCCGTGGAGGATCCCACCTTAGGTGGGGTTATCTCACTAAGGGATTTCCTTCCCGTAATACTACTGGCTCCCCCTAGGGCCTGTAACTCCTCTCTGATCATCAGGCGGATATCTTCTGCTCTCACAGAACTTTCCTCCTGTAGCGTATGGCTAATACAATCCTGACATAATCTTTTGGGATAAGTGTCCGGAAGAGGTTGGGAGCATAAGGCACATTCTTTATGTTTGGTCTTTTCCGTTTTTTTGGCCTAGGAACACACAAACCAGGGAGGAGGGGAAAGGGCCATCAACTTGACAGGTGTGATTTATAACACTCACCCAGTGAAGCTTTTATCAAGATGGTACCGGTCTTAAGGATGGAGGGTCCGGCTGCGGTATGGAGCGACTTGATTTCCCTCCAGATCTGCTTGTGGAACCACTCTGCTTAGAGTGTCCACTTCCACTTTTTCTGCCGCTGCTGCTGCCGCTGTGATGTGGCACCACCAGTTCCTCAGGTGGGCGCAACGCAGGATCGCTTGGGGATGACATTGCTGCGCACCGCTATGCCATATGATCGGTGCTTTTATGCTGCTTCCCCATTTTTTTTTTTTTTTTCAGCGCCGACCCGGAAGTGCTAGGTTCACTTCCGGGTTCTCTGCCTCCCTGCGCCTGCGCGGCCGCTCCTCTAGCCGGGCTCCATGATTTTTCAAAATGCAACTTGCCGGGACCGCTCCTGACCATCGCGCGCGTTCCTGACTGCTGCGGTCCCATCCCTACCCGGAAAGAGAGGCGATGGGACCTTTCCTCTTGACCTGCGGAGGCTCCCAGCGTTATCAGGTAGGGCAGCCTCGGCTCAGTATGTGACACCTGTATTATATGCGAGCCAGAGCAATCCTGCTCCTGGCCTCGCACCTGGGAATCTCTTCCTGTGACGGTGGGCTGCGACCCCTACCCTGCCGTCCTCAGACTCACGGTCCGTCCTCCAGGCATGTGTGGTGTCTTTCTCGTCCCAGCTGAGGAGGGATAAACCCCCGACGCTGCTTCTGGTGCTGGAGCCCCTGCCGCTCCAAAAGAAACCGCACAGGCGGCGATCCAGCCCAGGAATCCTCTTCTCAGGTAGGTTCCTCTCCTAGGAACAGGAAACAACTGAGGAGCGAGGGGGCCGCCCCTTTTATCTCTCTGTAGGTTTCCTGTTCCTAGGGGCGGATCCCCTCTCTCAGTGGGTGCTGTCGTGGCGAAGAGAAAAATAGTATTTACAGCAACTAACCAACGTTCACTATCTATAGTGAAGACCATATGTTACCCTTATGTTTGGTAAACAAGATTAGAGTATTGCAAATATGCAATACACATCATGGAGTAACATAAACACAAAATAAATCACTTTCTTTTCCGTAAATAATAATACATAAGCAAAAGAAAAAAGTTTCACTATCACTAGTGAGCACCATATCTATCCCATATGGTTGGGTTCTTAGATTAGACTAATCCAATGATGCATTAGCCAACAATTTTTCAAATGGATGGGGAAAAATAACAAACATTGGTATAAATTATAAGATATAACGAAATAATAATATTTTCCCTAGCCCATATCCCACCAGCTAAGTACCATTTGCTCTTTGTAGCCATTCAGATGAGTGCAAATATGCTTTACACATCATTGTGTATAAATAAATTTTAACAAATAAGTACCTTTTGTTTTAAGCATAACACATAATGCAAACACCAAACGTTGAGTAGGCCTACACAATAGCATATTGTTACCATATGTAGCTTAGATGCATCTAGATTGGTGCAAATTTCTGTAAGACAACAGGGCTCTAAAGTAAATTTGAAAAAAGTACTAAATACTTTAGAATTCGTAATATGTAAGTGAAATAAATAATCAATAATCAGAGCTGGTGGTATGTGGGTGGTGGGGTTGGCGGGTTCCCAGCATCTCTGTGTGGTTGGCTATGATGAGAACCTTGACCATCACCCTGTTGGGGTTGATTTTCAGGGCCCTGAGCTAACATCTGCCTACGGTCAGATTGGTGTGTGGGCACATTGTCATACAGATAAGGGAGATTATATTCCTGTGGAAGATGATAGCCACGAGAATCATACCCACCAATATGACCATGTTGAGCATATCCAGGTTTGGACCAGCCTCCAACACTGGATCTGTACAAGTGGCCATATTGGGAAGTCGGATTATAGCCTGCCATTTGACCCTGTTGTTGCCAAGGTTGGTTGGGTGGGGGAATGGGTTGAGGTGTAGGCGCCCGTGCAGGAGGATCATCAGATCCTAATTGAGCATGCACATTTTTGTGGGGGGCAAGGCGCATAAGGTTACGGGGTGAGAGCTGCCACCTCTCAAGGAATTCAAACACCTCATATGGGGTATTGAGCGGTGTGAATGCGTCAATTAGGATCTGAATTGATCCAAGTACATGGAGCCTGACCTCTCGGGATAAGGACGAAGGTAGCGGGCAAGGCTACGGGCATAGGCCTCCTCATCCAAAGCTGCCCTTGAAAGGTAATTGAGTGCCCCAGTGTCCACATGCCTACGTGTGTCTGACCCAGTGATGTCTCTCCGTTTTCTCCCATGGCGGGATATTGCAGCAGGCTGGGGGGAGCCCACCAGAGGTACAGTGGGGCTGCTGCTATTGGCTGGTTCCTCTACACTGGGGCCTGCTGCAGCAGGTGGGTCAGGTACAGGTTGTGTTCCAGCTGCTTGGTCAGGTCCTGATGCTTGTGAAGCTTGGGGGATGCTGCAGGGAGGGTCAGACGATGGGCCAGCCACCTCTTCACCTCCCCCAACCGGGTCAATAATGGCCTCTGAGTCTGAGCCTGTCTCCCTCTCAGTGAGGTTGGATTGGGTTCTATTGGGAAATGAAAGGGGATTAGAACATGTAAGAGGGGTGAGCCTAAACTGCATGTGTTATCTGGTGTGATGTATGTATTTACGGTCTGAGATCCAGAATAGGTGCAAGAAAACCCCGCCTGTCAAAGTAAACGTACTTTCGCTTTCTGGGTGCTGCTGACCCGCTCTTGGTCCTCTGCTGGCGTTCCCACATGTATTGGTCACGGATGCTTCTCCATCTTCTCATAACATCATCCACTGCAATGACACATATAATGTAATCATTTAGCTAGCTGCACAAAGCAAAATTCTTCCACATACACGTTAGTTATATAGTCATGGGGGCCTAGTAGGATGTGACTAAACTAACATTTTTTCGCAAAAAAAAAAAAATACACATTTTTGGGGCAAAATCTTTCATTGGCGTACAACGGGCGTAATACGCGTACAATCGCAGCATGCTGCGGGTGTCTCGCACCGTAAGATACGGCAGAGAAAAATACGTATGATCAGAGCTGCCCCATAGAGAAATATTGGTCCGTGTGTAATGCGTGGTTTTCACGCCTCTCACTCGTCCGTATTACTCCTTAGTGTGACGCTGGCCTAAAATGAAAAGTCTGCAGTCAGCTCTTGGAAGCTTTCCTGTATTAAGGCTCTCAACTGTTCACTGTTAGCCACTCCTATCTCCTATATAATCTGGGCCCTGGCTAGCACTCATTGCCAGATTTAGCTTATGCTGCATGGTTGGAAATGGTGGTTTGTGATTGTTGTTTGAGAAGGCGTTTGGTGGATTTATCTGAGACTGTTGCAAGGTTTTGGGTGTGTACTAATCCCCTCCTTCTCCTACTTTGGTTTTCCCCATCCTCCACTCCCCAGGTGTTTACCTCTGTTGTTTGTGTGAGTATATTTGTACAGTGGGTACGGAAAGTATTCAGATCCCTTTAAATTTTTCACTCTTTGTTTCATTGCAGCCATTTGGTAAATTCAAAAAAGTTCAATTTTTTCTCATTAATGTATACTCTGCACTCCAACTTGATGAAAAAAAACAGAAATGTAGACATTTTTGCAACTTTGTTAAAAAAGAAAAACTGAAATATCACATGGTTATAAGTATTCAGACCCTTTGTTCAGACACTCATATTTAAGTCACATGCTATCCATTTCCTTGTGAACCTCCTTTAGATGGTTCTACAGTCCTTCATTGGAGTCCAACTGTGTTTAATTAAACTGATAAGACTTGATTTGTAAAGCCACACACCTGTCTATATAAGACCTCACAGCTCACAGTGCATGTCAGACCAAATGAGAATCATAAGGTCAAAGGAACTGGCCAAGGAGCTCAGAGACAGAATTGTGGCAAGGCACACATCTGGCCAAGGTTACAAAATAATTTCAGCAGTACTCAAGGTTCCTAAGAGCACATTGGTCTCCATAATCCTTAAATGGAAGAAGTTTGGGACCACCAGAAGTCTTCCTAGACCTCTGCGTCCAAGCCAAACTGAGAAATCGTGGGAGTAGAGCCTTGGTGAGAGAGGTAAAGAAGAACCCCAAGATCACTGTGGCTGAGCTCCACAGATGCAGTAGGGAGATGGGAGAAAGTTCCACAAAGTCAACTACCACTGCAGCCCCCCACCAGTTAGGCCTTTATGACAGAGTGGGCCAACGGAAGCCTCTCCTTAGTGCCAGACATATGAAAGACATAGAGTTTGCTAAAAAACACATGAAGGACTCCCAGACTATGAGAAATAAGATTCTCTGGTCTGATAAGACGAAGATAGAACATTTTGGTGATAATTCTAAGCGGTATGTGTGGAGAAAACCAGGCACTGCTCAGCACCTGCTCAATACAATCCCAACAGTGAAACATGGTGGTGGCAGCATCATGCTACGGGGGTGTTTTTCAGCTGCAGGGACAGGACGACTGGTTGTAATTGAATTAAACATGAATGTGGCCAAGTACAGAGATATCTTGGATGAAAACCTCTTCCAGAGTGCTCTGTATCTCGGACTTGGCTTAAGGTTCACCTTCCAACAAGACAATGACCCCAAGCACACAGCTAAAATAGTAAAGGAGTGGCTTCAGAACAAGGTTTAGCCAGAGCCTTTACCTAAACCCAATTGAGCATCTCTGGAGAGACCTGAACATGGCTGTTCACCAATGTTCACCATTCAACCTGATGGAACTGGAGGGGATCTGCAAGGAAGAATGGCAGAGGATCCCCAAATCCTGGTGTGAAAAACTTGTTACATCATTCATTACATCAAGTAGACTCATGGCTGTACAAGCTCAAAAGGGTGCTTCTACTTAATACTGAGCAAAGGGTTTGAATACTTATGACCATGTGATATTTCAGTTTTTCTTTTTTAATAAATTTGAAACAATTTCTACATTTCTGTTTTTTTTTCAGTCAAGATGAGGTGCAGAGTGTACAGTAATAAGAAAAAAAAGAACATTTTTGCATTTATCAATGGCTGTAATGAAATAAAGAGTGACAAATTTAAAGGGGTCTGAATACTTTTCATACCCACTGCATATATATATATATATATATATATATATATATATATATATTGTGATTTTTGAAAAAAAAATTGTAACATTTTTTAAACTTTTTTAGGCTACTTTCACATTTGCGCTTGGGCGACCTGCGCCTATCTGCGCACGGCCGCCGCTAAGCTAGGCCCCCGGCCGCGCCTCCTCCCGGCGGCTCCGCCTATGGGCGCATGACGGCGCATGCGACCTGTGTACCCTATCTTTATCATTGGGTACGCAGGCCGTGCGCAGTATGCGTTTGACTGCGCATGCGTCCTTTTGACGCTGCGCCGAGCGCACCAAAGCGCACAATGTTGCATTTTAGTGCGCTCGGCGCACCATCAAAAAGGACGCATGCGCAGTCAAACGCATACTGCGCACGGCCTGCGTACCCAATGATAAAGATAGGGTACACAGGTCGCATGCGCCGTCATGCGCCCATAGGCGGAGCCGCCGGGAGGAGGCGCGGCCGGGGCGGAGCTTAGCGGCGGCCGTGCGCAGATAGGCGCAGGTCGCCCGAGCGCAAATGTGAAAGTAGCCTTACTTAGTCCCTTTATGGGACTTTCACTTTCAGTAATCTGATCGCTGTTATAATGCATTGCAATGCTCTCAGCATTGTCTAACAAGCAAGCTAGAGCCTGGTGATTCTGATGTTGTCATGACAACCACGAGTCACCATGGCAACGATTGGGCCCCCACAATGACATCACAGGGAGCCCCCCTCTCTCTTCCTGCCTTCTAAATGCTGCAATCGATATCGATTTATTCATTTAGGGGGTTAAACTGCTGTGAGCGGTGCGGGCACTACTCCTGGTAGGTAGAGCCGGGTATCAGCTATGATATTAGCTGGACACCCGGCGGCGATTGCTCGCACATCTCCCGTGCGCGCAAAATTGCCAAAAACTTACCCAGTGCGTCCAATGTCGGGAAACATTCCCAACCAGGTTGTGCTGGGTACGTTCAACGTCTTTGAGGGTGCCAACGATTTTGTTCGGCCATAAGTGTTATTTTCCATGAATGTCTTGTATCTATATTTTAAAAATGTGGCAGCTAAAATAGAGCGGGAGGATACTGGTTCATGTAGGCGACGGCTGTTTCGCGCTGCCCTGCACTGCATCTGGCCTAGACAAAGCACAGAGCAGTGTGAAACCGCCGTCTACAGGCACCAGCTTCCTCCCGCTGAATCTTAGAGACCACATTTTTTATTTAAAGAATTTACAGCACTGAACTATATGAATAATACAGAACAATTAAATAAAGGCTCCTCGACATATATAAGAGGACGGGAGAGATCCGAAGTGCCAGCTAGAATACGTTCTGAGTGTGCCCTAGAATAAGCTAGTCTATTATTCCATTACCAAAGCATTATGGGAAACATGGTGTTCACAAGCTCTAAGAGACCCTCAATTCTTATCACCATTGATTTGCTACAGATGAGATGATTGAGCTCAGCATTATAATTTACACTCTGACAGCACTTTTTCCCATTCATACACGGTGATCTCAGTACCATTACCTGTCTATTACTAAATATCACAATGCAGGTTCTGCTAGCGTACCATAGCCATTCAGGGGATCTGTGACGGGCTATGCTAATGATGTTTTTCAATCTTGCTCAATAAGGAATGCAAATTGATGTTCTCTGATGTGAGCTAGAAATAAGAGCCGATTGCTAGCACTGTAAATTGTGTTTCACAATATAGAAAATGGTGTATTTCAAGAGATTTCTGTAATACTACTTCCAAAGGCTAAACGTAGATGTCCTAGGTTTCCTTGTTAGTTCCCATTTCTTTCTACAGCCAAGTTTAATTTAGACTCAGACTATAATCTTATTACTGTCTTAGGCATTTGATAGCAACTTTATAAATGGTTTCATGCTGTTTTGTTGTTTCCTTTAATCATTATTTTAATATATGGATTAAAGTTGCATAAAAATAACTGCAGTGGGTAAAAACCTGATGTTCAGTCTAAAGGCCATGTTCACACATTCAGTATTTGGTTGGTATTTTACATCAGTATTTATAAGCCAAAATCAAGAGTGGAACAATACGAGGAAAAGTATAATAGAGACCCATCACCACTTCTGTATTTATCACCCACTCCTGGTTTTGGCTTATACATACTGATGTAAAATACTGACCAAATACTGAATATGTGAATGTAGCCTTAGAATGAGACAATAGGGTTCACATTTTTGTTGACGTAGTCTGCCCACATAACCGGTATACATAGATATCATCCGTGTGTATACTGCATTTGTGCTTTGGACATATGTTTCATTAGCTAAGCTGAAAGAAATCAACTGGAGTCAAGCTGGTATGCATGCAAAATAGGAGCATGTTCACACTGGCCGAAAAACAGACAAAGCTCAAGACAGAAATAAAATAAATACCGTGCTCTAAGTAAATAAGTAAGAGCAATAGTGCATATAAATAACATTGGGTACTTAGTAAACACTATTTTTGTTCAGAAAAGGTGTACTCCTGACATTGGTGGGATGGTTTTACCCTTTTTTTTAATAAAAACGTGTGTTTACTAAGTACCTAATCTTATTTATATGCGCTATTGCTTTTATTTACTTACAGCAGGATATTTATTCATTTTGTTTCCGTCTTGGGGTTTATATGCTTTAGTATATGCTTTATTAGGTGGAAATGGGGGTCATCTTATGTTACTTATATCAGATCCATTATCTGGTATAACTAACAGACTTGACGGAAAGTATATATTTCCTATACAAATAAGATCGTTTATCTCTTAAGATCTTCATATGTTACTGCGGGGACACCTCCTCCTATCCCTGGCTCTTAGTGAAGTCTCAATGCCTTTTATTAAAGGATTAACTATGCAGCCATGCAAGTTGTGATTTGCAGAGATCTAAAGCAGATCTGTGACCAGATTTCACACTATAAATTGCATCAAACATTAAATAGATTTCTTAGATCTGATGAGGCTGTTAAACTTACTGACACATCCCTGTAAGAATGCATGAATAATCATAATATTAGAATTTGTATTTTTCACATAAAGAGTGAAACAGCTTATGAGCACAAGTGTATTAAATCTCCAGCCTCTGAGCATGACTGACAAGCTATAACTATTCTGACATGAATTATGAAAATATGTGCACCAGCCTCATCAGTTCTGATAGATCTATTTAAAGGGAACCTGTCACCTCGTTTTGCCGCTATAAGATGCGGCCACCTTATTTTGGAGCTTATCTAGAGCATTCTATAATGCTGTATATAAGCCCAGGGTCCGACCTGAAAGATAAGAAAAACAAGTTTTATTATACTCACCTGGGGGCAGTCTGGTGTGATGGGCGTTGCAGGTCCAGGTCTTCATGCGATGCCGCCCTCCTGCTTGCTTCGTCTCGCACTCCTTCCTTTTTTATTTTGTATTTTTTCCAGGAGATTGAGGGCTTCGATAATGGAATGTGAGAGTAATAAAGATTTTTAAACTGTGTAGTGTATTCTTTCATTAAAATGCTTTATTCTTATTGTGTGTGTGCTTATTTAACCCTTTTCTTACTATAGGATTAGTAATAAATAGGTGTCTTATTGACACCTCTTCATTACTAAGCCTGGCTTAACGTCACCTTATTGTAGAAAGGTGACATTAACCCCTTATTAACCCCACTTGCCACCGCTACAGGGCAAGTGGGAAGAACCCGACTAAGCTCCAGAAAAGGCGCATAAAATAGATGCGCTTTTTCTGGGCAGCTGGGGGCTGCTGTTTTTAGGCTGGGGGGGCCATGTTCATGTTCATGGCCCCTTACCAGCCTGAGAATAGCAGCCCGCAGCTGTATAGTTTTGCCGGGTTGGTTCAAAACCTAAGGGGGACCCCACGTCGGGTTTTTAATTTATTCTCCCTGCTCGCTGTTGCCGGCAGAGCAGGGAGAATAATGGCAGGGAGCTTCAGCACCACAGGCAGAGGACAGCGCTTACTGTAGCCGTCCGTGCGCACGGAGGACAGTGTGAACTGTTTTCCGTGTGCACATGTACGCACATTTTGCGGTCCGTGTGCTCCCACGAACACTGACATGTCTCCGTGTTTTCCACATGGACACACGGTCTGTGAAAACATGCTGAAATGTGCAGAGACACATTCATTTTAATATGCCTACGTGTGTCAGTGTCTCCGGTACATGAGGAAACTGTGACTACACGTACCCGAGCCACTGACGTGTGAAACCGGCCTTAGAGAGTGTATCATTGACAGCACCTTTTTGTTTCCTGTCCCTTAATCGTAATTGCTCATATGACTGAATGCCAGTAATTTTCTGTACACAACAGTTTTGCTTGTCTGACTTGATTCATTGTAAATAAAAGGCAGTTGCACCCTTGAAGGGGTTTTCTAATGTAAGACTGTAGCAATGTGGCATTGCTAAAATAAGCCATAACATTTTGATCGGAAGGGTCTGACTTCTTGGACCCCTTAACAATCCTGAAAAATGAAGGGAGCAAGATTCCTTCGATATTGCTCATGCACGACACCATTCCCATTTAATAACGTGACGAGAAGCCGCAGCTCATCTCCTTTAAGCGAGGTGTAAAGTTGTGTAGTCTTTGCCGGCACTGTAGGCACTTAGCAGCATATCTGTGGAGGGGCCACATTGCTTTAGTACCACTGCAGCCTCTTCTGAGCATTGGTGTAGTAGTGGCATATCCTAGTGATTACTGATTCTTATTGTGGGAAAACCCCTTTAAGTTATAATTATCCTTGTGGTTAATTAGCTACATTTCTTACTTTGTTGTAATTTCATTATACTTACAATTTTTAACAATCTTGAGCCCCCGGCATCAATTGGTAGTAGCAGCATGTATCTTCTCATTGCGAATGGGAGATAATAAGCTGACTGATAAATCAATTACACTACCAACATGGTCGGGTATGTATGATTTAACAATTATTTCAGTCATTACTTTAGCGAAATGCATTTTTAAGGTCAATCAGACGGATGTATGCTCTGTAGGTAATTTTAAGTATAAATATTCCTGTACCAGTTACTGTTGCTAATTATGAGTAAGTGATGGGGTTCAGTACACTAACCTCTAATTCAATCTCTTGTGTCCTGCAAAGCTATTTTTAATATTAAATTGAAGTGGCACATGAGTTAATAGACAAAAGTTTGGAATAATACAAAAAGCAGAGGTAGACTTATAATTAGTTAGAAGTGAGTCAGGCAATTTCCTTTATTACATTCTCTTTCCGTAGTATGAATATTTATGCTGTACTTGAAAACACCATTTATCTGGAAGCTCCTCCAGGGGATCCACTCAGAATGAATTCTTGCAGCTCTCTGCAAAGTGCAAGTGGCTTGGAAATTAATGTGATTTCAGCCCAAGAAGAAACCAAGAAGAGCGTTAGCATTTATTAACTTCCCTCTGCTTTTGCTCAGTGTACTGGTAAGACATATTTTACAAGCCACTATAAAGTTGACAGTTATGGAGGAACACAAATATTTTATTTTTTAAGTATTTTGGGTATATGTGCAGCGCGGTGTGGAGAGGTAGCTGCGGGCGAGGCACTGGTCTCTTTTACGCCCAGGCGCGCTACATGAAAGCGTGGGTCGTGGCTAGGTGTTGGTGTTAGTGCTGTAATAAGGGCCTTGTGTCCATGCAGGCCGCCTGCAGCCGGTGTTGTTGGCTGACCAGGACCATAACTTCCGTAGTTCAATAAAGGAGACTCACGTTCTATAACACAGTCTTTACTGAACGATAACTTGGTGAAGGTTACGTACAAGGGATAGTGGGTACAAAATCTTATGGATGTTTCCGTTGCGGTTATAAGGCATTTCATACACACAGTATCCTTCCCTGTAGCCTACTACAGGGCCGGTTCAGCGCACTGTTTCACACTACTTCGTCACAGCATATCTTGTCGCCACAGTCCTGATCAGCCAGTCACTCTACCTGCTCAGCGGCTCCACGTCCTAATTCTTTGACTACTAGTGCCCTGGATCTATCGCTTGGGACCACCACTAGTCCCACAAACTTAGTCCTTTTTATGTCCATTACTTCAACTAGTCTCTAGCTAACTAACTATAGGAAGCAGACACTTACCCTAACACTAAGCCCCTCCCACTATGGGTTAATCCCAAACATTAACTCTAGCTTACCCTAATGCCATTACCTAACTACAGTCATCTATCTTATCCTATCTATCTTTTGTTCTAAGTAGTGATGGGCGAACGCGAACGTTAAAGTTTGGGGTCTGTACTGGACAGGTACCAGCAATAGAGAAAAATATATAAAATATAACTTTTAATGAATAAATATAAAATTAAACTACCCTTAAGGGGAAGGTGAGATTCTAGTGCAATTAAAAAACTCACTGTTAACCTTTATATGTTGTAGGCTAAGCACAAAGATGTCTATATGTAGTCAAGTGTATAGATTCCAATGCATGTATAGTACATACAAGTTTCAGTACTAAATACCGGATGACTGGACTGGGTCTGTACAGGACACCTAGTGTCCGTGCACGCATCCCAAACACAGACTTCTTACACAAGCATTGGCATGGCTGTGATTGGCCGGTGCAGTGTGTTAAAAAAAAATGTGGGTTTTTGAGAAGCGCAGGTAAAGCAAACAGCTGCAGCCTTCAGCTGTCTGCTTTATCTTGACTGGTTATCAGAAATAGAGGGGCCTCCATGCCATTTTTATTATTTTTGATACCCAGTCAAGGTAAAGCAGACAGCTGGGGGCTGGTATTTTCAGGCTGGGAAGGTCCATGGATACTTTGGCCCTCCCCAGCCTAAAATAGCAGCCCGCAGCCACCCCTGAAAAGGCGCATTCATTTGATGCATCTATTCTGGAACTTTGCGTGGTTCTTCCCGCTTGCTCTGGTGCATTGGCAAGTGGGGTAATATTTGGGGTTGTAGTCAGCTGTGTAATGTCTTCTGACATCAAGCCTAGAGGTTAGTAATAAGGCGGCGTCTATCAGACACCCAAATTAGTAACCCAGTAACTGAATAATTAAAAAAACACATACATACAGAAAAAATACTTTATTTGAATAAAGAATCCCCCACACTCCCTCGTTTACCCGCTTATTTATTTATTAAAAATAAATCTAGGAAGTTCCGACAGTAATCCAATAGTGAAATGTTCCACGACATCCATAAAATCCTATGGAGTCAAGTTCTCAGAAGGTTCTCAGAAGGAGACTTCATAGTTCACTCGTGTCAGTGACGGGCATGGAAGCTCTCACATTCCTGTCTTCCGCTGATCACGAGTATCCCTATTGAGCCTTTCTCTGAGAACGTTCTGAGACTCGTTTTTTTCCCATTTATTTATTTATTAATAATAAATAAATGAAAAATACTAGAAAATAAATGAAAAAAACAACTTGGGTCCCTCCTATTTTTAATAACCAGCCATGGGAAAGCAGACAGCTGTGGGCTGGTCTTATTATTCTCAGAAGCTGCCAATAGCCATAGACCTTCCCAACCTATTAATATCAGCCCCCAGACCCTCTGTCTGCTACTGTGTTTTATAGTGCTAGACAATAGTACTGATGCAGGGAAACGTACTCTCATGTTTTTGTACCCCCAAGAAACAGCTCTGAAAATAGGGCTTTCTTTTAAAAGGCTTGTTGACGAAAAGTCATAACGTTTTCACGTTCGTAAAACAGCAACTGATTTGTCTCAAGAAAAAACATGATAATTTTTGGAAGGCTTGATTAAAAAGCCTTTGTAATCATTTTGTGATAGCAAACTAGTTGTTGACTCAACAATAAGCAATGTTTTTCACTACTAGTTAAAAGGATAATACTTCATATTCAAAACAGTACAGCACACCTGATTTGTCTCCATAATGAAAGGGATAATTTTTGGACAGTTTATGAAAATGATATTGCAAAGCTCTTTATGCTCCCCAAACAGGTATAATATTGTTGTATCCGACTTTGAAAATGCCACATCTTCCATTTGCACCACATGTCTGTAAACAACAGTAGGGCATGCATTTGCCCCTGCAAAAGTGATTATTTTTAGATTGTTTATTCAATTTAGGTGATCTAAAATGTCTGATACTCCAGTGTGTTGTTAAATATGCTTTTGACTACTTCTGGTTACCATTCGTTTCCCCTAGCTAAATAAGTTGAAGTCATTTGAACATTAAATGGAATTAAAAACATTTTTAATTTGCTCGTAGGAGGAACTCATAGTATTCTCACATATTTTCCAGACAATTAAAAGCTTTTAATTATGATATTCGAGTAAATTTATTTGCCATGAATCAAATTACTCGCGGCAAATTCGAATTTCAAAAGATCTGTTCATCTCTAAGGCTGGGTTCACATTGCGTTTAGGCTGTCCGTTAGACGGACTGCGTTACACCACGGTATAATGTGGTGTAACGCAGTCCGTTAACGCTGCCATTGACCCCCATTGTCGGGCGCACCGCGACGCATGCCGTAAAGCGGCATGCGTTCGCGACGTGCCGTCATTCAGTGACGGAGCCTCGGACGCGGGCTGCAGCGTCTGGGCTCCGTCACCACTAGCACAGATGAATCATCTGTGCTAGCACACTGCGCTAGCGGGTATAGCATAACGCGATTGCGTTATGCTATACCATTACCAGCCCGTCAACGCTATAGTTTGAACAGGCTGGTTAAACGCAGTGTGAACCTAGCCTAACTGACACTGAAAGACCAGGGAAAACTGAGCTGAAGTTCCATTAGAAGGGTGAGGATTGAGCCTGTGCACTTTGTTTTTTGCTTACCTTTTGTACAACAGTAAGAAACTGAAATATCACATGGATTCTGACAATAAGCATTTTTTTTTATCAAGTCTCATCGATGTTTATTTATTATGCTTACTTATATGGCATGATCATATTCCACAGCACTTTACAGACGTTATCGGCTCTGTCCCCATTGTAGCTCACAATCTAAATTCCCTATCAGTATGTTTTTGACTTGTGGGAGGAAACGAAAGTAGCTGGAGAAAACCTACACAAACATGAGAAGAGCATGCAAATTCCTTACAGATATTGTCCTGGGGGGGGGATTTTAACCTGGGACCCCGGCACTGCAAGGCTATAGGCACCGTCCTGACCATAAATGTTTAGAATAAAACTCCACAAAACAGGATAAAACATACCAAAGAATGTATACTTGGCTTTCTGGCTCCAATACATATTTTCTCTTAGCTCTTTCTTGATACACCACTTTAAGTCTTCTCGTTTTTTCCTAATTAAAAGAAAAACAAGGAAAATGCCTCGGCAGAAATACAAGCTGCCTAATTATTATTTCTGCCTGCCTTCACCACATATAGTTCAGGTGGCATTTTTAAAAATGTACTACAAGTCATGAAAGACAAAATGCTGTAATTACATGTCAAATACTCAGAATAATATATTTATACGTATTTACACTTAGAGACTCAAATCTTTTTGTCAGGATGCACATTTGTTTACATGTTTATTAAGACAAAGTACCAGATTATATTATTATATCTTACTTATTCTACAGTACAGACCAAAAGTTTGGACACACCTTCTCATTCTAAGATTTTTCTGTATTTTCATGACTATGAAAATTGTAGAATCACACTGAAGGCATCAAAACTATGAATTAACACATGTGGAATTATACATTACACTTTACAAAAAAGTGTGAAACAACTGAAAATATCTCTTATATTCTAGGTTCTTCAAAGTAGCCACCTTTTGCTTTGATTACTGCTTTGCACGCAGAAAAGGTGAACGGATGGATTCTACATGCCTATTTCCCACCTGAAGCATGGAGGAGGTGGTGTGATGGTGTGGGGGTGCTTTGCTGGTGACACTGTTGGGGATTTATTCAAAATTGAAGCGGTGAGCGGTCCAGCTCACCCCAAACCATCTCGATTGGGTTCAGGTCTGGTGACTGTGGAGGCCAGGTCATCTGGCGTAGCACCCCATCACTCTTCTTCTAGGTCAAATAGCCCTTACACAGTCTGGAGGTGTGTTTGGGGTCATTGTCCTGTTGAAAAATAAATGATGGTCCAACTAAACGCAAACCGGATGGAATAGCATGCCGCTGCAAGATGCTGTGGTAGCCATGCTGGTTCACTATGCCTTCAGTTTTGAATAAATTCTCAACAGTGTCACCAGCAAAGCACCCCCACACCATCACACCACCTCCTCCATGCTTCACGGTGGAAACCAGGCATGTAGAGTCCATCCGTTCACCTTTTCTGCGTGCAAAGCAGTAATCAAAGCAAAAGGTGGCTACTTTGAAGAACCTAGAATATAAGACATATTTTCAGTTGTTTCACACTTTTTTGTAAAGTGTAATGTATAATTCCACATGTGTTAATTTATAGTTTTGATGCCTTCAGTGTGATTCTACAATTTTCATAGCCATGAAAATACAGAAAAATCTTTGAATGAGAAGGTGTGTCCAAACTTTTGGTCTGTACTGTAAATATGAACATTGTACTGGCACTTGCCTGTTTTTCACTGTGTGGAAATATAACTGATGTCATTGAATCTTTCACTTGCGCTGGCAGTGATAAGCTCCCGTCTCACACAGCGATCTCACATAGCGAGATCCTGCTGAGTCACTAGTTTTGTGACGCAGCACGATCTCCCAGCGATATCGCTGTGTGTGGCATTCAGCGACGATAAGCCCCCCTGCTGGGTATCGCTGATCGTCGCTGAATGTCTTGAACATTTTTTTGATCGCTGGTCTCCCGCTGGCCAGCACGCATTGCTGCGTGTGACAGGCGGGACACAAGAGATCCGCTGGTAACCAAGGTACACAGCGGGTTTCCAGGCACGGGGCTGTGCCTGGAAACCCGCTGTGTACCTTGGATACCACTGCCCTGATGCAGGGAGCTGGTAACCAAGGTACACAGTGGGTTTCCAGGCACCGCGCAGCTCCTGGAAACCCGACGTGTACCTTGGTTACCAGCTCCCTGCATCAGGGCGCTGGTATCAACGTACACTGCGGGTAACTAAGCAATGTTACCCGCAGTGTCGCTGTGCTGATCGCTGCCTGAGCTGCCTGTTTGGCAGCTCAGCAGCGATCATGTAGCGATACACCAGCGATCCTGATCGTTGTCGGGATCGCTGGTGTATCGCTATGTGAGACCCGGGCAATAGTCTCACAGGTGTGTCAAGATACTGACATGCTTATTATATGCATGGTTTCCGTCATGCCTAAATGCACTGTGAGTAGGATCAGCTTAAATGAACTGAGATGCAGACCCATTCCTTCTCTATCTAGAACTTAATTTTACATGTTCTAGATTAAAATTTGAATTGACGTTAATAACACTTTGCAGGGCATTTATAATATTTTTTTGTGATTTTTTTCCATAATAGAGTTGTTTTCAAAGGGTTTTTATAAATGCAAGTTTTCAGGATTTTTTGTCCAGGTAGATAATAATTTGATCTGCAATAATATTACAAATAAATCTTTTAAATAATTTTATGGCCGAAAGTATTGGCTCCCTTGAAATTGTTCCAGAAAATGAAGTATTTCTCCTAGAAAAATTATTGCAGTTACACGTTTTGTTATACACATGTTTAGTTCCTCTATGTGTATTGGAACAATACAAAAAAAGCAGAGGAAAAAAGACAAATTGGACATAATTTCACGCAAAACCCAAAAATGGGCCAGACAAAATTGTTCCCACCTTTCCAAAATTGTGGGTAAACAACTTTGTTTCAAGCATGTGATGCTCATCCAAAAATTCACCTATGGCAAGTAAGGGGTGTAAGCAATATGAAAATCACACCTGAAACCAGATAAAAATGGGTGAAGTTGACTCAATTTTTGCATTGTATGTCTGTGTGTGCCATAATAAGTATGAGGAACAGAAAAAGGAAAAGAGAACTGTCTGAGGACTTGAGAACCAAAATTGTTGAACAATATCAACAATCTCAAGGTTACAAGTCCATCTCCAGAGATCTTGATGATCTTTTGTCCACGGGGCTCAACATAATCAAGAGGTTTACATCCCATAGCACTGTAAGCTAATCTCCCTGGACATGGACTGCAGAGAAAAATTGAAACTGAAAGGTTGCAACGTAGGATAGTCCAGATGGTGAATAAGCAACCCCAATCAAGTTCCAAAGAAATTCAAGCTGTCTTTCAGGGTGCGTCAGTGTGAACTATCCGTCAACATTTGAATGAAATTACATGCTATGGCAGGAGATCCAGGAGGAACCCCACTGATGACATAGAGATATTAAAAACCTAGACTGCAGTTTGCCAAAATGTATGTGAGTAAACCAAAATCCTTCTGGGAAAGCATTTTGTGGACAGATGAGATCAAGATAGAGCTTTTTGGTAAAGCACATCATTCGACTGTTTACCGAAAACAGAATGAGGCTTACAAAGAAAAGAACACGGTACCTTCAGTCAAATATGGTGGAGGTTCAAATATGGTTTGGCTTTGTTTTTCTGTTGTTTCCAGCACTGGTTGCCTTGACTATGTGCAAGGCATCATGAAATCTGAAGATTACTAAAGGATTTTGGGTCGCAATGTAATGTCCAGTGTCAGAAATCTGGGTTTGCCACCTAAGTCATGAGTCTTCCAGTAGGACAATGACCCCAAACATACTTCAAGAAGCACCCAGAAATGGAAGGAAACAAAGAGCTGGAGAGTTCTGAAGTGGCCAGCAATATGTCCAGCTCTAAATCCCATTGAATGCCCGTGGAGAGATCTTAAAATTGCTGTTAGAAGAAGTCGCCTTCAAATATGAGAGAACTGGAGCTGTTTGAAAAAGGAAAATGGTCCAAAATTCCAGTTGAGAGGTGTAAGAAACTTGTTGATAATTATAGGAAGCAACTGATTGCAGTCAAATATTTATTCCAAAGGGCATAAGCCAAATATTAAGTTGAGGGTGCCAACAATTTTATCCGGCCCCGTTTTGTGTGAAATTATTTCCAATTTGCCTTTTATTGGCAGTTTTTTTTGTTGATCCAATACACACAAAACATATGTATAACAAAACATACAGTATTGCAATAATTTTTGTGGCGAAATAATTCATTTGCCGGAACAATTTCAAGGGTGCCAACACTTTCGTCCATGACATATATAAAGCTGTCATGTTACCTTTAAGGATTGCACAGTGGCCATTTAATTCAGGAAGTTATATGTGTGATACAGGAGGGGGGTATTCCTGAGGCCAGTTTCAGATGTCCTGATATTTCCGGTACCGGAAAAAACCGATACTGGAGATATCAGTGTCCGTGTGTCTGTGTGTACTACGTGCGGCACACGAGTGGCAACCGTGTGCCTCCTGTGTGCCGCATCAGGACCACACGGACGGCCGCCGGGGAAGATTCGGCTACTGTATGCACTGTTCCCTGTTATTACCGACAGCAGGTGTCGGATGATGGGGATAACAGTCCCAAAAGCCCCCACCTGCTCTCGTTCGGACTTTAACATACCGCTCATCATTCTCTTCTGCTCGCAGGCAGGCAGGGGAGAATGACAGCTAGCTTCAGCACCAGCCGCCGGGGAACAGCGGCTTATAGTAGCGCTACCTCCCTGGCGGCTGTCTGTGCACACGGAGGACAATGTGCACTGTTCTCCATGTGCACGTGTGCGGCACATTTTGCGGTCCGTGTGAAAACAGACATGTCTGCGTGTTTTGCACACGGACACACGGTCCATCAAAACACACTGACATGTACATAGACTCATTCATTTGAATAGGTCTACATGTGTCAGTGTCTCCGGTACGTGAGAAAACTGTCACCATACGTACCGGAGACACTGCCATGTGAAAGGGGCCTGAGAGAGAGATGCTCCATGTTGTTGCTCTTGATTGTCCAGCTAATGACGGATTAGAGCAGAGCTTTCCTTATGAAATTAGAACTCTTAAGTTGGGTAAATAAAGAGTTTTCTTAAAGTAACATCTGTTTTAATATAAGAAGAAATAATACAGAGCACAAAAGCTGTGTATACACAGTTGATACCAGAAGTTTACATATACTATATAAAGAGACACATATGCATGTTTTTCTCAATATCTGACATGGAATCAGAATAAACCTTTCCAGTTTTAGGTCAACTAGGATTACCATAATTATTAATATTTGCCAAATGCAAGAATAATGAGAGAGAGAGAAAGTGTTTTAAGGCATTTTTATTACTTACAGCTAAGTAAGAGAGAAAGGAACTACCGCAGTAATGCACACTACTCAGATAATGGAAAGTAGAAAAACAGTCAATTTTATTGGTATACAAAGAGTAAAGTAAAACACAAGTAAAATCAGAGTGACTCTGGTCCCAAACGCCCGCCCCTAACCATGATCAAGGTATATAATGAATAATGTCTCAAAAATAACAAAAACATGAAAATAACTGGAAAAACATATGATCATAAAATAAACATTTGGAAATATGTAATGGTCCACCTATGATGAGAGAACCTGTATGGATAGCAGAAAAAATATTAATGATACAAAAAATATATCAAATAATTATAAGCAAGCCCAAATAAGGGGTAAAATAGTCCCCCACCTGTGAACTAAAAAGATGGCTCCAAATCAATAATTGTGAAGAGAAACAAAAGCCATGAAAAAATCACTAGCACATGATATAAACCAGAACAAACCTCATGATAAAGGCATGAGAGAGCAAACGGGCAGTCAGGACCAGAGGACACCAAGGTCCACGCGTTACGCCGCAGCCTGTGGAAGCCGCACAGGCTGCGGCGTAACGCGTGGGACCTTGGTGTCCTCTGGTCCTGACTGCCCGTTTGCTCTCTCATGCTTTATCATGAGGTTTGTTCTGGTTTATATCATGTGCTAGTGATTTTTTCATGGCTTTTGTTTCTCTTCACAATTATTGATTTGGAGCCATCTTTTTAGTTCACAGGTGGGGGACTATTTTACCCCTTATTTGGGCTTGCTTATAATTATTTGATATATTTTTTGTATCATTAATATTTTTTCTGCTATCCATACAGGTTCTCTCATCATAGGTGGACCATTACATATTTCCAAATGTTTATTTTATGATCATATGTTTTTCCAGTTATTTTTCATGTTTTTGTTATTTTTGAGACATTATTCATTATATACCTTGATCATGGTTAGGGGCGGGCGTTTGGGACCAGAGTCACTCTGATTTTACTTGTGTTTTACTTTACTCTTTGTATACCAATAAAATTGACTGTTTTTCTACTTTCCATTATCTGAGTAGTGTGCATTACTGCGGTAGTTCCTTTCTCTCTTACTTAGCTGTTGTTTTTTCTACCGATCTGCACCTCCTTATTTAATTGTGTATAATTGGTGCGCCCTGCATTTCACATTATTATATATTTTTATTACTTACTGCACAGTCAAAAGTTTACATACAATAAGATTACTATGCCTTTAAACAATTCTGGACTGCCTATATGATGTCATATGTTTGGAAGTTTTTTTGGCAACAACTGACTTAATTAGAGACACACCTGTGGATGTATTTTAATGCACACCTGAAACACACTACTTGTTTGTGTAGCAACATGGGAAAGTCTCAAGGAATCAGCCAAGATATCAGGAAGAGAATTGTGGACTTGCACAAGTCTGGCTCATCCTCGGGTACAATTTCAAGATTCCCCAAGGTGCCTCGTTCAACTGTACAAAACAATTATATGCAAGTGCAAATAAGATGAGAATGTCCAACCATCATACTGCTCAGGAAGGAGACGGGTTCTGTGTCCCAGAAATGAACGTGCTTTGGTCCAACATGTGCATATCAACGTAAGGACAAAAGAAAAGACCTTGTGAAGATGATGGCGGAAGCTGGTAAGATTGTGTCATTATCCAGAGAAGCGAATACTATATAAACATGGGCTGAAAGGCCACTCTGTCAGGAAGAAGTCATTATTCCAAAAGAAACATAAAACAGCCAGATTAAAGTTTACAAATGCACACAAAGACCTTAATTTTTGGAGACATGTCCTGTGGTCTGATGAAACTAAAATTGAACTTTGTGGGCATAATGACCATCGTTACTTTTGGAGGAAAAAGGGAGAAGCTTGGAAGCCTAAGAACACTATCCCAACTGTGAAACATGAGGGTGGCAGCATCATGATGTGGGGTTGTTTTGCTGCAGGAGGAACTGGTGCACTTAACAAAATAGATGGTAACATAAGAAAAGAAGATTATGTTGCAGTACTGAAGCAACATTTCAAGACATCAGCCAGGAAGTTAAAGCTTGGACAGAAATGGGTCTTCCAAATAAACAATAACCCAAAGCATACTGCCAAAATGGTAACAAAGTGGCTTAAGAATAACAAAGTCAATGTTTTGGAGTGGCCATCACAAAACCCTGATCTGAATCCTATTGAAAATTTATGGGCTAATCTGAAAAGGCAAGTGCGAGCAAGGCGACCTACAAACCTGGATCAGTTACACCAGTTTTGTCTGGAAGAATCGTCCCAAATTCCGACCAACTATTGTGAGAAGCTTGTGAAAGGATATCCCAAACGTTTCACCCAAGTCAATCAGTTTAAGGGCAATGTTACCAAATACTAATGAAATGTTTATAAACTTTTCACTTGGCAGTAAGTAATAAAAATGCCTTCAAACTTTCCCTTTCTCTCGTTATTCTGGCATTTGGCAAATATTAATAATTATAGTAATCCTAATTGACCTAAAACAGGAAAGGTTCATTCTGATTTCATGTCAGATACTGAGAAAAACGTGCATATGTGTCTTTTTTATATAGTGTATGTAAACTTCTGGTTTTAACTGTATCTACAGTGGGTTCGGAAAGTATTCAGACACCTTTAAAATTTTCACTCTTTGTTTTATTGCAGCCATTTGGTAAATACTGAAAAAAAGAGAAATGTAGAAGTTTTTGCAAATTTATTAAAAAAGAAAAACTGAAATATCACATGGTCATAAGTATTCAGACCCTTTGCTCAGTATTGCGTAGAAGTACCCTTTTGAGCTAGTACAGCCATGAGTCTTCTTGAGAATGATGCCTGTTGTGAACACTTTTAATCTGGGTTCTGAATTTGGGCTCCCTCTGGTGGTTGCTGCTGGTAATGGAGCTGGTCTGGCTGACAGAAGTCAATCACCTGAGGAGGATGATTGGAGATCAGGTGTTACTGACTGGGGAGATTTAAGTGAGCAGCCTACCTTTAGTGGTTGCCGGTGATTTTGGTTTTCTTCCTGAACCTTTTGGAAGTCTGCTTGCTCCCTGCTTTGTCCTGCATCTTTCAGATAAGTTATTTGTCTTTTTAAATCTGTGGCATTTGTTGCCCTTTTGATTTTCTCTGTTTTCTACCTTGCTGATGTGAGTTCAGTCGGGTTCCCTGCGGGGACCTGTGCTGGACTCTGTTTTCATTTGCCACAGCTTATGTCAGTCCTTTCTGTATTTATAGTTCCCTGTTATTTCAGTATCTGTTGTTTTGCATCCAGTTCACACCAGAGTTCTTATTTAGTGGGGGAGAGGTCATGTGGCCTCAGTATTTTTGCATATCAGACGTGTTTGAATTTTTCTTAGGGTTTTTGCTGGATTGCAGACAGTATCCTTTCCTGTCCTGTTCAATCCACAGTTTGGGCACCAGCATTTGCTTACTTTATTTTCTGTCTGTGTTTGTGCTTCATCTGGCTCACCAGCAATATATGTTTGGGGCTATCTATTCCTTTGGGACTCTACTCTGGGGCAGTTAGCTTTCCCCTTTCTCTCTTTAGGCTTAGTTAACTCTTTGGCTGTGTCAAGGCGTCTAGGGCATCGTAGTTACGTCGCACGGCTATTCTAGTTGTGTTGTCAGTTTAGGGGTCTGCAATCCGCTAAGTTACCAACCTCTCTGGGTGTCTGGTTGCCTAGCCTATTTTTCCTATTATCCTCCTCGGTTACCGAATCATAACAGATGCCTCAAGTTTTTCACACCTGGATTTGGGGATCCTCTGCCATTCTCCCTTGCAGATCCTCTCCAGTTCCGTCAGATTGGATGGTAAACGTTGGTGAACAGCCATTTTCAGGTCTCTCCAGAGATGCTTAATTGGGTTTAGGTCAGGGCTTTGGCTGGGCCTGTCGAGAATGGTCACAGAGTTGTTCTGAAGCCACTCCTTTGTTATTTTAGCTGTGTGCTTAGGGTCATTGTCTATTTGGAAGGTGAACCTTCGGCCAAGTCTGAGGTCCAGAGCACTCTGGAAGGTTTTCATCCATGATATCTCTGTACTTGGCCACATTTATGTTTCTTTCAATTGCAACCAGTCGTCCTGTCCCTGCAGCTGAAAAACACCCCAATAGCATGATGCTGCCACCACCATGTTTCACTTTTGGGATTGTATTGGGCAGGTGATGAGCAGTGCCTGGTTTTCTCCTCACATACCGCTTACAATTATCACCAAAAAGTTCTATCTTCGTCTCATCAGACCAGAGAATCTTATTTCTCATAGTCTGGGAGTCCTTCATGTGTTTTTTTTTAGCAAACTCTATGCTGGCTTTCATATGTCTTGCACTGAGGAGAGGCTTCCGTTGGTCCACTCTGCCATAAAGGCCTGACTGGTGGAGGGCTGCAGTGATAGTTGACTTTGTGGAACTTTCTCCCATCTCCCTACTGCATCTGTGTGTCACGTCGCCGTTGGATTCAGTGGCTGGTGTTCCTGCCTCGGCCGCTGGGAGGCGCCGGACTCCTTCGGCTGGTGGTGCCGGTGATAGGAGTGCGGTATCCTCATATGGTTCCGCTCCTTTGATGTCGGCCTCTGTCGCTGCGCATCGCCATGTTTCGCCTGTGGGTAATGTTGGCGACAGAGAAGGGGTCTCTGCGCAGGCGTCTGGTGGGCATAGGCTTCGCTCTTCTGTCAGAGGTGAAGTGGTTGGTGTCAGTCATGCATCACCATCTGGCCTGGTTCTGGGGGCAGTCCAGATGAGGTCATCAGACTGTGAGCCTGTGAGAGGTAGCCATGCCCTTCAAATGCCTTGGAGCCTGGCTTGTAGGCCGCCAGATATAGTCTTCGTTTCCCCAGTGTGCTAGTTTGTTTTGCTATTGTATTTCTGACCTTTGCCTGGATTTCTGACTGTTCTACTGCCTGCCGATTTTGTACCTCTGCTGTCCGCCTGGTTTTGACTTGAACTTTAGCCTGAATTTCTGACCCTTCTACTGCCTGCCGATTTTGTACTTTTGCTTTTGCCTAGTTTTGACCCTTGGACTTCTGACTGCGCATTTGGTCTCGCTTTTTATTCCCTTCCTAGCGTCCTTCCTACTCCGGTCCACTGCTCTCATAGGCAGCTACCCCCTGGGCTTCGCTATAATTCCAGATCCCTGTTTGAGGGTAAAGGGTCTCGGGGTTTCTCGGGGTGCTGTCTTACCTGCAGTGGGCGGACGCCACACTGTGGAGCTCAGCCACAGTGATCTTGGGGTTCTTCTTTACTTCTTTCACCAAGACTTTTCTCCCACGATTGTTCAGATTGGCTGGATGGCCAGGTCCAGGAAGACTTCTGGTTGTCCCAAACTTCTTTCCTTTAAAGATTATGGAGGCATCTGTGCTCTTAGGAGCCTTGAGTACTGCAGAAATTATTTTGTAACCTTTGCCAGATCTGTGCCTTGCCACAATTCTGTCTCTCAGCTCCTTGGCCAGTTCCTTTGACCTCATGATTCTCATTTGGGCTGACATGCACTGTGAGCTGTGAGGTCTTATATAGACAGGTGTGTGCCTTTACAAATAAAATCCTATCAGTTTCATTAAGCACAGCTGGACTCCAATGAAGGAGTAGAACCATCTCAAGAAGGATCACAAGGAAATGGACAGCATGTTACTTAAATATGAGTGTCTGAGCAAAGGGTCCAAATACTTATGACCATGTGATATTTCATTTTTTCTTTTTTAATAAATTTGCATAAATTTCTACATTTATGGTTTTTAGCAATCAAGATGGAGTGCAGAGTGTACATTAATGAGATTTTTGCATTTACCATATGGTTGCAGTGTAACAAAGAGTGAAAAATTTAAAGGAGTCTGAATACTTTCTGAACCCACTGCATGTCTAACATGGTGATGTTACTACTTTTGAGTAACAAATTGTGCTGTATATGTTCTATTTCTATTCGTGTGTAATACTGTCATGTTCCTAGAAAAAAAAGGGTTAAATGTGGCACATAGTGTGTGGGCATCTGCTCAAGGATTCATGTTTCTTTTTGCCTTAAAGGCAGATTGTTTTCTAGATCATTAATGCCCTTTACATGGCTGCATGCTGACACAACCCTGTAGTTTATCTCCCCGCAACACCAGACAACTCTAGAAAAAAGGTCACTGACCTGTAAGATCAATGCTTGTGATATTAAAGCAACCAAGACTTGTTTGGTTCACACTGCTGCCTCTCGGGATGAGGTAAAGATGGAAGGAAGGGAATAAGGAATAAGAGGTTGTTGAAAAAGTCTGAATGAAAAAATTTAATTGAAATTCTAAAACTGAATTAGAAACTTGTTTATGATGCATTTTTTGGATCTCTGTCCTATTTAGGTAAAGTTCACACCTACGTTAGCTCTATTACTTAAGTTCCCTGCTATAACATTTGATTACAAATATGTGTATTACAACATTTCCTTCCAATAGACCATAATTGCTAACAGATCCATTATAATTTTCATACATCGTATAAAACCAGTGTTCTTGATGCCTTTTTAACAGTGACTTAAAGGGAACCTGTCATCAGGATTGTGCTGAGTAACCTACAGGCACTGTCAGGTTGGCGCCTTTCTACTGAATAAAATGACACCTGGGTGATGAAATCCGTCTTGTGGTTGCTGTTTAATCTGTATTTGTAGTTTTCAGTTAGTGAGATTCTTGTACTCCGGGGCAGCCTGTGTGGGGCCTTTTGTGGTGCTCTGCTTACATATTCATCTGTAAGGCCGGCGTCACACACAACCACAAAAAATCGGTCCGTTTTAGACGGTCGATTGTCGGATCAAAATGCAAACATCACACATCCTTCTGGCATCCGATTTTCCTTCAAAGATGCGATTTAGTCGCATGTGTGTGTACCTTGTAACATCCGATTTTCATCCGACTTGCGAGATTTTCTCGCAGGCTTGCAAAACTGACATATAATGGATCCAAAAGAATAGTATTTCAATCACAAAAAAAAGAATAGATATATAAACATAGAACACATATATATATATATATATATATATACATGTCATTGTGACATGTATATATACATATATTTATAGTTCCTAGACTTCTACATACTGTTATAGCCGCTAATTCAATTGCCGGCTTCTGTGAAATCACAGAAGCCGACATGAAATGATACATTGTTTCCACACAGTTAACCATGTCATTTCCTGTATTTTGATATTTGTTTAGAACTTACAATTACATGAGTGTATTTGTGCAAAATTTCAGACATGTAGGGGTTAATTAAAGGTGTAATTTCGTTGAAAAAAAATGCGTGGGCTCCCGCTGTATTTTCTCCACCAGACAGACAAAGCAAAGCGAGTGGGGGCAGATAATAACAGCCTAGGGAGGGTACATTTTTTGTGCCCCCCTGGCTACTAACATCTGCCCCCAGACACCCCAGAAAGGGCAAATCTATAATTAGATTCGCCCTTTCTGGCACTTTGCCCATCTATTCCCATTGCCCTGTAGCGGTGGCGAATGGGTTAATAATCTCTTAATGTCACCTTAGTATTGAAAGGTGACCTTAAGGCAGGTTAATAATTGAGAGCTGTCAATTAGACAACTATCAATTATTAATCCTATTGTATGATAGAAAAATCAAACACACACACTTTAATAAAAAAGAATTTTAATGAAATAATCACACAGTTTTTGACAATATTTTATTTTCCTGCTAAAACCATTTGCTGTAATAAAAATAAAATAAAAAAGCAAAATGATTCTTACCAATCCGAAGTACAGTCAGGTCCCACGCTGTAATCCATCAGAAAGGGTTAACAGGTTACAGGTCGCAGAGAGCTAATAATGCTGTCTCAGACCTGTATTCCTCTGAATGAATAAGTTACTCTCCCAGCGAAAGGAGAGGAATAGATTCATGAATGGAGCTTAATTGATTTATTGCCACTTTCACTTTAGTGACCTGACCTAAAGGGAAAGTGGACACAATCAATTAAGCTTCATTCATTAAACACATCCTCTCCTGTCGCCAGGAGAGGAACTTATTCATTCAGGAGCTTTGAGCTGAGCATGCAGGATTACTTGCACTGCTTGGCTCAAAGCTAGTTAACCCTTTGTGAAGGATTACAGCGTGGGACGTGACAGATCGGCGGAATAGGTAAGAATAATGTTGTTTTATTTTTTTTCTTTATTTTAGGAGATCAATGGCTTCGCACGGATTAAGTGTAAAATAAAATATGGTCAAAAAAATGTGTTTTTATTTCATTAAAATTATTTATTCTTAAAGTGTGTGTGTGTTTTTTTATTTAATTCAATAGGATTAATAATTTATAGTTGTCTAATTAACAGCTCTCAATTATTAACCTGCCTTAAGGTCACCTTTCAATACTAAGGTGACAGTAAGGTGAGATTATTAACCCATTCGCCACCGCTACAGGGCAATGGGAATAGACGTGCAAAGTGCCAGAAAGGGCGAATCTAATTATAGATTTGCCCTTTCTGGGGTGTCTGGGGGCAGATGTTAGTAGCCAGGGGGGGCATAAAAAATGTACCCTCCCTAGGCTATTATTATCTGCCCCCACTCGCTTTGCTTTGTCTGTCTGGTGGAGAAAATACAGCGGGAGCCCACGCATTTTTTTTCAACGAAATTACACCTTTAATTAACCCCTACATGTCTGAAATTTTGCACAAATACACTCATGTAATTGTAAGTTCTAAACAAATATCAAAATACAGGAAATGACATGGTTAACTGTGTGGAAACAATGTATCATTTCATGTCGGCTTCTGTGATTTCACAGAAGCCGGCAATTGAATTTGCGGCTATTACAGTATGTAGAAGTCTAGGAAATATAAATATATGTATATATATACATGTCACAATTACATATATATATTATATATTGTAAGCTTTCCGGGGGGTTTAGCTCTAGGATCGCTGTCTGGGTAGACAGAATGGCACGGAAACAGTTCATTCAGACAGCAGTTTGGTGAAAACTGGCCGCAACCAGTTTTATTAAAGTCCACAGCACACAGATAAAAACAAATCATAAACAGAAACCCTGGGCTTGTCTAGCCTCTAATTACACTTAGATAGATGGCCCTCTCTATCCGGGACCCAGACTCTACCAGTCTGTGCCCAAAACAACACATATCACATATGTTACCAGTATGGAGTTTCACAGACACTCCTCTTTATGTCCGAAGGCAACTCCAATGTCCAGACTTGAGATAGGTCACCTCCTATTCAGTCGCTATTCGCACGGATTCTCACTGCGACTACTCCTGTGTCCGGGGTACTTCCTGCACCCAGACTGAGATAGCTCACACTCTTAGAGACTGCTTCCTTGTGCCAGGACACCTCCCTGTGTCCGGGCTAAAGACAGCTCCCACACTCTTGGAGACACCTTCTGTGCCTAGACCCCTTGTCCAGACTGAATGAGCTCTCTGACTGTGCTCACAAGCACCTACTTCTGGCTTCCTAATCAACACCTGAGTGGATTCAGGTCTGAGCTGCAAGCGTGTACTGAATGGCAGGTGTAATGACCTTTCTTTACCACCAGGTTTACAAAGCCACACATTTCGCTCATACCAGTCAGCAAGGTACTTAGGTGAAATATACACCTCATTCACCACATATTCCTTCACTGTCTCACATATCCCCTCCCTCTTCTCCAGACCGGAGGGCTGGTCATCCAGACCGGAGGGCTGGTCAACAATCCAACAGAGACAGTGAACTCTGGACCAGTCATGGCCCTCATCAGCTTCATCCTCACCACTGTCATAGCCAACATCAGTTTTCTCTTCATCTGAAGCATCCGCACTACCCTGTACCCTCCAGGCCTATACTCTCTGCGGGCCTCGGGTATCCTGCACTGTTTCATCTTGACTTTAGTGCCAGCCTCAGTCTCGGTATAGTGGCTCACCAGATAAGTACGACCAGGCACGTCAGAACAGCTCTGCTGATTCTTCCTCAGAAACTTTCGTACCTCCTGTTTTTGGGGCACTGACCCTGTGTCACCAACTGTTACAGGAGGTATAGGGGTTTTCTCTAATTCCTCCTGAACTTTCTTTAGCACATCTACTTTCTTAAATATCCGTTGATTCATAAATTCTACCTCACAGAACCCAAGCGCCTCTGTCATGGTCTCTGACCATTCCGAGCCACACTGTTCAAACGATTGGCACTGTAGAGGGAACTGATCGTTTTTCTTGGTCGGTACACATAATTTATCCTCTTCTGGTACAGGCTCACTTTGCATAAGACTCAGAGCTCTTACTTCTTTCTCCAGGAGATCCTCATGGCTACGCATCTTCTCCTGTAGTTGTTGGACGTCCTTTACGTCTTCGGCCCTTTCTTCAGGCTCTTCTGGTAGGACATGCTCAGAAGCCCTACCATCAGTCTTCTTTTCCACCACGTTCTGCATCCCATCTGAGCTCCCGTGTATCTGCAGCGGCAACGGAGCGACACATCGCCCCTCCCACTCACTGGGACGTGGTTCAAGTGTAGACTCCATGAAAATGCGCCTGAGCTCACCAAGGCCAACCCGAGGTCTCAAAATCTCATCTTGGGATTTATCCAGATCCTTTGGGTCGCTCGAGAACTCCGATGGCGCACCGGGCGCCGAACTTCCGGCCCGAGCTTCGCAAGTCGCAGCCACGGATCCGGACAGTACACCGTCCACGCCGCTGTCTCCAACAGAAACATATTCCGGGGCAGAGTCATTCCCCACATCTTCAGTCTTGTTCCTCACATCTTCACTTGAGACATCAGCCTCTGGTGAGGCACCTGGCCTGGTGTCCACCACTTCCATGGCTTTCTCCACCTCTGCAGCATCACCTTCCGAGTCCTTGGCATGATGCAGATCCACACCACACACTGACAACTTCTCATCTTCAACAGCATCCACTTGTGCTGTGTTCAGTTTCAGAGTCCTGCCTTTAAAGCTCAGCTCTCCTCCTTTCACCTTAGTCTTCGCCAGGGAACCGGCCAACTGTAAAACATCTCCAGATGCCATCTTCTGTCTGGCTGTAAGGTCAGCATCAGCTTTCTTCTCAGGACTCTCAACCTCCTCTGCTACCATGCCTTCCTCATTTGCACTGGTTGCTTTATGGTCATCAGATAATTCACTATCACTATCTGACCCCTTTTTCTCAGCCACATCTGGCTCACTGTCAGGGCTATACACTTCATTTTCATTCACATCCTGCTCACTGTTAGGGTTATACAATTCATTTTCATTCACATCCTGCTCACTGTCAGGGTTATACAATTCATTTTCATTCACATCTTGATCTGGAACCTTAGTTAACATGTCATCCACAACATTAACTTCACCATCTGGTCCCTCAAGTATGTGACTATGTGACAACCCCAGCACTATACTTCTATATAGTTCAGGCACTAGGAGCTGACTCACAACCTCTCCCTGGACTTCAGTGTTTATGGCAACATGAGAGAACCTCTCCTCAGAGTCAGGCTCCTGGGAAACCTCATTTAGAACAATCATATTTTCCTGTGCTGTTTTAAGAGAGGGTTCTCGCCACTGCTCACTCTCAAAACCGTCACAGGACACAGGCAAGTCAGGGACACTCGGTTCCCGAGAACCACCATCCTCGTCTCCCAACATCACCTGCAAAGGAATTTCATCACTATCATTATCAGCATCAGCACCATTTTCATGGTCATCATCATTATCAGGATCATCATCATCATTAGCATTATCATCATCATTATCACATAATTTTAACATCCCACTAGCATCGTGTTCCGCCCCTCGGGACTGCGTACCCTCAGTAGGGGCTTCATCACACTGTCCATCAGAATCACCCCTCCCCAGAGATCCTTAGACCGGGGAAAGTCATTACCCAATATAACGGGTTGCACCAGGGTCTTCACTACCCCCACTTCACATGAAATCTCCCCGAGTTTGGGGACCAAGTCCACGGCAGTCTCTGGGTAGACTTTGGTGTCTCCATGGATGCACACCATACTCAAGTGCTTATCAGGGATGAAGTCCCTATCACTCAGGCTGTCACATACGGAAGTCACTGGACTCTCTGAGTCCAAGAGGGCCTGTGCTGGGCAGTCACTTACAACCACCGGGGACCCCTGTGGTCCAGTCTCTTCGGCTGAGGTGGACACACACACAGGTTCTGCGCAGAGAGAGAGGGATCTGCCATCATCACAACACATAGGCTCCCCCTCTATTGGACAGTTGGCTGCAATTTCACGCCAGCTCCAACACTGTCCATCACACTCTCCCACCCACATGTCCCCTCGGGCCTGAACCCGCTTATCAGCATACCCCATGTCCCCAACAGCTGGAACGCTCTTACCGCGAGAGTTCAGCGTCCGGGAACTCCGAAGTGACGACCTCTCAGACGGCTGTACCTCAGGAGGACGTGCTTGGGTGTAGCGGTCCACTATCACCTTTTCAACTCCATAATCAGGCCTGCTGACTGCAGACTCCCAACTGTATCTCCAGTCACGAACTCCCCTGGCACGGGCTGTCACCGTAACACCCAGCCGGGTAAGAATCGCCGCTTTCAACTTGGCATAGTCTTCGCTGTCCTGCTTGCTCAGGTCAGCCCAGACTTTTTGGGGTTCCCCAATCAGATAGGGTACGACCGCCATGGCCCATTCAGATAGTGGCAGATTCTCCTTCTCTGCCAGTCTCTCAAACCTAGTAAGATATACCTCCACATCATCACGAGGTGTCATTTTTCTCAAGGACCGTCTTACCGCCTTCTTTATAGCGGACAACGCCGGTGCCTTCACAACATTACTTCGGGACGCGGCACCGAAATCCTTTTTTGGTGCTGTCATCTGCTCAACAAATAACCGGTTATTCTCCTGCTGCTGCTGCAGGAATTGCTGCTGGGCCTGCTGCATGTGCTGCTGGTGCTGCAGGCGCTGCTGCTCCATGCTTCGCTGGACCTGGGCCAGGTACTCAACGAGTTCCTCCATACTGCCGGACTTATCTGTCTCAACCACGGCAGTTTTATGTTGCACATTAACTTGTGCCATTTGTTCAAACAGCGCCTCCATGCTGTCAGACTTCTCTGTCTCAACAACGGCAGTCTTCACTCAAGACATACACACTACACAGCTTTTTTTCCACAGAAAATTCAGCCTTGCTGTGCAACCACTTTTTTTTTTTTTTTTTCTTTTGCAAAGTCTATTAGGGCTACTGTCTCTTTAAGACTGCTCCACAAACTTTTCTTTTGCTGCTGCACCTTCCACAGTCATTTTCACAACAAGTTCAGCTTTGCTGTGCATACATTTTCTCTCTGCAGACCCTATCAGGGCCACTGTCTCTCCAAGACTGCTCCAAACAGACGTTTCTGCTGACACACACTTTTTTTTTTTTTCTGTTGCTATTTCAATAGACTTCACCTTTAATGCTGTCTCTCGCCACTGTGCTGCATGCACACTCCAGCACTAACTGTACCAGGCCCTGCGCTGCCCCAGCATTCTCCGCCAATTGTAAGCTTTCCGGGGGGTTTAGCTCTAGGATCGCTGTCTGGGTAGACAGAATGGCACGGAAACAGTTCATTCAGACAGCAGTTTGGTGAAAACTGGCCGCAACCAGTTTTATTAAAGTCCACAGCACACAGATAAAAACAAATCATAAACAGAAACCCTGGGCTTGTCTAGCCTCTAATTACACTTAGATAGATGGCCCTCTCTATCCGGGACCCAGACTCTACCAGTCTGTGCCCAAAACAAACATATCACATATGTTACCAGTATGGAGTTTCACAGACACTCCTCTTTATGTCCGAAGGCAACTCCAATGTCCAGACTTGAGATAGGTCACCTCCTATTCAGTCGCTATTCGCACGGATTCTCACTGCGACTACTCCTGTGTCCGGGGTACTTCCTGCACCCAGACTGAGATAGCTCACACTCTTAGAGACTGCTTCCTTGTGCCAGGACACCTCCCTGTGTCCGGGCTAAAGACAGCTCCCACACTCTTGGAGACACCTTCTGTGCCTAGACCCCTTGTCCAGACTGAATGAGCTCTCTGACTGTGCTCACAAGCACCTACTTCTGGCTTCCTAATCAACACCTGAGTGGATTCAGGTCTGAGCTGCAAGCGTGTACTGAATGGCAGGTGTAATGACCTTTCTTTACCACCAGGTTTACAAAGCCACACATTTCGCTCATACCAGTCAGCAAGGTACTTAGGTGAAATATACACCTCATTCACCACATATTCCTTCACTGTCTCACAATATATATATATGTATTCTATGTGTGTATACCTATTCTTTCTAGTCTTTATTAAAGCTGTCAGTGTGATTTTACAGTATAGCCGGGGATGAATTGCCGGCTTTTCTAAAGGACACCGATGCGATTTCATCGCAAGTCACACAGTGTGGTCCGTTTGTAATCCGATTTTTCATAGCTCCCATAGACTTGCATTGGCGATTGTCGACCCACAATCGGTGACAATCGCAGCATGCTGCGATTGTACACGGACGTTTAAAACGGACCACAAAATAACGGATACTGGGAGCTGCTCCATAGATTAACATAGGTCCAACTGCAATGCGATTTTTCATCGCATTGCAGTCGTCCGATTATGTCGCCAGTGTGACGCCGGCCTATGGCTTATAACTGGTCACTGATCCCCAGTGACCTGCACCCTATTTTACATACTGCAAAGAATTATGGTTTGAAAAAAAAAAATTCACATTCATCAGGCAGGCGACTGCGCCTGCGCTGTACCATAAGGTGGATGATATGGCTGTTTTCATGTTATTTAGAAATATAGTTTTGTTGTAAAAAAAAGCCGCTAATTCTTTTTTGTCTAGTAAAATGGTGCCGGCGGCGGCACCTGCGCAGTACCACCTATCTGAACGCGATAGATGCTATTGCACAGGCCCTGCTGCCAGCGCCATATTGATTAAAACATTTTTTTTTTACAAGAAAACTATATTTATAAACAACATGAAAATAGCCATATTATCCACCTTATCATGCTACAGTGCCTGCCTGATGAATGTGAATTTTTTTTTTTCAAACCATAATTCATGCATTATGTAAACTAGGGGGCAGGTCAGTGAGGGATCAGTGACCTTTCAGCAGTCTGCATTATGAATAGCTAATCAGAGCACCACATGAAGAACCCCCCATAGGCCGCCCCGAGGCACTGACATATCATTAACACAAAAATGAAAATAAAGATTAAAAAACAAACATAAGATGGATTTCATCTACCAAGGTATCATTGTAATCAGTATAACAGCGCCGACCTGACACTGTCTGTAGGTCACTGTGCACAATCCTGCTGACAGATTCCCTTTAAAGAAGACCTATCGATTATGATAAAAACATGAAGAGTGACATTAAAGAGAACCTGCCAGCACAATTTTGTAATGTAAAGTGCAGAAATGGCTGTAATGACGCTGTAATACTGATTAAATTGATACCTTTGGGGAAGAAATCCGCTTTGTGGTTCTGTAATGACCATTTAATGTTTTGTGCTAATTAGATTTCGGTGCACAGGGGCCGGACTGTACCCTGGACCTTCTTATCTGTGATCCCCTGGCCCCTCCGCGTGCCTCCGGTCTGTGACTGACCGGCCTAAGCATAATAAAATTCTTCATAATATCTAGTACTTTTCTCCTTAAGTATGAAGACATCTCTGCCAAATAATTCCTTCATCATTTTACATTTGCTTACACGTCTACTGACAATTCTGCAGACAGGTCGCAGTGACAGGTAGACCCGACACCCAGCAGGGGAGATACAGCGTTACATAGCAAGTCGATACCTGGATTGCTTGCAGGATCAAGCAGCTGGAGCCATAATCTCCGGAGAAGGAGAACAGCGCAGCGGCTCTATTAATGAAATCATTATTGTTTCAGGACGCGTCTCCTACCAGACTGATGCATTACACTTTTTCATCTAAAAAGGTTTATAAGGTTTAGACTCCATCTACATCTCCAGCGGAAAGAAGCACATTGTACGTCCGCCAATAAAGCTGAAAGCAGATAACCATATTTACCGGGCAGCTCTTACTGTACTCACGGCCGCACCAGTCAGTCCCCTACTTCTAGAGATAATTACATTTTAATCACTAGGTGGTCAAGATGTCAATAGGGGTAATCTGATCCAGAGAAGTCATTAATCTTCAATATTGGATTGTGTGCTTGGAAAGGTGCTCTTTCTAGTGACAACACTTCATTGACTGCAATTAAACTGATATGAACAAAAACAGAATAAATTGTAAAAACACATCTACAATATTGCCATGAACTTCAATGGGCTGAAATAACAAATAAGCAAAGAAGATTCAATATATAAGTTTGGACTATAGATTTGTAGACTGGCGGCTTATATTGTCTCACTAGCTGTAGTACCCGGCTTCGCCCGGGTTAATTAATAACTGCTGTTAGCTGTAACAAAATAGACTATGTTAACAAAAATTTATTCTGCACATAAAAATCACACACCAAAACGTGCGGGGGTTAAAATTTCCATTCAACACATAGCCTATGATGCTCCTGGGGTTGAGATGTGCGGGCATGCAAAATTTCATGCCCGTAAGTACAACGGTGCAGATTCCTATCCCGGGCCAAAATTATTTGCCGATTTGGAATGCGCGGGGTTAAAATTTCGACTCAAAACCTAGCCTATGACGCTCCCGGGGTCGAGACGTGCGGGTGTGCAAAATTTCATGCCCGTAAATGCAGATTCCTATGCCGGACATACACACAAGCATTCAGCTTTCTCCCCATTATGTAGATAGGGCCAAAATTGTTTGGCGATTTGGAACGTGCGGGGGTTAAAATTTCCATTCAACACATAGCCTATGATGCTCCTGGGGTTGAGATGTGCGGGCATGCAAAATTTCATGCCCGTAAGTACAACGGTGCAGATTCCTATCCCGGGCCAAAATTATTTGCCGATTTGGAATGCGCAGGGTTAAAATTTCGACTCAAAACCTAGCCTATGACGCTCCCGGGGTCGAGACGTGCGGGCGTGCAAAATTTCATGCCCGTAAGTGCGACGGTGCGGATTCCAATCCCGGACAAACATACCCACATACATACACACATACATACATTCAGCTTTATATATTAGATTTCTAACAGTACGTGTTTTAATTAGAGCTAAGCGAGTCGTCTTTCTGGTTCAGTGTAATGTTAAAGTGTTATTTCTGTTATCACTATTGTCTCCACTGGAAAGGTGGTAACGAGTAGATCAGTGTAAAGGTACTGTCACACTAAACGAGATCGCTAACGAGATCGCTACTGAGTCACCGATTTATGATGCAGTAGTGATCTCGTTAGCGACTTAGCTGTGTGTGACATGTAGCAGCGATGTGGCCCCTGCTGAGATGTCGCTGATCGCTTATGAACGTTCTGAGCCGTTTTTTGGTCGTTGGTGTCCCGCTGGTGAGCCTGAATCGCTGATTGTGACACCCTTTATGAACGACTTCACCAGCGTCGCAGGTGGACTAGGTTTTCCCAACGACCGCAGAGGTCGTTATACAGATCGCTGATGAGATGTGTTTGGAATCTAACTAGCGACCACATAGCGATCACACTAGCAATCTCGCCAGGTCGTGTCATTGTCTTGATCGCTGGTGCGATCGCTAAGTGTGACAGTGCCTTAAGGCAGGAGTCACACTAGAGAGGAATATGGATGAGTGCTGTGTGATAAAACATCGCATAGCACTCGGACCGCTGTTAATCTATGGGCAGCTCCCATCACCGTTTTTTTTCTCGAACGTTTTATACGTGCGAATGAAATCACAGAATAATGCGATTTGCAGCGTATATCGGCCGAGTCTCGCCAATGCAAGACTATGGGTGCAAGAAAAAAAAAAACAACACCACATGGACCATCAGTGTGACTTGCGAGATATACACAAGCATTTTCCAGGTCATGGATCCATTATATGTCCATTTTGCAAGTCTGCGATACAATCAAGGCATACGGATGTCACACGGATACTTAGAAGCAAGAAAATTGCATCCTCGCATTGCAAACGGATTACACACGGATCACCGTACAGAGAACATTTGTGCGTTTCTCGGCCATCAAAATCGGACCGATTTTTTTGTACGTTAAATGTGACTGCAGCCTTAGTCTTATTAATGGAACTCCGACCACCACAATAAGGGTCCAAAAGTTCCATGAATGACTGTTATCTTACAGGAACCCATAAGCCGAAAACAAAGCAGCAAGGCAACTGCTGTTTTCACATGGGACATACCAGTGGTACCAACGGTCACACCTCCACCGGTCACACCTCCTGCGGTCACACCTCCACCGGTACACCTCCTGCGGTCACACCTCCACCGGACACGCCTCCACCGGTCACACCTCCTGCGGTCACACCTCCACCGGTCACGCCTCCTGCTGTCACACCTCCACCGGTCACGCGTCCTGCAGTCACACCTTCACGGTCAGCCTCCTGCGGTCACACCTCCACCGGTCACGCCTCCTGCGGTCACACCTCCACCGGTCACGCCTCCTGCGGTCACACCTCCACCGGTCACGCCTCCTGCGGTCTCACCTTTACCGGTCACGCCTCTGCGGTCACACCTCCACCGGTCACACCTCCTGCGGTCACACCTCCACCGGTTACGCCTCCTGCAGTCTCACCTCCACCGGTCACACCTCCACGGAACTACCATTTACCACCTATCTAATGGATAGCTGAGGTTATTCATAGTTTCCCATCAGAATAACCCCTTATGAGATGTGCTGAAGCTTATTCGAAACAAGCAAAGTTTTCAAGTCAAAGTGCTGGAAGAGGTTGTTTCAGATTACAAAAATGAGTTTGCTGTTTCTGGATACAGAGCCATATCTGCCGATAAATTGCTACTGGTACTGCAACTCAGTCATAGTCACGTGAACTGGGGGGACCTGTAATACCAGACGCAGCCAATTGACAAAAGGGGTGCTGTGTCTGAAAACAAAGCATCCACTTGGACAACCCCACAAAACTATTATGAGTACAATTAGTCATTTTCAGTCTGAGCATTAATTTCCTAGTCAATATTATATCAGTGTTTATATCTCATAAATGCATAGCTACACTTAGTAGATTTCATGTATCACTTGTGATTTCTTTCACATCCATGCTGTGCAAAATGAAAACAAGTTTTTGATTTTTTTTTATCCCTAATAGTGTGGTTTTTCTGGTTGCAGATCTCTCAGCTGATGACAGAGACCGGCAGGGAAGGTCTTACTGAGGCCGCTCTGAACCGCTACAATGCTGATAAACCTGCCATATACAGCTTCCCTGCAGCGCACACAACATATGTTGCCAGTGAACCATCCACAGGAACCTCGGTGGCTGCATCCTTTTTTGCCAGGTAAGTCCACCTATTAATCATAATCATGAGGGTGCACTTTACTATGCCTTTACTTCTACAGTATTCTAGTATATTGGCTTGTTACATTCTATACTCTGTTTTCTAAGTAACCAAAAAAAGGTCAAAAATACCAAAAGCATTTTGTTTTTAGTCTCAGATGGGACTGTAGATTTTTCAACTTCATCGGTAATGGATCCAGACCCTTCTTTTACATCTGAATTCTCCTACCAGAGAAATATCCAATGAGGTCAATGCAACTATTCTGTTGTCTCTCTCTATGGAAGGATGACACCACTATGTGACCTTCCATAGCTGTAGGGCTCGTTCAAACGAGTGTATAATACGGATGTGTTCTGTCCGAGTAACAATCAGCTAGCACACTGACTAATATAATTCAATAGGGCTGGTCAGATGATAGCTTTATCACATGGACCAAGTGTCCTTCTGAAAAAAATTGCAGCATGCCCTAGTCTCTCCCGATTCTTGCCCAGTCAAGTCTATGGGTGCGTAAAGAAAACAAAATACTGAATATCTGTGTAACATCCAATTTTACGGCTACATTGCCATTGTTAACCTAGGAAACGTTTCTGTCCAGGGTATGTGGAAAGGACATTCCTGTGGCTTAGACTTAGTTCATGGAGAATTATGAATTATAGCACCCGGAGCCTCTAGATAAGCCAGTCAAGTTCACAGATCTGTATGTGAATAGAGCCTTAGTGCAGTTGAGTCTGAGATGGAGGAAGGGTCTGGTGCTACACATTTTTTGCCATATTCAGGGGACTGTCAGTCAGTCTCAAGGTTTTAAAGTAGGTTAAACCCTATTTTCCAAGATTTGTGCATTGGAAGTTGAGGGATGTGCTATTTATTTCCTTTATATAATACGGTAGTCCGTTATTTTTGCACATAGTTGTTATTGTAATAGTTATTCACAGTCAGAATTCGGTTATCCCCCTATAACTCTCCTATTAAGTCTAAGTCACGCTGGTTGCTTCTCCCATTTCTGAAAGACTGGTATTTAGACTAAATGGTAAAATTGCAGTAATCTTGCCGAGTTGTTGCCAAGGAAATGGACAGTGATGAGCACCGTTAAGATGCTAAAATTGTTCTAACCGAAATGTAAATCTCTTCTGGGATTTGGCGTAGCAACATCTGATAGACTGCAGAAACAAACAGAACAGTATCCAATTCTTAAATGAAAATCATTTTTCAATCAGGTGGGACTGGAGCAAGTGGCTTCAGATATGTGTATTGTAAGTATGTGTCCGACACAAGTCAGCAGCATTCTTCTTTAATTACAGCACAGATACATTTTAATGTATTAGGTCTGCTTAGAACAAGGTTAAGCGCAAAGGCAGGGGATCCAAAACAGAGCCCAGAAGTCATGGAAGGACAAGCCATTCTTCACTGCCTGCACTAATGCCGGAGAATTAAACAGCTCCAGAGTCAGGATTCTGTAATTCCTTACTGACAAGAGTCTAGCAAATCCAGTCCTCTCGGGATCGCAGGTCTGCAAGCTAGTAATTGTACAGACAGCTCACTCTTTACTTCTTGTGGGCCCTTATGGTAGGTCATACTTTGACCTTGAAATTCCATATGTGATTGAACAATTCAGCTGCTTTTAGTTAGGAGACTGCGTGCAGGATATTTTTTTCTGATGATTGTTTTAAATCTAAAGACAAACCATGGAGAAATTGTGTGAGAGTCCATTTACCTGTAGTTGTTTTTGGAAGGAATTTTTTTTTACATTTTTGGGTGTATTGTACAGATAAGATGAGGTTATAAATATAGTTTTAAGGGGAGGTTCACATGACCGTATAAAAAAGCATTCAGAGTTTCATCCAAAAAAGCAGGAAGATTTTTTTCTCACTTGTCATCTGTGTGCAGTCCATGTACAATCTGCTTTTTTTTTTTTTTTTTACAGCAGCAGCTTTTAATCATTGTCAAGATCATTTACGTTTTACTATGTTACAGAATTGCAATATATCCACAATGCACCTATAGACTTGAATGGGCGAGTCTCATCTGATTTCCGAAAGAAAATGAAAGTGTCATCGGGGAAGAAAGTGCTCATCAGTGATGCTCGTTTCAGGAGGTGGGCTAGTTCCTGCTATGTCTCTGCTCGCTGTCATTGTGTGATGTGCACAGTGACAGCGCACGCTTTGTGTTGCCTGCTCAGATCAGCAGTGATGAGCCAGAAACACAGAGAAGAGCAGGTGTCAGAGTACCCAGCGGTGTGCAGAGAACAGTGACGTCACTTGCTCTCACTATGCAGATAGCGCAATAATAGCTCGCAGGGACTAGCCCCACTCCTGAAACAAGCATCACTGATGAGGCTTCATTTCAGGGAGGGGCAGGGGCTGCGGCAGTGACTGCAGCCTCTGCCCCCCCGCAACCCTTACTGAACATGTGACCTTGGCCTAAGGCCTCTTTCACATTTCGGCGGGCGCCTGGCGGCGCCCACGGCATTTTGCCGCAGCGCCGCATCTGAAAATCTGTTGCGCCGCATGCGGCTTTTTTCGCATTGACATGCATTAGCGCCGGATGGCGCCGCATGTCAATGCGTTGCATGCGGTTTTGTCCGGATGCGGCGCAAATGTACATTGCGGCGTCCGGAAAAAACGCTGCATGTAACGTTTTTTGTTTTTGCCGGATGGTTTCTTATCTCTCCAAGCATCAGAAACCATCCGGCAAAAACCGCATGCGGCCGCCGGAAGTGTGAAAGGTGTTCACATGCGGCGCTGCGGCAAAATGCGGGGCGCCGCAAGGCGCCCGCCGGAAATGTGAAACTAGCCTAAGGGCCACAGTAGCAGAGAATCCTTAAAAGGGTCTTTCAACAGAGTAGCTGCAGCATTCATGTGCATTCTAGTCGTGATAAAGACACTGATATTTTTATCTTTCGCAAGCAGTTATAACTTACCAGTTATAAAATACAAAAATCAAATTAATGTCCAATGTTTAGAGCTCCCAATAAGATAAGCAATTCAATGATTAACAGGAAAAAGAGAATAGACGAGAGGTGAGATGCGCATGTCACAAGACAAGGGGTAAAAATGAATGGGAGGGTTAGAGCAAAAGCGATCAGGGAGAAAGGTGTTGCGGTCATGTCTTGATCAGGTGTCTTGGTAGTTGTTGGTGGCATCATAGACTTCTCAGGGATCCAAGATCTTTTGCAGATTTGTCCAGGGTGTTGTTGAGGGAGGGCATAAAATGTTTCAATGAGCGCGACTTCATTCATTTGACCATTTAGATCCTGGCGAATGGGAAAGAGTCATTCTGCTAACTCTCCCACCATATTTAGAAAGGGTTGATAAGACTACATTCCGAGAAGATATGAATGAGGGATCCATTATGCACTAAGCACCTCCGGCAGGTGTGTGGTATTGATGGGCTTAGATAATGAAGGAAAGCTTAGCTATGGTACCAATGTATGAGTAGTTTGAATTGCTTTTCTTTGTAGGTGATACATATAGATAAATTAACTGCTTGGTCCCAAATAGTTCTCCACATTTCTGGGGAGATATTTATGCCAAGAGCCCCTCTTCCCATTTATACATATATTTCTGGGGCAGGGGTGGCTGCTGTAGGGGAGAGTAGTATTTGGTAGATTGCGGTGATAACACCCTTGGTAGAGGGGTCATGCCAGCATAGTCTACAAAAGAGTATTGGGGGTTTGACTGTTTGGGAGCCAAGGGTATGAATAAAATATTGGTGGCCTTATTGGTAGTGGAAATACTCCCCAAAAGGTGACTTATCAGAGCTGAACAACCTCCCAATGGAGTGTAGTTCAAGGATGAGGGTATAAATCATATCCACTAGACTGAAAATTCTCACTGTGGACAAGTGTCTGACCATTCTGGTTATAAGGCACTCTGGAATCACTGGATTGTAAAGGAAATTAATCATACGGGATCAGATGGAGGCCATCAAGAAGCCTGTTTGACAAGAATACCACGAGTTATCATGAAATACATTGGACCTACAAGGTGAATATAGGCCCTAGTAGGAGTGGGATGCCATAAGAGGATATTGGAGTGCTGGAAATAGCCACAAGTCTTCAGTTTTAACCACACAAGCATAACAAAATAGGCCGTCCAAGAGGGGATTGGTCTAAGGTGGGTGGCCTAGTAATATTTTTGCAGATTCAGAATTGCATGGTCTCTCTGTGACCTTCCCTAGAGCATCACTGACCTTCGTATTCCGTTGCGTTTAGTGATCTAGTGATCCATATGTAGCCAAGTTTTCTAGTTTGTAGAGATGAAGGGTCCTCTTTAAATGGTCCGAGATCATGGCGTAATCATTGTTTCCAATCAACACCCCGATAAGATTGTAGTAAGCAAATTAGTTGCCATGGCAAGCGAGAGTCTGCTGAAGGTGCTTAAAGGGGTATTTCCATCTCCAAGATTCTATCCCAATGTGTATTAGGTGTAATAATAATATAATAATAGTATTAGGAAATATTTAGAAATGTTGTACAGTTCTTATGATTTGCTATATCGTGTACTCCATGTGCAGGCATTACAGTAGCTGTATCCATGGCTACGACCACTTACATAGTGGGAATTAGTTGTTAGTGGTCATAACCATGGATACTTAAGCTACTGCAATGCCTGCACATGGAGTAAGCGACATCAGAAGAACTATACTACTTTTCTTATTAGAAGTATTTGCTAATATTATTATCATTACATCTACAATACTACATATTGGGATAGAATCTTCATAGAATGGTAGAGTTGGATCTCCAGGGTCATCGCGTCCAACCCCCTGCTCATAACAGGATTCACTAAATCATCCCAGACAGATGTCTGTCCAGCTTTTGTTAGAAGACTTCCATTGAAGGAGAACTCACCGCCTCTTGGAGGTGTGAATACCGCTTTAAGGTCTTAATGCTACTCCAAAGACTTGCTGTATATCTGAATGCCCAATATCAATAAATATATTTTATAAGGGAACTGTACAGTATATAAGCACATATTGTTAGCTCCAATCTGGATAATTCATATAATAGATCCACTTATACAAAATGACTGTGTAAAAGCATTTATTATTAGGAAATTATTATTATTTTATTATTATTATTATACATTTATATAGCGCCATTTATTCCATGGCGCTTTACATATGAAAAGGGAAAAATATAGACAGATACAATAAACATGTGCTAGACAAGGGACACACAAGTACAGAAGGAGAGAGGACCCTGCCCGCGAGGGCTCACAGTCTACAGGGATGGGTGAGAATACACTAGGAGAGGGTAGAGCTGGTCGTGCGATGGTTGAGGAAAGCTGCTCAGAATGTGAATGAGAAATACAGATGGGTAACAGACCAACCTATACAGTATGTGGAGTCCACATTAATTACAGAAGGACAATTGTTTGGAGCACAGCTGGGACAAATATACAAACAGCCTAAACGCTAGATGTGGAGTCGTCACAGGCATCGGCCCGAGGAAGGGGCTGTTTTCACTTAAAAATGTTGTACACGGCAGCTTATATCATATGTAATATGATTGATGTCATTTTCCCTATTATCCTCTTTCTCTATGAGGGAGGTTGTTAGCTTATATTAGAGATGAAAGGCTGCAAAGTCATGAAGTTTGGTCTACAGGATTTTTAATAACGAATTGGCATAAGCATATTCATATGGAGCCCAATTCTTTGTATAAGTCCGGGTTCAGACCAGCATATAAAAAAATTGTCCTATTTCCATCCAGAAAAAAAAAAAAAACCATAATTTTCATCCATATTGTCATTTGTATTCCATTGGTGTGTCATCCCGCTGAAGGTTTGAAGGCATCTGTGAGATTGACGTTTCAGAGTAGACCGCGTTCTGTATGAAGGAAGCAGATCCAGAGTGGAATAGTATTTTGTAGTTTTTGTTTTTACGTGTTTCGTGTTTGCACCCAGCTCTTTTGTAACACAATTGAATAGGTGAGTCTCATGTGATATATGGGAGAGTATAGTATATGCTGCAATTTTTTTCACAAAGACATCTGTCGGTGTTAGAAAGAATGTAATCTGAAGAGCCCTATTCAATAAGTGGGTCAGTGTGGCTGTCCGTGTGTACTGTCTGTTTTCCTTGTGCTGTCCTTGTGCTGTCACTGTGCTGTCCGTGTGGTGTCACTGTGCTGTCCGTGCGCTGTCACTGTGCTGTCCGTGTGCTGTGCTCTGTGCCAGAGGTGTATCTAGGCTTTCTGGCACCCGGGGCAAGAATTCGGTTCGGCGCCCCCCAAGCACACATGCGATTTGCACACTTAGTCATGTACCGGCGAGCTGCTCTCCCTAATGCTCTCAATGTTCAGTGAAAAATTGAGAGAAGCAGGAAGAGAAGCTCGTTGTCACCGGACCATAAGTATGAAAATCACATATGAGTGAAGTGTCCATGTGATGACTGCTGGAACCTGCAGAGCTGAATCCTGACATTGCAGCTTCTGAATTCTCACAATGCTCTGCACACTTTTAGGATTCTCCCTTACCGGTGGCAAGAGTACAGGGACATGTCAGCACAGGCATGTGATTTTTATACTTCTGGCCACATTCCGACTAGACGTGCCCGGCCTCGCTCCGTTCATTTTCACTGAGTGAGGCCACATGTCTAGTCAGCATGTGACCGCATGTATGTAAATCACCGGCACGAGAGAATCCTAACAGCGTGCAGTGAGCACTGTGAGAATTCTGAAATTGACTAATTCTCATGTTTTTATTTATGTTAGGAGCATTAAAGGGGTTGTCCAGTTTTGTGCTGAGTCTGCAGTCATTCTATATGACTGCAGACTCAGCACAAACCTGGACAACCCCTTTAATGCTCCTAACATAAATAAAAACATGAGAATTAGTCAATTTCACAAATATTTACATCCAGGTACCTTATAGATGACGTTGTCTCCGGAGTCGTTCTCCTTTTCTTCTTCTTGTCCAGACTCCACTATGAGTTTTCTCATCCACAGCCGTCTCTGCAGACTTCCATCTTCTCCGGTCTTCTGCACCAACTCTACACATGCCGCCCTTAAAGACAGAAGAGTCATTATAATGCTTCTAAATAAAAATATCTGCAATATACTGTCACCTCACACTATTCCTCTCCTCCTCTTACTGTCTCCTCTCACATCCCCTGTTCACCATACTGTCTCCTCATATATTTACCCCCTCACTCTCTATTCTGTCTGCTCACACATACCCCTGACTCCCCATACTGTGTCTGCACACATCCCATCACCCTCACTCCCCATACTGTGTCCACATACATTCACCCGTTCACTCCCCATACTGTCTGCACCATCCCCCACTCACCATACTGTGTCTGCACCCACCCCCATACTGTTTCCTCATACATACATACTCTTCAGTGTCCTCAAATCCTCCCACACACATTAAATGTCCCCATCCCAAATCCCCCCCACACACATTAAATGCCCCCATCCCCACTCCAAATCCCCAAGTCCCCCTATCCCCACTCCAAATTCCCCCACACACAAAGTAGCCCCCCATCCCACTCCAAATCCTCCCACAAAAATTACCCCATCCCACTCCAAATCCCCCTACATAAAGTATCCCTCATCCCCACTCTAAATTCCCCCCCCCCACAAACACATTATGTCCCCCGTTAATCTTCGATGGTTTCTTCAGCTCAACAGTGGAGCACACTTACCACCAGTGTTCCCCCTTCTGGGCGCTGCCGGCTAGTGACGTCAGCAGCGTGATCACATGACCGTGGTCAGAGCTGCAATTGTACTGGCGTCTGTATAGTCCCTGGGAGCCGGCACGCGCAGCTTCTCTGACAGCTGGCACAGGGAACCGCCGACTTCCAGGCCGGGGGCGGCAGAATGCAGCCGCGGGGGAGGTACTGCGGACCCCCGCATTAGGTGGCCCGACTGCACCCCACTGCCGGTTGCGCCCGGGGCACGTGCCCCGGCTGCCCCCCCTGGATACGCCTCTGCCGTGTGCTGTCACTGTGCTGTCTGTGTGCTGTCCGTGTGCTGTCCATTTGCTGTCCGTGTTGTGTCCAACGAGCTCTAAAAATTACATTTATTTCTAATTTAGCTACCATACCTTACCTGAAAAGTTGATTTTAGTAACCTCAATTAGCATAACACTTCACCACTATGTGAAAAAGTTTCACAAAATATTGATTGCCTTTATATATTTACTGAATTATCCAGGGGTCAAATCAGGGAAATACCCAGCCACCTATTACCTCATATAATAGTCTGAAAAGCAGCCATGATCTTAAAGTCGTTGTCCACTATTCGGTCAACCCATTCTCAGTCTTAATGTCTGCCCCCATTAAAATAAAAACACTTAGGCCGGCGTCACACTAAATGTATAGAAAATCGTTCCGTGTCTCCCTGCTGAGAGTCGCACAAGTGTTCTCCGTATGGTCATCCGTGGTGTAATGTGCTTGCAATGCGATGATGCGATTTTCTTGCACCTATGTATCCGTATGACATCCATATGACATGCGTATGGCTTTACGTTTCTCACTGATTTTCCCCATTGAATTAAATGGCTCAATAGGCTGGAATGAGGAAAATGTGTGCGTATTTGTCGCACACTGCATGGATGGTCCATGTGGTGTCCAAGTTTCTCGCACCCATAGACTTGCATTGGCGAGACTCTGGTGATATATGCTTACAATCGCACGTCGAATACGCCTGAGAAAAACTATGGTGATGTGAGCTGCACCATAGATTAACACTAGTCCGAGTGCTATGCGATGTTTTCTCGCATAGCACTCACCCGTATTCTACGGTAGTGTGACGCCGGCCTTATACTCACCTCCTGTGCCGGCGCCATTCCAGCAGTGTCGACACTTACGGTCCCAGAGCTCCCATCAACAGGAAGTCAGGACTGTGGCTGCTTTCACTTCCTCTTGTTGTTCGATTTGTCCGAAGGTGGGGACAGTGCTGATTGGCTATTTTTGTTGAATATTTAAGATTAACAAGCGGTCTGCTCTTTTTGTTTTCAATTAAAGGGATTATTCAGCTTTGTCAGTGATTTTCCTCTTACATAAAAACAGTCTGATTTTCATCAGTGTTGTGGAACAAATTTTCAATTGTGTATGTTTTTTTTAAAGCTTTTCGTCTTTTTTTTTTCCGTACAAAACGTTTTATCAAGTTTCCCTTATCAAACAAACATGAACCTCAGCCAGCACATGAATGGCATCCAAGTGCTGTCTGATTTTTTCGCTGACCAATAGAATTGTCTCTGTGTTTTTGTTTGCAAAAATACCCAGTCATGCGAATGGCCCCATTAACTATAATAGGCATAAGTTCTATTCATGTAAAACCAGATACAGCCCTGACGAGAAAAAGTCATGTCTGAATGAGCCCTTAGAAAAACTATGAGTTGTTTGTAGTATTGCAGCTTAGACCCATTCAATAATGCTAAACCGAATACACAACCCACAGAAGTAATCCTGTACAATGTTTCCCACATTAACCAAACAAATAGAGTTTGAAAGACCGGAGGCTGCAAGTCCAGTTCTCCTCATTCCGGGGCCAGACAATTTGTTGGAATATTATTATACACCATGTTCCAAATTATTATGCAAATGATATTTTTCTCTGATTTTCCTAAGTGGTCGGTGCAAAGGGCAGTCAGTCTAATAAAAGTCATCACCCGTTAAGAGTATACATCAAATTTTATTGAAGAAACCTCCCAATGATAACAGTATAATCTCCAAAATGAATAAAAACTCAAAATGCACTGTTCCAAATTATTAGGCACAGTAGAATTTCTAAATATTTGATATGTTTTAAAGAACTGAAAATGCTCATTTGTGGAATTTGCAGCATTAGGAGGTCACATTCACTGAACAAAAAAGCTATTTAACTCCAAAACATCCTAACAGGACAAGTTACATGTTCACATAGGAACCCTTCTTTGATATCACCTTTACAATTCTTTCATCCATTGAACTTGTGAGTTTTTGGAGAGTTTCTGCTTGTATTTCTTTGCATGAAGTCAGAATAGCCTCCCAGAGCTGCGGTTTTGATGTGAACGCCTCCCACCCTCATAGATCTTTTGCTTGATGATACTCCAAAGGTTCTCTATAGGGTTGAGGTCAGGGGAAGATGGTGGCCACACCAAGAGTTTATCTCCTTTTATTCCCATAGCAGCCAATGACTCCGAGGTATTCTTTGCAGCATGAGATGGTGCATTGTCATGAATGAAGATGATTTTGCTCCTGAAGGCACGTGTCTGTTTTTTATACCATGGAAGAAAGTTGTCAGTCAGAAACGCTATATGCTTTGCAGAGGTCATTTTCACACCTTCAGGAAACTTAAAGGGCCCTACCAGCTGTTTCCCCATGATTCCGGCCCAAAACATGACTCTTCCACCTCCTTGCTGACGTCGCAGCCTTGTTGGGACATGGTGGCCATCCACCAACCATCCACTACTCCGTTCATCTGGACCATCCATGGTTGCTCGACACTCATCAGTAAACAAGACTGTTTGAAAATTAGTCTTCATGTATGTCTTGGCCCACTGCAACCGTTTCTGCTTATGAGCACTGTTTAGGGGTGGCCGAATAGTAGGTTTATGCACCACAGCAAGCCTTTGAAGGATCCTACACCTTTAGGTTAGAGGGACGCCAGAGACACGAGCAGCTTCAAATATCTGTTTGCTGGTTTGTAATGGCTTTTTAGCAGCTGCACTCTTAATCCGATAAACTTGTCTGGCAGAAACCTTCCTCATTCTACCTTTATCAGCATGAACACGTCTGTGCTCAGAATCAGCCACAAATCTCTTAACAGTTTAATGATCACGCTTAAGTTTTTGGGAAATATCTAATGTTTCCATCCCTTGACCAAGGCATTGCACTATTTGATGCTTTTCAGCAGCAGAGAGATCCTTTTTCTTTCCCATGTTACTTGAAAACTCTGGCCTGCTTAATAGTGTGGAACATCCAGTTTTCCTTTTATTGGGCTCACATGGCAAACTAATTATCACAGGTATCTGAGATTGATTTCAGTGATCTAAAGCAGGGGTCCCCAACCGCCGGTCCGCGGCCCAGGACCGGACCGTTCCAGTTCTGTTGCCGGGCCGCGGAGCCACGGCACAGAATGCTGGACACACATGGAGCCGGCAGCTGTAGCAATGTAGTGACAGCTACAGCCACGGCTTCATTAGACATGGATACTCACCTTCTGTCGCTGCGATCCCTGTCGGCCGCAGCGGCTTCATCCAGTGCTGAGTGGTGACGTAGTACCGCTCATTAAGGTCATGAATATGGACGCGACGCCACTCCCATAGGCGTGGCATCCATATTCATGACCTTAATGAGCGGTTCTATGTCACCGCTCAGCACTGGATGAAGCTGCCGCAGCCGACGGTGATACAGGGAAGTTCAGCGACGGAGCGAGGAGGGTAAGTATGATGGGAGCGAGGACGGCGGAGCCCAGCCAATCAAGGGTGGGAGCAGAGCCTTGTATACAAGGGAGGAAGCGGAGCCATGCATATAAGGGAGGGAGCAGAGCCTTGTATACGAGGGTGGGAGCAGAGCCATGTATAAGAGGGTGAGAGCGGAGCCATGTACAAGAGGGTGGGAGCGGAGCCATGTATAAGAGGGTGAGAGCGGAGCCATGTATACGAGGGTGGGAGCGGAACCTTGTATAAGAGGGTGGGAGCGGAGCCATGTATAAGAGGGTGGGAGCGGAGCCATGTATAAGAAGTGAGAGCGGAGCCATGTATACGAGGGTGGGAGCGGAACCTTGTATACAGGGTGGAGCGGAGCCATGTATAGAGGTGGGAGCAGGCATGTATACTAACTAGCCATAGCTATGTCCATATGCATCACACCCCTGCAGATTTAGCGCCTGGTATTGAATAAGATGCAAATAATGTTATAAGCCTTCAAACTGCAACACGAAGAAGTAGTGATTTATTAACAGAAGCATAAATCTTACAAAACAAAAAGTTATGTTGCTCAGTTGAATTTTAATAAATTTTAAACATAAAAGTGTGGGTCAATTATTATACAACCCCTATGTTTAATATTTCGTGGAATAACCCTTGTTTGCAATTACAGCTAATAATCGTCTTTTATAAGACCTGATCAGGCCGGCACAGGTCTGTGGAGTTATCTTGGCCCACTCCTCCATGCAGATCTTCTCCAAGTTATCTAGGTTCTTTGGGTGTCTCATGTGGACTTTAATCTTGAGCTCCTTCCACAAGTTTTCAATTGGGTTAAGGTCAGGAGACTGACTAGGCCACTCCAACACCTTGACTTTTTCCCTCTTGAACCAGGCCTTGGTTTTCTTGGCTGTGTGCTTTGGGTCGTTGTCTTGTTGGAAGATGAAATTACGACCCATCTTAAGATCCTTGATGGAGGAGCGGAGGTTCTTGGCCAAAATCTCCAGGTAGGCCGTGCTATCCATCCTCCCATGGATGCGGACCAGATGGCCAGGCCCCTTGGCTGAGAAACAGCCCCACAGCATGATGCTGCCACCACCATGCTTGACTGTAGGGATGGTATTCTTGGGGTCGTATGCAGTGCCATCCAGTCTCCAAACGTCACGTGTGTGGTTGGCACCAAAGATCTCGATCTTGGTCTCATCAGACCATAGAACCTTGAACCAGTCTGTCTCAGAGTCCTCCAAGTGATCATGAGCAAACTGTAGACGAGCCTTGACATGACGCTTTGAAAGTAAAGGTACCTTACGGGCTCGTCTGGAACAGAGACCATTGCGGTGGAGTACGTTACTTATGGTATTGACTGAAACCAATGTCCCCACTGCCATGAGATCTTCCCGGAGCTCCTTCCTTGTTGTCCTTGGGTTAGCCTTGACTCTTCGGACAAGCCTGGCCTCGGCACGGGAGGAAACTTTCAAAGGCTGTCCAGGCCGTGGAAGGCTAACAGTAGTTCCATAAGCCTTCCACTTACGGATGATGCTCCCAACAGTGGAGACAGGTAGGGCCAACTCCTTGGAAAGGGTTTTGTACCCCTTGCCAGCCTTATGACCCTCCACGATCTTGTCTCTGATGCCCTTGGAATGCTCCTTTGTCTTTCCCATGTTGACCATGTATGAGTGCTGTTCACAAGTTTGGGGAGGGTCTTAAATAGTCAGAAAAGGCTGGCAAAAGAGATCATTAATAAACACATGTGAAGCTCATTATTCTTGGTGCCTGAACTACTTCTTAATACTTTAGGGGGACCAAACAGAATTCTTGTGGTTTGAGGGGTTGAATAATAAATGACACTCTGAATTAACTTTTAACGTTTTTTAAAAAAAAAAAAAAATTAAAACAATAATTTTTGCTGCAGTGCATTTCCCACTTCCAGGCTGATCTACAGTACAAATGTCACAATGCCAAGTTAATTCCGCATGTGTCAACCAGCTAAATCTGGAGGGGGTTGAATACTACTTGTAGGCACTGTATAAGAGGGTGGGAGCGGAGCCATGTATAAGAGGGTGGGAGCGGAGCCATGTATTAGAGGATGGGAGCGGAGCCATGTATAAGAGGGTGGGAGCGGAGCCATGTATACGAGGGTGGGAGCGGAGCCTTGTATACAAGGGTAGGAGCGGAGCCATGTATAAGAAGGTGGGAGCAGAGCCATGTATACTAAACTACAACCCCGTCCATAGCCCCGCCCCTTATGACCAAAGCCCCACCCCTGCCACACCTCCATCCCCACACTGCTGTGCCATGGAAGAATGGTCTTGCTTGAAGCCGGTCCCTGGTGCAAAAAAGGTTGGGGACCACTGATCTAAAGAACCCTGAGACACAATACCATCAATGGGTTTCATTTACAAAAAAAAACAAAAAACGCTATGACACTTAAAACCAATTTGCATAATAATTTGGAACATGGTGTACTGCTCAAAATTAAAGGGAATCTGTCATTAGGTTTTTGCTACACCATCTGAGAGAAGCCATGATGTAGGGAAGAGGTCCCCAATCTTTCTGATCTTGAGAGCCGCATTCAGCTATGAAAGAGTCGCAAACTACAGCCAGCTCCTGCCACACTCACGGTAGTGAAAACTAGAGCCCCCATTACTGGTGTAATGACAGCCAGAACGTTTCCAATGAAAGCACACCAAGGCAGTGTTGCCAATCTCCAAGGTTCCCTGTCTTGCCACCATTCAGATCTGCTGTTGTGTGCAGGTCTACACACAAAAGTCACCATCTAGAGATCTACTCTTAATAGCCGTTTGCTTCACCTGGTGCTAATGCAGGAAGCTGGCAGACAGCCGCAAGTCACACATCACGGGCCCACGAGCCACAAGTGGTTCTAGAGCTACAGGTTGGAGATCTCTGATGTAGGAGCAGAGACCCTGATTCCAGAGATGTAGAATTTACAGGGCTGCTTAGTGTATTTTTTTCATAAAATCTCTGCTTCAGATCTAGCAGTTCTCTGAATGCTGAGCTCTGTATAACCCCTCCCAAACCTCTCATTGGCAGCTTTCAGCCCATGTACAGTGCATATAGAAAGCTGCCAATCAGTGGTGAGGTTATACCGAGCTCATGAATATGGAGGACTACCTGGCAGGAGGATTACTAGTTCTCTAGTGATAATCTCCTGTTATTAAACAGGGATTTTATCAAAACTACAGCAAGCAGCCCAGTAAGTGATATATCACTAGTATCAGGGTCTCTGTCTCTACAGATTCCCTTTAGTATGGTGAGTTACATACAGTTTTGCTATTAGGATTATAGGAAACATACAGTAATGGAGCTCAGGCATCGAAAATCTGTGGTGGAAGAAAATTGGAAAACAGATTTGGAAATGTAGACTTCTTTATTTTTACCATATTACATTTGACACCATAGTTCATATTTATATATTTACTAATCAATGAACATTTTCAGTGCCTTAATGGTGCCCACTAAATATATTTTCATACATTCATTATACGCGGCTGTTACACCTCCCAACTTCCTTTCTATGTAGCGCCTAGCCCGCGGTGCCTCCTTCTGCAGATCGCATTCTTCCTGGGATTACTTTAGTGACATTGCAGATTGGAGCACTGTGATTTATTCCCAGAGATAAGAAACACGCGCTCTATCTGTCATCATCACATCGGCTCATTGCAGATACCATCCATTTTGCTGCCTGATAATATAATTTATGTATAACAGGGATCCTATATGGCAGAACTCCGCTGAGGTTTTGTTGACTTGCACCCAGACAGTTGTGGTCCTTTTTTGCTTCATTATCCTCAGCTCTTCGCTGCCTTTACAGCTTTACCATCCTGCAGTCAGCGCGAGCAGGAACCCCTGAGGGGCTGACAATACCGCTTCCACTAATGATTCGTCTTCCTTCCCCCCAGCACCCACCCAGAGGTTCTGCAGTTATTAGTCACCGCCAACCGAGTCCGCTCACTTGAATTATTTAATCAAGGTGCCTTGAGTTTATTTCCCAGGAACATTACTATATAGCTAATATGTTCATTTTATGGGCACAGGGAATCTAATGGAAGCTTCAAATTAAGGAAGATATCGTTGCTTAGGTAACCAAATATTAGGATTTCCATTATTGGTCTTACTGTGCATTCGTTATTTCTAAATGAATAGTTATTGTAACAAGCATATTGTCAGTCACTACAGACAATATGGCATTGCCCGGCTGTAATAGAGGCTGATGTGTTTAGATCTGTCACCATCTTAGAAAAATGTCATAATTCTTGCTGAATCCTGATATTCTGAACTTAATTGGAGACACATCATTTGTAGTCACAAACGCATAGAAGAACCAGCTGACCAGGAGGCTATAGCGAGTATGGCAGCAAGCCTTGCTCACAAGTGATAGTTTGTGATTATCCTCCATTAGAAACATTTTCGTAGATTTATGCTGAATAGTGTAAGGCTGTGGTTCCACGGTCCGGATCCACAGCGCTTTGGACGGAGCGGAAATTCCGCTCCGTCTAAGCCCCGCCCCCTTTATGACACGCGATCTTTCCGGAGGTGTTCAGGACACCTCCGGAACACCTCCGGAAAGAGCGCAGGGCTACATAGCCCTGTGTAATATTCTGTTGCGGCGACGCACCGTCGCCGCAATACGCGAGGACATGCTGCGGTCTAAAAAGACGCGCCGCATGTCCGTTTACGCAGGTCTGCCACCTGCGTATTGTTACGCATAGTGGAGACGGGATTTCTTGAAATCCCCTCCACTATGCTGTAACATCTGGACGCTGCGTGTTTGGCGCTGCGCCAGCGCACAGCGCCAAACACGCAGCGTTTCATGACTGTGGAAACTCACCCTTACAGGTCAGGACTGTGTACAAGATCTTACATAAAGGAAAGATTTATTTGATTTAGAAATTAACCCCTTAACGACCAGGGGTTTTTTTGGTTTTGCATTTTCATTTTTTGCACCCTTATGCACAACTTTTTTTATTTTTTGGTCAAAATAGACATGTGAGGTCTTGTTTTTTGCGAGACGAGTTGTACTTTTGAATGACATCATTGGTTGTAACATATCCTGCACTGGAAAATGGGAAAAAAATCCAAGTGCTGTGAAATTGCAAAAAAAGTGCAATTCCACAGATGTTGTTTTTTTTTTTTTTTTTTACCATGTTCACTAAATGCTAAAACTGACCTGCCATTATGATTCTCCAGGTCATTATGAGTTCATAGACACCAAACCTGTATAGATTCTTTTTTATTTAAGTGGTGAAAAAAAATTCCAAAGTCTGTTAAAAAAAATTGCACCATTTTCCGAGACCATTTTTTGTGATCTCGGGTTAGGTGAGGTTATTTTTTGCATGCTGAGCTGACATTTTTATTGACACCATTATGGTGCAGATATGATCTTTTGATCACCCGTTATTGCATTTTAAAGCAATGTTGCAGCGACCAAAAAAAACTAAATTCTGACGATTTGACTTTTTTTTATTGCTACACCGTTTAACAATCGGGTTAATTCTTCTTTTATATTGATAGATCGGGCAATTCTGAACATGGCATTACCAAATATGTGTACGGTATATTTATTTTTTATTGTTTTATTTTGAATGTGGCAAAAGGGGGGTGATTTGAACTTTTATTTTTTTATATTTTTTAAAAGCATTTTTTTTACTTTTTGCATTCTTCAATAGTCTCTATGGGAGACCTCAATCTGCGGTTGTCTGATCGTCTCTGCTACATAGAGACGATGATCAGATTGCCTGTGTGTAGGAGAAATGCTCACTTGCTATGAGCGGCCACCACTGGGCGGCATTCATAGCAATCTGGCTATGACAACCATAGAGGTCATAGCATAGATGTCATGCCAACCCATCGGTGACCCTCGATCATGTGACGGGGTCACCAATAGGCGGGTTTATTGATGCATTTCTGGTAAGCACAAGTCAGAGATATACAGCGGCACTTAACTAGTTAACAGCCGTGGGTATATCGCGATTCCACCCGCTGCTGTTGCGGGCACATGTTTGCTGTATAGATCAGCTGCCATGTGCCCGGAAAGGTGCGGGCTCAGCGCCGAAGCCCGCACCAAGCAGGGGTAATCCGACATCGGCGTACTATTAATCACCAATAACAACCAGTCAGATTCCACTCCTCAATTTTTAAAAAGAAAGAAGCAGTCTAACTAGTAGTTATGGGAAAATACCACCCATTTCCCTTTTACTTTACACCTGATTTGATTAATCTCCTGCATTTAATGGGAATCTGTCACCAGGTACAGCGACAGTGAGCTGCTTATCAGAGGAGGGGGTGTGGTAGGACCTGGGCTCACATGAGCTGTAGTCCAAGCAATGATAAGCTCCTGGTAATAAAACATTTATTGTATAGGAACAACAGCACACAGCCTAATAAGTAACACATCCTGAAATCTGTGTCTCAGCCAATACCTCATGCTTTCCTCAGATTACATCGCAAAAACCTGAGTACAGATTTCCTTTAATATGTCAGGAGACAGACAGGTTACATTGTCTGGATGTCTGTAAAAACTTAAAATAGTGGGTTCTAGAAGCACCCACTCGCTCGAGGGAAGTAGAATTAAATAAGTTTGCATACTGCTTCTGTCTAGCAATTAGAATGACTGGGAGGTGGCACAGTGTGAGGATCTTAAGCTGGCCCGCAGGCTCATCATCTCGCTCATGATGCTACAACAGGCAATGACACTAATAACAGCAGTTAGGCTATGATTATATAGTGTCAGTATGGGGGATATCAAGTGCTTACCTAAAGGTATATTTACATAGTTCAAATGTTGATGGGAGAAACAGCGGCAGATGGCCCTAAAATGTTTTAGGAGTTATTTCTGTGGAAAGCCACATTGATGTGTATGCTATGTAACAATCACTCTTGAATTCAATGAGAAAAGTTAGAAAGCCAAAAACGTGAAAGCAACATTTTTATCGATGGGTTAGGCTTTATGTCACCTTTATACGGTATTGTTCCGGCACATAGTGTATAGCCCTGTTGTGGGTCTTTGTACGAGCTCAGGAAAGTATAGCTGTACCAGGCTGCATTGAATTTCTTCCAGAAGCTGTGGATAGAAGCAGTCCTGCTGGCATAGGTCAGCATTGTGCATAGGCTCCTCTGTCATCTTTGGAGGTATACTTCGGAGAATAGCTTAGAAATGGGAATGTTTTCCTTTTATTGAAAAAGAGAAGCTATAACAAGTCATAAATCAGCTTACTTACTGACTAAAGAGATGACTTTTGATGTTGGTCCTGGTTATTGTATGGTGGCTTGAAAGCATAGGACAAATATCATGTCCTACAGCCTACGAGCTCTTGGCTAGAGCCACCACAGTTTGGTAATAAGAAAAATAAAAGTTTTTTTTTTCTACCACTAAAATACATGGAGAATTGACAGCATGTCTAGAGAACCCCATAGCTTTCCATTTTATTGTTTTTGTCATTTTGTCTGCAATCCCTTTAAAAGATAGCAATGTAAAATGACAAATTTCTACCTTTCACACATCTATTTGTGATAACAAATCAGAGGTAGTACTAATATTGATAACATACCATTAATTTGAAAACTAATCCAAAAAAGATTACAGAATACAACATAACTTTACCACTCTCGCGCACAAAGCTCCCCACAGTTCTGCACCACCCTACATCTCCTCCCTCATCTGTCTACCACCCTACCTGTGCACTAATAGCCAAAGACTAACATCCTCTATAATCTAAACCTCTCCTATCTCCAATAATTCTCTTGTGCTGCTCCAGTTTTTTGGAATGCACTACTCAGGAGAATCCGGTTATTCCATAGTTTTAATCAAGCCCTAAAAGCAAATTTCTGTATAGTGGCCCATTATCTCACCTTACTAATCTATCTCCTGTACTCCATTCCTAAATTTACCCCAGAATCTGGTCCCTCGTATCATCTGTTTCCACACGCTTTATGCACTTAATAGTGCTCTGTATTTGGCTGGTGACCAGCTCATGAAGTCATGAAGCATTATTTGAATGTCCCTATTTATTATATGGATGGCTGGACCATAAATGACAAGCGCTTCTTTTTTCACCTATTGTCTCACCCTTATTTCCACATAAATTGTAAGCTTGTGAGCAGGGCCTTCAATTCAGTTTGCATATGTTGAATTGTGTTACTCTGTAATGTCTGATATTGTTTGCACGTATCCCTTCTGAATTGTAAAATGCTGTGAATTTTGTCAGTACTATAGAAATAAAAATTATTATTAAAAGATAGTAATTGTTTGCGTAAACTGGAAGCAGCTTTGGATGATAATGTATGTTGAGATGTTATCAAACTCACAGAACATTCCCGGATATCATTCTGCCAAGCATATATATATGCTTGGCACAAAAGAATAAAAAAAAATATACCCTGTTGTGTAAAAAAGTGTGTGCCCCTTCCTGATTTCCTATTCTTTTGCATGTTTGTCACACTTAAATGTTTCAGATCACCAAACAAATTTAAATATTAGACAAAGATAACACAAGTAAATATAACATGCAGTTTTTAAATTAAAGACTTTATTATTAAAGGAAAAAGAAATCCAGACAAAAAGGTGCACTATGTGAAAAAGTGCCTCACCTCACCCTTAAAACCTAAATTAACTGTGGTATACACATCTTTGGAAGATGACTTCAAATTCCCTAGATACACGCAGGCCTGATTATTGCCACACTTGTTCTCAATCAAGAAATCACTTAAATAGGACCTGCCTGACAAAGTGAAGTTGACTAAAGGTCCCTCAGAAGCTAGACATCAAGTCGCGATCCTAAGAAAATCTAGAACAAATGATAAATAAAGTGAATGGATTCTTTAGGGGTTTCATCTCAATTACGTCTCTCGGAGATTTAGATGGAAACCCCAAAGTAAGTGCTCAGCATAGAGCACAAAATAAATGTGATCCCAAACGTTATGTAAAATGTTCCCAATAAAAGCTTAAACTCAATCAACAAAAAAAGTCCCCACTCAAGTCCATCATTTGTCAATGGAAATATAGGGGGCTTCCACTTTACTGGTAGCACAAAGGCTCTGAAAAAGCTAAATGGCTCTTCGCCCCCCAAAAGAAATTAAGCAAATTCTGCGCACTCAAATCCAAATGCCCAGTTCCCTTCTGAGCCCCATGGTGTGCCTAGACCACTTTTAGCACCTACGTTTGGCATTTATGTAGCAATGAGAGCCCAACTAATTTATGGGTGCGTGTCTCATGAATCAGGAGCTGGGAACAATGTAATGGTCACTACAATGTACTGGTCACTACAATGTTCTAGTCACTACAACGGCAGTTTGCAATTTTCATTTAGCAACATCCACTGCCAGGGTTGGACTGGCCCACCGGGGAACCGGAGGATTCTCTGGTGGGCCCAGGCACTTACACCTGCTGGCATACAGGGTCGGCAGCTGCCTATGGCCCCTGCTGCTCCAGGCGCTCCCAGCCAGTGGCGTGTCACTAATAGCTGCACACTCAGCTGCTATGGGGCCCGTGAGTCAGGGAGGCCTGTTGTGAATGTTTTAGAAATGAATTCTGAGCAGAAGCTCCCTCTGGTGATTACAAACAGTACTGAACCATTCAATGAGGATTGGCAATCAGGAATCACGGACTGGCTGGATATAAGGGAGGTTCCCTCCCATCATGGTTGCCGGTGATCAATTGTTCTTGTCTCAACGTTGTTTCCTGGTTCACTTGGAAGCTTGCTGAGTCTTGCCTCTTCTCCTGCTCTCAGATAAGATATTTTGTTTTTTGTTTTTGTGCTTACCATTTGCATATTTCTCTGCATTTCTGTGAAGTTGGCCAGGTTCCCCTCCCCGGGGGGCTTGGGCTCCTCTCGGTTCCTCTGGAGCCACTGTTGTTTATTCATTTGCCTTTTTCAGTGGCTGCGGCTTAATTTTGTTACACCAGAGAACTAATTTAGGTGGTAGAGGTCGTGTGATCTCAGGTGTTTTTGCAATTAGTAGCGTTGGTTTTTTTTAGGGTTTTTTTGGATTGCAGTAAGTATCCTTCCTATCCTTTTCTGTCTAGGCAGATTGGGCCCCAACGTTTGCTCATACTATTTTCTGTCTGTGTCTGTATTTCCTCTTGTCTAACCGCCATTACATGTTTGGGTGCTTCCTATGTTCTTTGGGGATCTGCTCCGGGGCAGATAGCTTTCCTCTTTCTATCTTTAGGTGTAGTTAACCTCTCAGGCTGTGACGAGGTGTCTAGGACCAACGTAGGAACGCTCCACGGCTGCCTTTAGTTGTGGTGGTTAGTCAGGGTACTGCAATCAGTAGATTCCAACCTCTCTGGTGTATGCGTTTGCTTGCTTCTAGCTACCAAACATACAGAGGCCCCCACGGTGCAAGGGAGCATCAGCGGAGACAGAAACCGCTGCTAAAGAGAATGAATTCACACTTCCCTATGCCCCATGGGAGTAGAGGGAGTGAATATTCATTTCACTTTATGCGGCATTGTTAGCCGCAGGCTGAGCTAACACTGCCCCAGGGCGGACATACCCCATGTAAGCCGTTGCTGCATCAGGACCCGAAGGTGGACCTCTGCAGGCAGCACACTTAGGGCAATCGGTGGGCAGGAGCGATCCCTGCAGGATCGATGCCATCCTGTTTCCTGCCCGGCGCTTTCGTCTGACACAGCAGAGCAGTGATGATACTCATTCAGCACGCGGCTGTTTCAGAAAGAAAGTTGTCAGCGACGAAGATACTGCCGGGATGTGCTGCGGCTGCGGGGAACGTGCGGAGAGGTGAGTGGTGCTGTGTGTCGGTCTTTCTGTCTGCGTGTGTGAGAGTGGTGCAATGTGTGTGTGAGAGTGGTGTGGTGCTGTTTGTGTGCATGGTGCTGTGTGTGTGTATTGGAGAGGGCAATGATGTGGGTAATGGAGAGAGCAGTGATGGGTGGTGGGGGAGAAGGCAATGTTGGTGGTGGTGGAAAGTATGATGGGGTTGTGGGGGAGGAGACAGTGATGTAGGTGGTGGAATGGGCAATGATGGGGTGGTGGGGAGAAAGCAATGATGGTTGTGGTGGAAAGGACAATGATAGAGGTGTTTGACTGGGCAATGATGGGGTGGTGGGGGAGAAAGCAATGATTGAGGAGATAGAGAGGACAATGATGGGAGTGGTAGGGGAGAACGCAATGATATAGGTGGTGGAAAGGGCAATGATGGGAGTGGTGGGGAGAAAGCAATGATAGAGGTCGTAGAGAGGGCAATGATGGGGTGGTAGGGGAGAAGACAATGATGGTAGTGGTGGAAAAGACAATGATGGTGGTGGTGGGGAGGAGGAAATGATGTAGTTGGTGGAATGAGCAATGATGAGGGTGGTGGGGGAGAAAGCAATGATAGAAGTGGTGTGTGAGAAGGCAATAATGAAGGTGATGATGAGAACAATGATGGGGATGGAGGGGGAGAACAATGATAGAGATGGAGGGGGCTGCACTATACCCTATTTTGGTGTCATTTTTACCCATTTCCCAGTGTGAGAATGTAAAACCTGGGGCCAAAACAATATTTTGGTGATAAAAATGTAATTATTTTCACTGACCAATGGTAAAAAATGTTGTGACCCACCTGTGGTGTCAATATGATCACTGCAACCCTAGATTAAGTCATTGAGCGGTGTAGTTTGTAAAATAGTGTTTCTTATGTGTGGTTCTGCTGTTCTGGCACTTCAATGGCTCTGTCAATGTGACATCGCACCCTCAAACATTTTAATCAAAATCTGAATTCCAATATGACGCTTCATCTCTTCTGAGTTTTGCACTGTGCCTCACAAGAAATTTTTGACCACATATGCATGTATAGTATCGGCGTACTGAGGAGAATTGCACAACAAATTTTTATGTCCATGTTCTCCTGTTATCCATGTGAAAATAAAAAATTGGGGCTACAATAACATTTTTGTAGGAAAATGTGATTTTTTAAATTTTCACGGCTCTTGATTATAAACATCTGTGGAGCAGCTGGGGGTTTAAGTTACTCACCACACATCTAGATACATTCCATGAGGGGTCTAGTTTCCAAAATGGGGTCACTTGTAGGGGGTTTCTACTGTTTAGACACATAATGGGCTTTCCAAATGCAACTTGACCCCTGCAGACCATTCCATCAAAATCTGCGTTCAAAAATGTCACTCTTTCCTTTATGAGCCCTGCCATGTGCCAAAAAAGTTGTTGTTCATCACATATAAGGTATCAGCGTACTCAGGAGAAATATCACAACAAATTTTGGGTTCCATTTTCTCCTGTTACCTTGTGAAAATAAAAAAAATGGGACTAAAAGAAAATTTTCGTGAGAAAAATTAGATTTTTTTATTTTCATGGCTCATTGTTTTAAACTTCTGTGAAGCACCTGGGGGATCAAGGTGCTCACTGCACATCAAGATAAGTTCCCTGAGGGGTCTAGTTTCCAAAATGGTGTAATTTGTGAGGTGTTTCCATAGTTTAGGCACATCGAAGGCTCTCCAAACATGACATTTAGTAATTATTCCAGAAAATTTTGCATTCAAAAAGTCAAACTGTGCTCCTTCTCTTCCAAGCCCTGCCGTGCGCCCAAACATTAGTTTTCCTCCACATATTGGGTATCGGCATACTCAGGAGAAACTGCACAACAAATTGTATGGTGCAATTTTGTTTGTTACCCTTGTGAAAATAAAATACATTTTTGTCGGAAAAATATGATTTTTCTTATTCTCACAGCTCAATATTATAAACTTCTGTGAAGCACCTGGAGGTTCAAGGTGCTTACCACACATCTAAATAAGTTCCCTGAGGGGTGTAGTTTCCAAAATGAGGTCACTTGTGAGGGGGATGCTCAGAGAAATTGTACAATAAATTTTCTGGTCCATTTTTTCCTCTTACCCTTGTGAAAATAAAAAAATGAGTCTAAAATAAAATTGTGAATAAAAGTTAAATGTTCATTTTTTCTTTCCACAGACTAAAAATTCCTGTGAAGCATCTTAAGGGTTAATAAACTTCTTGAATGTGGTTTTGAGCACTTTGAGGGGTGCAGTTTTTAGAATGGTGTCACTTTTGGGTATTTCCTGTCATATAGTCAAAGTCACTTCAAATGTAATGTTGCCCCTATTTTTTTTGTAAATTTTATTGAAAAAATGAGAAATCGCTGGTCAACTTTTAACCCTTATAACTTCCTAACAAAAAGATTTATGTTTCCAAAATTGTGCTGATGTTAAGTACACTTTTTCAATAAATTACAAAAAATGTAATAATTATTTAATGTTAAAAGTTTGAAAATTGCAAAATTTTCGCCAAATTTTCATTTTTTTCACAAATAAATGCAAGTTATATCGATTAAATTTTGCTACCATCATGAAGTACACTATGTCACGAAAAAGCATTCTCAGAATCACCGGGATCCGTTGAAGCGTTCTTGAGTTATTACCACATAAAGTGACACTGGTAAGAATTGTAAAATTTGGCCTGGTCATGAAGGTAAAAACAGGCTTCGAAGCTGAAGGGATTAAAAATATGGAGAAAAAAAAAGTTAAAATCACCCTTCTTTTGCCCCATTAAAAATAAAACAAAAAAAATGCAAAATAGACATGTTTGGTATTGCTGTGTTGATAAAAATCCAATCTATCAAAATTTTAAATAAACTATTGTCAAGAGGAAGATGTGAGACAGCAGACCCAACAATGCAGATAAGTTGAAGGCTGATATCAAAGCAACCTGGGCTTCCATAACACCTCAGCAGTGCCACAGGCTGATCGCCTCCATGCCACGCCACATTGATGCAGTAATTGATGCAAAAGGAGCCCCGACCAAGTACTGAGTGCATTTACTGAACATACATGTCAATAGGCCAATATTTCGGATTTTAAAATAATTTTTCAAACTGGTGTTATAAAGTGTTCTAATTTACTGAGATAATGACTTTTGGGTTTTCATTGGCTATAAGCCATAATCATCAACACTTGAAATAGATCACTCTGATTGTAATGACTCTATATAATATACGAGATTCACTTTTTTGTATTAAACAACTGAAATAAATTAACCTTTGATGATATTCTAATTTTATGAGAAGCACCTGTATATACATATCCACATATAATTAAATTGATTAAAACACATGATGTCATAACAATTGGGGCAGTATTTTTCCTGGTAATCAACTTTTTCCATGATCCGGTGTCCCAGTCAATACATGAAGTCATATGCATTTTGCAGCCCAACTTAATCAGCGCTTAAAGAATTCGGACTCCGTGCCTATCCCATGTGTCCTTCTCCATTATCATTGTGACAGTGTTTATCAGGCCCGGCCTTATCTCTCAATCCTTCTTCACATACAAATGCGGATTAGAACATTGCATAGACTTGCTGAATAGGAAGTTTCACATCCATCCCGTGTTCTTTCCATAAATGGCTTAGAAAAACAAATCTGATGTATGTACAACATATTCATGAACAGCCGGCTGGGCAGTGGAATGTCATTGCAGGCTCCTGACTCTGAATGCAAGAGACTAATAAAGAAGAATTAAGGAGATTAAAGGAGATCTGTAAAATTTTGATTTGATTTTCTTATTCATTTAAATTACCTTAGATAGGAAATATCTGATCATTGATCTATTAGCTAGCTCCACAAACTTCACCATAAAGATGTATGTAAGGCCCCTTTCACATTGCGTTCTTTGATACATTCAGTCATCCTGTTGGGGCTTGCATCCGAACCCCAACATAAGCCATAGACTATAATGGTGCCAACAGAGTCAACATGTTGTCTGATGAAATTGATAGATAAAGTAAGTGCATATGACTGATTTATTCCATATGCTTGTGGTGGTGGGTTGATATGTTTAAATGGACTCTGCCAGCACAGTTCAAACCAAGTCCAGGCACTCGGTGCATAAAGGCGGGCCCAGTCATGTGAATACACCCTCCCACCTGCTTGTTTTCCCTCTATATCCACCCACCTCTTCTTTGATTGACAGTTCTGGCTTCAGAGAAGAGCGTAGATAGATGGCAAACAAGCAGGGGAAAGATGTACTCAAATGATTGGCCCTGCCGTGAAGCACCGAGCGCCTGTACTTGGTTTGGATAGTGTAAGGCAGCGCTTATGGAATGTATTGGGGAACACTCGATTGGCCGCGATATTCAGGCACACAGGAACGATCTTTCACTTAAACAGTCTATGTGGTTTCTTTTCTGACATAAACCATTGACACATGAACAAGAGGCAAGCAATCTTACATCAGACAGCCGAATCCTCAATGTCCATAGTAGAGCTCTGCTCTCTCAGGCCTGTGGGCACACCGACTGGGCCAGGTCCAGCATGAAGGATCTATAGCCTAAACACAGTCCCTCACTGTCCCCGGTCAGTATCACTCACGGTCCTTTGGGTTACCTTCCTGGAGCTCCTGCTCCACAGACTGATCTCCTGTCAGTCCGGGTTCCCAGGTAAGCTGCCGAACTGGGATCACTATCCCTGTGACCAGTGCACTCCCGACAGTCCAGATCCTCAGACGGACAGTAGCTTCCCCAAACGCAGTGTCTTCACTGACTCTGCAAACATGGCCTCTCCGTGTGCTGTTCAGGACGTCTGTCTCCACTTGGAACCGTCCAACACACAGGCCATCAGGTCCAAAGCCTTACCACATGCTCTTCAAGAAGGTAGCACACTTTCCAACACATAGGCCTTCCAGGACCTTACACACATACCAATTAGGAGCATACACTATCTCCCCTTGTGACCCACCCTGGTCACATTATATCACCGTAGCCACCGGTGTATGTGTGGTTAGTCAGTTCCGCCCAGCTCTCCAATTAACACTGTAAGCCTACCTAGTACACTAAACAAAACTCTTGTGGAACTACAAGTCCCAGAACAATATTACTGGCTTACAGCGCAGAGGACTTGTGCGACAAATACCGGCCATTCACAACAATGCCATGTGTTTTACCATCACAATTACATCTCCATGCATATCTTGAGGAGCACATACAGCGCCCCCTAGCTGCAGCATGGGTCACTGCATCACAACAGTCATTCTGTGCTGACAGAGTCCCTTTAACCCCTTAACGACCGCCGATACGCCTTTTAACGGCGGTAGTTAAGGGTACTTAAACCACAGCGCCGTTAACGGCGCTGTGGAAAAAGTGTATAGCGCCCCCCACAGTCGCATTTTCTCCGGGGTCTCGGCTACCCCAGAGAACATGAATCGGGTCAGTTTTTACCAACCCCGATGTTGCGATCGCCGTTATTAACCCTATGACGGCGATCGCAACAAAAAAAATCTGATGTGCCATTTAATTTCTCTCTCCTCTGATGTGATCGGACATCAGAGGAGAGAGAAAAAGGGTCCCCAATCCCCCCCTTGTGGCCCCCGATCCCCCTTGTGGCCCCAGGGCCCTCCTGCCTCCTCCGGTGGGCGCCGCCATCTTTAATGGTGAGAAAATGGCGGACGCATGCGTAGTGTGCCCGACGCGATGTGTTCCTAGGGGGGTTGGGCAATTTTCTCCGGAGTCTCGGCTGCCGGGGGTAGCTGAGAACCCAGAGAACATGATCCGAGTTGGTATTTACCGACCCCGGTGTTGCGATCGCCGTTATAACAGTATAACGGCGACCGCAACAAAAAAAAAAGATTTCTCTCCCCTCTGATATGATCGCACATCAGAGGGGTGAGAATTAGGGTCCCCAGGACCCCCGATCCCCCCCGGGACCTGCAGGTGTTCCCCATGTCCCCCTGTCCTCTGATCCTCCCGGCCTCTTCATCCTGTAAATAAAAATGGCGGGCGCATGCGCAGTGCGCCCGCCGAATCTGCCTGGCGGCAGATTCAAAGAATGATTCATTCATTCTCTAAAAGTACATTTTGGTCACTGTGATAAACTATCACAGTGATCAAAATAAAAAAAACAGTACATAAACCCCTCCTTTATTACCCCCTTAGTTAGAGACATATAATAAAATATAGAAATTGTATTTATTTTCATTTTTCCTTTAGTGTTAGGGTTAGGGTTATAATTAGGGTTAGGGTTAGCATTAGGGTTAGGGTTAGACTGGGTTCATACTGCGTTATGGCAGTCCATTAGACGGACTGCGTTACACCGTGGTATAACGCGGTGTAACACAGTCCGTTAACACTGCCATTCACCTCCATTCGAGGGCGCATCGCGACGCATGCCGTAAAGTGGCATGCGTTCGCGACGTGCCATCATTCAGTGACTGAGCCTCGGACGCGGCCTGCAGCGTCTGGGCTCCGTCACCGCTAGCGCAGATGAATCATCTGCTGATTCCTCTGCGTTAGCGGGTATAGCATAACGCGATCGCGTTATGCTATACCGTTACCAGCTCATCAACGCTATGTGTTGAACAGGCTGGTAAAATGCAATATGAACATAGCCTTAGGGTTAGGGTTATTATTAGGGTTAGGGTTGGAATTAGGGTTAGGGTTACAATTAGGGTTAGGGTTACAATTAGCATTGGAATTAGGGTTGGGATTAGGGTTAGGATTAGGGTTGGGATTAGGGTTAGGGGTGTGTTGGGGTTAAGGTTGGAGCTAGAATTGAGGGGTTTCCACTATTTAGGCACATCAGGGGGTCTCCAAACACGACATGGCGTTCAAAAAGTCAAATGGCGCTCCCTTCCTTCCGAGACCTGCCGTGCGCCCAAACAGTGGTTTACCCCAACATATGGGTTATCAGCATACTCAGGACAAATTGCACACCAATTTGGGGGTTCTAATTTCTCCTGTTACCCTTGGGAAAATAAAAAATAGCTGGCTAAAAAAATCATTTTTCAGGAAAAAAATTATTGTTTTTTTTCACGGCTCTGCGTTTATAAGTTTCTGTGAAGCACTTGGGGGTTCAAAGTGCTCACCACACATCTAGATAAGCTCCTTAGGGGGTCTAGTTTCCAAAATGGTGTCACTTGCAGGGGGTTTTTACTGTTTAGGCACATCAAGGGCTCTGCAAACACAACATGACGCCCGCAGAACATTCCATCAAAGTCTGCATTACAAAATGGTGCTCCTTCCCTTCCAAGCTCTCCCATGCGCCCAAATAGTGGTTACACCCCACATATGGGGTATCAGCGTACTCAGGAAAAATTGTACAACAACTTTTGGGGTCCAATTTCTCCTGTTACCCTTGGGAAATAAAAAAATAGCGGGCTAAAGAATCATTTTTGAAGAAAAAAATGATTTTTTATTTTCACGGCTCTACGTTATAAACTTCTGTGAAGCACTTGGGGGTTGAAAGTGCTCACCACAAATCTAGATAAGTTCCTTAAGGGGTCTAGTTTCCAAAATGATGTCATTTGTGGGGGGTTTCCACTGTTTAGGCGCATCAGAGGCTCTCCAAACGCGACATGTCGTCCAATCTCAATTCCAGCCAATTTTGGTTTGAAAAAGTCAAACGGCTCTTCTTCCCTTCCAAGCCCTGCCGTGCACCCAAACAGTGGTCCTCCCCCCACATATGGGGTATCAGCATACTCAGGACAAATTGGACAACAACTTTTGTGGTCTAATTTCTCCTGTTACCCTTGTGAAAATAAAAAATTGGGGACTAAACGATCAGGTTTGTGTAAAAAATATGATTTCTTATTTTCACGCCGGGGCGTTATAAACTTCTGTGAAGCACTTGGGGGTTCAAAGTGCTCACCACACATCTAGATAAGCTCCTTAGGGGGTCTAGTTTCCAAAATGGTGTCACTTGCAGGGGGTTTTTACTGTTTAGGCACATCAAGGGCTCTGCAAACACAACATGATGCCCGCAGAACATTCCATCAAAGTCTGCATTACAAAATGGTGCTCCTTCCCTTCCAAGCTCTCCCATGCGCCCAAATAGTGGTTACACCCCACATATGGGGTATCAGCGTACTCAGGAAAAATTGTACAACAACTTTTGGGGTCCAATTTCTCCTGTTACCCTTGGGAAATAAAAAAATAGCGGGCTAAAGAATCATTTTTGAAGAAAAAAATGATTTTTTATTTTCACGGCTCTACGTTATAAACTTCTGTGAAGCACTTGGGGGTTGAAAGTGCTCACCACAAATCTAGATAAGTTACTTCAGGGGTCTAGTTTCCAAAATGATGTCATTTGTGGGGGGTTTCCACTGTTTAGGCGCATCAGAGGTCTCCAAACGCGACATGTCGTCCAATCTCAATTCCAGCCAATTTTGGTTTGAAAAAGTCAAACGGCTCTGCTTCCCTTCCAAGCCCTGCCGTGCACCCAAACAGTGGTCCTCCCCCCACATATGGGGTATCAGCGTACTCAGGACAAATTGGACAACAACTTTTGTGGTCTAATTTCTCCTGTTACCCTTGTGAAAATAAAAAATCGGGGACTAAACGATCAGGTTTGTGTAAAAAATATGATTTTTTATTTTCACGCCGGGGCGTTATAAACTTCTGTGAAGCACTTGGGGGTTCAAAGTGCTCACCACACATCTAGATAAGCTCCTTGGGGGGTCTAGTTTCCAAAATGGTGTCACTTGCAGGGGGTTTCTACTGTTTAGGCACATCAAGGGCTCTGCAAACACAACATGACGCCTGCAGAACATTCCATCAAAGTCTGCATTACAAAATGGCACTCCTTCCCTTCCAAGCTCTCCCATGCGCCCAAATAGTGGTTCCACCCCACATATGGGGTATCAGCGTACTCAGGAAAAATTGTACAACAACTTTTGGGGTCCAATTTCTCCTGTTACCCTTGGGAAATAAAAAAAATAGCGGGCTAAAGAATCATTTTTGAAGAAAAAAATGATTTTTTATTTTCACGGCTCTACGTTATAAACTTCTGTGAAGCACTTGGGGGTTCAAAGTGCTCACCGCACATCTAGATAAGTTCCTTAAGGGGTCTGGTTTCCAAAATGGTGTCATTTATGGGGGGTTTCCACTGTTTAGGCGCATCACGGGTCTCCAAACGCGACATGGCGTCCAATCTCAATTCCAGCCAATTTTGGTTTGAAAAAGTCAAACGGTGCTGCTTCCCTTCCAAGCCCTGCCATGCGCCTAAACAGTGGTTCCCCCCCCCGCACATATGGGGTATCAGTGTACTCAGGACAAATTGGACAACAACTTTTGTGGTCTAATTTCTCCTGTTACCCTTGTGAAAATAAAAAATTGGGGACTAAACGATCAGGTTTGTGTAAAAAATATGATTTTTTATTTTCACACCGGGGCGTTATAAACTTATGTGAAGCACTTGGGGGTTCAAAGTGCTCACCACACATCTAGATAAATTCCATAGGGGGTCTAGTTTCCAAAATGGGGTCACTTGTGGGGGGTTTCCACTGTTTAGACACATCAGGGCCTCTACAAACGCGACATGGCGTCCAGCCAATTCTGTGTTGAAAAAGTCAAATGGCGCTCCTTCCCTTCCAAGCTCTGCCATGCACCCAAACAGTGGTTTACCCTCACATATGGGGTATCAGCATGCTCAGGACAAATTGCACAAAAACTTTTTGGGTCTTGTTACCCTTGGGAAAATAAAATTGGGGTGAAAAGATAGTTTTTGTGGAAAAAATATGATTTTTTATTTCACGGCTCTACGTTATAAACTTCTGTGAAGCACTTGGAGGTTCAAAGTGCTCACCACACATCTAGATAATTTCCTTAAGGGGTCTAGTTTCCAAAATGGGGTCACTTGTTGGGGGTTTCCACTGTTTAGGCACATCAGGGGCTCTCTAAACGCGACATGGCATCCAGCCAATTCTGTGTTGAAAAAGTCAAACGGCGCTCCTTCCCTTGCGACCTCTGCCGTGCGCCCAAAAAGTGGTTTACCCCCACATATGGGGTATCGGCGTATTCAGGAGAAATTGCACAACAAATTTTGTGGTTCATTTTTTCTTTTAACACTTGTGAAAATAAAAAAAAATGGTTCCGAAGTAAAGTTTTTGCAAAAAAAGTTAAATGTTAATTTTTTTCCTTTCACATTGCTTCAGTTCCTGTGAAGCACGTAAAGGGTTAATAAACTTCTTGAATGTGGTTTTGAGCACCTTGAGGAGTGCAGTTTTTAGAATGGTGTCACTTTTGGGTATTTTCTATCATATAGACCCCTCAAAGTGACTTCAAATGTGATGTGGTCCCTAAAAAAAAATGGTGTTATAAAAATGAGAAATCGCTGGTCAACTTTTAACCCTTATAACTTCATAACAAAAAAAATTTTGTTCCCAAAATTGTGCTGATGTAAAATAGACATGTAGAAAATGTTATTTATTTATTTATTTTATTTGTGTGACATATCTCTCTGATTTAAGGGCATAAAAATGTAAATTTTGAAAATTGCTAAATTTTCTAAATTTTCGCCATATTTCCGTTTTTTTCATAAATAAAAGCAAGTAAGATAAAACATTTTTTACCACTAACATGAAGTACAAAATGTCACGAAAAAAGAATCTCAGAATCAGCTGGATTCGTTAAAGTGTTCCAGAGTTATAACCTCATAAAGTGACAGTGGTCAGAATTGTAAAAATTGGCCCGGTCATTAAGCTGCAAATTGCTCTATCACTAAGGGGTTAAAGGCCCTATTTCATCAGACAACTTATTGATTAAATCAAGTGTTTATGTTCATGATATTTTTAGGAATTGTTGCAGATTTTTATTTTATTTTTTAATGTTTTGCCTATCACTGTGAGTATTAGAAAAAACTAATGTAAATTATTGCTGTTTTTAAGGCACATTTACACTGGCCGATAACCTTTAAGATTCTAATGTTAACAACGCATAGTTTATGATAATTGTGTAACAAGAATGGGTTGACCGACTGAACAATGTGTACAGAATCTCTTATTCATCGAGTATGAAATTGTTTAGGCGAGTGGAAAAATTTTCATTCATCGTTTGAAAATTGTGTAATGTAAATGGAGATTGCTCGTAAATAGGTATGTCTGTCAGTCAGGGCCGGCTCCAGGTTTTTTATGGGCCCCTTTAACACAGACCACGATTCATGATGCACAGATACAGCAGAGAAATATAGGTATAGTATGATGCCAAATACTTCACTTCTTCCATTACATGAGTGATATCTATTGTAAATTGTACAATAGCTCAAAAACCGCCAAATCCTCACAGCGCACAGAACAGACTGGACAGTACAGTCCTCCATACAATATTATGGGCACCACAGTCTCCCCCTCATCACCCATATAATACCCCATGCAGGATGTCACCCCCCCATATAATGCTCCATACAGAATACTGGACCCAAAATAATGCTCCATACAGAATACTGGACCCAATATAATGCTCCATACAGGATACTGGTCCCCATATAATGCTCCATACAGGATACTGGTCCCCATATAATGCTCCATACAAAATATGGAGCTCTCCTCTGCGCTGTACTGCGTTCTGCACTGTTACGGCTCAGGAAAGGGCGCTGTGGAAAGACTCCCCATTATCATCATGATTGTCTCCCCATCATCATCATCATTGCCTCCTTATCATCATCATTGCCTCCCCATCATCATCATGGCCTCCCCATTATCATCAATGCCTGCCCATCATCATCATCTCCTTCCATCATCATCTTCTCCCCATCATCAATGCCTGCCCATTATATC
>JARQOD010000005.1:431189486-431213592 GCA_033576555.1 Oophaga sylvatica | reverse complement strand
TTATTTTTATCTGTTTGCTGTGGACTTTAATAAAGTGGTTGCGGCCAGTTTTACACCAGAACTGCTGTCTGAATGAACTGTTTTCATGCCATTCTGTCTACCCAGACAGCGATCCTAGAGCTAAATCCCCTGGAAATGTTACAATTGGCGGAGAATGCTGGGGCAGCGCAGGGGCTGATACAGTTAGTGCTGGAGTGTGCATGCAGCACAGAGGCTTAGAGACAGCAATAAAGGTGAAGTCTGTTGAAATAGCAGCAGAGAAAAAAAAAGTGTGTCAGCAGAAACGTCTGTTTGGAGCAGTCTTGGAGAGACAGTGGCCCTGATAGGGTCTGCAGAGAGAAAATGTATGCACAGCAAAGCTGAACTTGTTGTGAAAATGACTGTGGAATGTGCAGCAGCAAAAGAAAAGTCTGTGGAGCAGTCTTAAAGAGACAGTAGCCCTAATAGACTTTGCAAAGAAAAAAAAAAAAAAGTGTCTGCACAGCAGAGCTGAATTTTTCTATGGAAAAGACTGTAGAGTGTGTATGTCTTGAGTGAAGACTGCCGTTGTTAAGACAGAGAAGTCAGCAGCATGGATGACAGCATGGAGGCGCTGTTTGAACAAATGGCGCAAGTTAATATGCAACATAAGACTGCTGTGATTGAGACAGATGAGTCCGGCAGTATGGAGGAGCTCATTGAGTACCTGGCCCAGGCCCAGCGAAGCATGCAGCAGAGCATGGAGCAGCAGCGCCTGCAGCACCAGCAGCGCATGCAGCAGGCCCAGCAGCAATTCCTGCAGCAGCAGCAGGAGAATAACCGGTTATTTGTTGAGCAGATGACAGCACCAAAAAAGGATTTCGGTGCCGCGTCCCGAAGTAATGTTGTGAAGGCACCGGCGTTGTCCGCTATAAAGAAGGCGGTAAGACGGTCCTTGAGAAAAATGACACCTCGTGATGATGTGGAGGTATATCTTACTAGGTTTGAGAGACTGGCAGAGAAGGAGAATCTGCCACTATCTGAATGGGCCATGGCGGTCGTACCCTATCTGACTGGGGAACCCCAAAAAGTCTGGGCTGACCTGAGCAAGCAGGACAGCGAAGACTATGCCAAGTTGAAAGCGGCGATTCTTACCCAGCTGGGTGTTACGGTGACAGCCCGTGCCAGGGGAGTTCATGACTGGAGATGCAGTTGGGAGTCTGCAGTAAGCAAACCTGATTATGGAGTTGAAAAGGTGATAGTGAACCGCTACACCCGAGCATGTCCTCCTGAGGACGCCAATCGTCTGGTCAGCCTGATGGAGAAGGCCTTCGCCAGCAAAGACTGTCTCCGTGACCAGCCGTCTGAGAGGTCGTCACTTCAGAGTTCCCGGACGCTGAACTCTCGCGGTAAGAGCGTTCCAGCTGTTGGGGACATGGGGTATGCTGATAAGCGGGTTCGGGCCCGAGGGGACATATGGGTGGGAGAGTGTGATGGACAGTGTTGGAGATGTCGTGAAATTGCAGCCAACTGTCCAATAGAGGGGGAGCCTATGTGTTGTGATGTTGGCGGATCCCTCTCTCTCTGCGCAGAACCTGTGTGTGTGTCCACCTCAGCCGAAGAGACTGGACCACAGGTGTGCCCGGTGGTTGTAGATGACTGCCCAGCACAAGCCCTCTTGGACTCAGAGAGTCCAGTGACTTCCGTATGTGACAGCCTGATTGATAGGGACTTCATCCCTGATAAGCACCTGAGTATGGTGTGCATCCATGGAGACACCAAAGTCTACCCAGAGACTGCCGTGGACTTGGTCCCCAAACTCGGGGAGGTTTCATATGAAGTGGGGGTAGTGAAGAACCTGGTGCACCCCGTCATATTGGGTAATGACTTTCCCCGATCTAAGGGTCTCTGGGGAGAAATGTTTCTGATGGACAGTGTGATGAAGCTCCTACTGAGGGTGCTCAGTCCCGAGGGGCGGAACACAATGCTAGTGGGCCGTTAAACTTATGTGATGATGATGATGATCATGATAATGATGATGACCATGATAATGATGATGATAATGATAATGATGATGATGATCATGATAATGATGATGACCATGATAATGATGCTGATGCTGATAATGATAGTGATGATGATCATGATAGTGATGATGATACTGATTATAGTCATGATAATGATATTGATAATAATGATGACTGTGATAGTGATGAAATTCCTTTGCAGGTGATGTTGGGAGATGAGGATGGTGGTTCTCGGGAGCCGAGTGTCCCTGACTTGCCTGTGTCCTGGGACAATTTTGAGAGTGAGCAGTGGCGAGACCCCACTCTTAGGACCGCACAGGAAAATATGATTGTTCTAAATGAGGTTTCCCAGGAGCCTGGCCCTGAGGAGAGGTTTCCTCATGCTGCCATGGACAATAGCCTATTGTATAGGGACACTGAAGTCCAGGGAGAGGTCGTGAGTCAGCTCCTAGTACCTGAACTATATAGAAGTATAGTGCTGGGGTTGTCACATAGTCACATACTTGAGGGACCAGATGGTGCAGTTAATGTTGTGGATGAAATGTTAACTAAGGTTCCAGATCAAGATGTGAATGAAAATGAATTGTATAACCCTGACAGTAAGCAGGATGTGAATGAAAATGAATTGTATAACCCTGACAGTAAGCAGGATGTGAATGAAAATGAAGTGTGTAACCCTGAAAGTGACCCGGATGTGGCTGAGAAAAAGAGGTCAGACAGGGATAGTGGGAATGATAGTGAATCATTTGATGACAATAAAGCAACCAGTGCAAATGAGGAAGGCATGGTAGCAGAGGAGGTTGAGAGTCCTGAGAAGAAAGCTGATGCTGACCTTACAGCCAGACAGAAGATGGCATCTGAAGATGTTTTACAGTTGGCCGGTTCCCTGGCGAAGACTAAGGTGAAAGGAGGAGAGCTGAGCTTTAAAGGCAGGACTCTGAACCTGAACACAGCACAAGTGGATGCTGTTGAAGATGAGAAGTTGTCGGTGTATGGTATGGAGCTGCATCATGCCCAGGACTCTGAAGGTAATGCTGCAGAGGTGGAAAAAGCCATGGAAGTGGTGGTCACCAAGCCAGATGCCTCATCAGAAGCTGAGGTTTCAAGTGAAGCTGTGAGGAACAAGACTGAAGATATGGGGACTGACTCTGTCCAGGAATCTGTTTCTGCCGAAGACAGCGGAGTGGACGGGTTACGGTCCGGATCAGTAGCTGGCATTGGTAAGCTCAAGCGCACTTTCATGGAGTCTACATCGGAGCCACGTCCCAACAAATGGGAAAAGCGATGTGTCACTCCGTTGCCGCTGCAGACACACGGGAGCCCAGATGGGATGCAGAACATGGTGGAAGAGAAGAATCCGGCGGGTTCTGAGTGTACAGATGCAGCTGTCAAGGAGAATTTGAGAGCTGGAATGGATGGAGATATTGGAGACCATAGTGATGTGAATGAAGAAGTAGAATGTAAGACTGACGGTGGGGCTTCTGAGCATGTCCTACCAGAAGAGCCTGAAGAAGGGGCTGAGGATATGAAGGACGTCCAACGGGTACAAGATGAATTGATTGCTTCTCGAAGAAAACTCCAAACTGTGATGAAGGAGCGTGATGAGAGCCATAAGCATCTTCTGGAGAAGCTCAATGAAGTAAAGAGGGTTCAAGGGGAACTGGAGGAAAGTGAAAAACCCCTATACCTTCTGTGATAGTTGGTGACACATGGTCAGTGCACCAGGAACAGGAGGTACGTGAGTTTCTGAGGAAGAGTTAGCAGAAGTGTTCTGATGTGCCGGGTCTACTTCTCTGGCAAGGCTCTATATCGAAACTGAGCCCGGCCCTAAGGTCAAGATGAAACCGTGCAGGATACCCGAGGCCCGCAGAGAGCATAGGCCTGGGAGGGTACAGGGTAGTACGGATGCTTCAGATGAAGAGAAAGCTGATGTTGGCTATGACTCAGGTGAAGATACAAATGACAGTGGTGAAGATGAAGCTGATGAGGGCCATGACTGGTCCAGAGTTCACTGTCTCTGTTGGATTGTTAACCAGCCCTCCGGTCTGGATGACCAGCCCTCCGGTCTGGAGAAGAGGGGGGGGATATGTGAGACAGTGAGAGTATGTGTATTGAATGGGGTGTATATTTCACCTAGCTACTTTACTGACTGGTATAAGGGAGGTGTGTGGCTTTGTAGACCTAGTGGTAGAGAAAGGTCACTACACCTTACATTCATTACACACTTGCAGCTCAGGCCTGAAACTACTCAGGTCTTAATTAGGAGACCAGAAGTAGGTGTCTGTAAACAGTTTGGGAGCTGTCTTTAGCCTGGACACAGGGAGGTGTCCCGGCACAAGGAAGCAGTCTCCAGGATTGGGAGCTGTCTTTAGTCTGGGTGCAGGAGGTACCCCGGACACAGGAGTAATCTCAGTGAGAATCCGTGCGAACAGCGGCTGAATAGGAGTGGATCTCTCTCAAGTCTGGACGTTGGATGTGCCTTCAGACACAAGGAGGAGTATCTGTGAAACTCCATACTGGTAACATATATGATATGTGTTGTGTTGGGCCAGGCTGGTAGAGCCGGGACCCGGATAGACAGGGAAATCAATCTATGTGTAATTAATGGCTAGACAAGCCCAGGTTTTCTGTTTATGATTTATTTTTATCTGTTTGCTGTGGACTTTAATAAAGCTGGTTGCGGCCAGTTTTACACCAGAACTGCTGTCTGAATGAACTGTTTTCATGCCATTCTGTCTACCCAGACAGCGATCCTAGAGCTAAATCCCCTGGAAATGTTACAGTACATATTTTATTTAAACTCCCTATAGTCTAAAACCCCCTCTAAAGTAGCCTAGCCATGTTTTCAGATCCTCACATCCTCACTGGCTGATGTCTTACATCTTTTTCTGTCTCAAGCTCCTCCATAATTGTTTCCCTCTGCTCAGCAGTCAAGTGGGCTGTTGTTCCGTGCCTCCATAATACCACTATAAACTACATTTCCCATGACCACCCTGCATCTTATCTAGTCTCCCTGCCGTTTAGTGGTTTATTTAGACAAGCCAAACGCTCTTCTATACCCATAGCATGTTATAGGCAGCTCATCACCTCTGTGCATAGAACAATGTGCTGCCAATAACGATGATTTCTAAACAAACTTAAAAACCATCGCACCCAGTGAATGAGTTTTTTGTCTTTTTAGTCTGGCCAATACAAATGTGATAGCTTATTCATCCATATCAATGTACAGCATGTAAAGGTTGTGATATTTTATAGTGAATCTGTTGAAATTCATAATCCTTATTTTTATGCATATATTTGATAGATTTGCCTTTGATAAATTTTATCATGTTATTATAGATGCAGTCTAGGAAGTGAGGATTATAATTCGAGTTGCTGTCATCCAGCTGAGCAAATACTGATGTTTATTAAAATGTAATAAAAATATATCATTGCTTCTAATGTTATTTTGGTCTTGTGATATCAACATTATCATGCCATCTTAGTATTTAGAGACTCAATATGCTACGTTACAGAGAAGTATACATGTGAATATTAATTGGTGAATGACAGCATCAAGGAGGAGCGTGATGTCATAGCAATAGTTAAAGCTTAAGAGGGGCCGAAACATACCTCCCTATGGAAAATATCACACACTCTACATGTTGTACATTGATATGTACTAATAAAACAATGAGCTTTAACCCATGAGTGCTAAGATTTTTTGATCACATCGTTAGGGCTACAGCCATAGCCTTCACCGAGAGCAACAGAGAGCTGATTGCAATTATGATTATCTTTAGATTGTCCAGTAGTCCTTTCAACGCTTGTTTTTCAATGATCATCCATCAAAATGGGCCCTTGCACCATATTTTGGAGATTTATTAATTACTATGTTTAATGAAAAAAGACATACAGAAGAGATCTCCTGAGTCTTGAATGCAGAGGTAAAAGTGATATCTGGAACTTTGTTTCGTTTTGTTGTGATGCGGCTAACAACTTACCAGGAGGCAGTGACTATCTACCTGCTTGTTCGGTTGTGCGACCGTCTGTTCTGGCTGAGAACAGTCATGGATGCCTCCTGCCGGTGATTCTTGCTGCTTCCAGCTTCTTTTCTTCCTCGCTGCTCTTTTGACGGGACATCACTAACTACAAGGAGCAGTCTGTCAATCAGCATGATTTTGGTAGTGAGATCCCATCGACAGAGCAGACTGGAAAAGAAAGAGCGGCTGTTCTGTTGTTGCGAGGTCAACTGAAGCTATAGAATGGCCATCTGAGCTAGGAGAGATGCCGCAAGGCAGAGCAGGCAGTTAGCTAGCAACTATGTGCCGGTAAGTTCTTTGCCCTATTGCTAAAGAAACCTAATGTCCCAAATAATCCCTTCAAGATGGCTTCATGTCTTATGAGTGATGGTGGGACTTTACACTGTGTTCCAAATTATTATGCAAAAATTGTTTAGGAGTGATAAAGTAAGAATTTTTTTGTTTGTCAGTTAAACTCATTGATGGTGATGTGTGTCAGGGCTCTTTATATCACTGTAAGCAATTGCAGACACCTGTGCTAAATAGTTTGGCAGGTGTGTCCAATGAAAGGCAAGACTACTTAAGAAGGCTGTCCCACATTATTAAGCAGCCTTTATTTTCTGCCAAAATGGGAAAGAAAAAGGATGAGAAGCAACAAATTGTGGAGTATTTAGGTCAAGGCATGACTACAATCAACATTGCCAAGACACTTCATCGTGATCATCGCTCAATCAAGAAGTATGTAGCTGATTTACAGTACACACGTGTGCGTGCTGATAAGGGAAAATTGAGGACTCTTTCCTACAGGCAATTACGTCAGGTTAAAAGAGCAGCGGCAAAAAAGCCTTGTCATAGCAGCAGACAAGTTTTTGAAGCTGCTGGTGCCTCCAACGTCCCCCGAACAACAAGATGCAGGGTCCTTCAGAGGTTTGCAGCTGTGCATAAGCCATCCTGTCGACCTCCTCTATCCACTGCACACAAGCAGAAACGACTCCAGTGGGCCAAACAATACATGAAGACTGACTTCAAAACTGTTTTGTTCACCGATGAGTGCCGTGCAATGCTCGATGGTCCAGATGGATGGAGTGGAGGAAGGCTGGTTGATGGACACCCCATGCAAACACGGCTACAGTGCCAACAAGGAGGAGGTGGAGTAATGTTTTGGGCTGGAATCATAGGGAGAGAGATTGTCGGTCCCTTTAGGATTCCTGAAGGGGTAAAGATGAACTCCATAGTGTATGTTGAGTTTCTCTAACAGCACTTCCTGCCATGGTTCAAGAAGAAGAACCGTGCATTCCGCAGCAAGATCATTTTCATGCATGATAATGCACCGTCTCATTCTGCACATAACACATCTGCATCTCTGGCTGCTATGGGCATAAAAGGTGACAAACTTATGGTGTGGCCTCCATGCTCCCCTGACCTCAACCCCATTAAGAACCTCTGGAGCATCATCAAAAGGAGTGTCTATGATGGCGGGAGGCAGTTCACATCTAAGCAATAGCTCTGGGAGGGTATTCTACCCTCATGCAAAACAATTGAAGCAGAAACCATCCAAAACCTGACAAATTCAATGGACGAGAGAGTTCAGAAGCTCCTTTCGAACAAGGGGTCCTATGTGCAAATGTAACATCACCTAGAATAAAGTTTTGAGTTGAAAACTGTTTGATTTCAGTTTGTAATAACCTGCTAATGCTTATAATTTCAAAAATGACCATTGTTTTGTTCTTTATGAAAATGAAAAGGTTGAAAACTCTGCTGTGCAGAATAATTTGGAACATGCAGTTTGAGTGCAGTTTGAGTGTTTTATTTTTTAAAAAATATACTGTTATCATAGGCAGTTTGTACAAAAACCTTTCAACTGTACTCTAATAGTTATTTGACTGGAAAATTACAATGACTGAAATTTGTATAGGTACTTTGGGAAAATCTGAGAAAATATTATTTGCATAATAATTTGGAACACAGTGTAGATATGTTCTCACGTTGATTGTATCTTGTGTACAGTACGTGTGCATTCAAAAATTCATGTAAATGAAATAAGTTAATTTCAATATAATCAATGTTAGCGCGCCACGTACCGCTTTCCAGCAGTATGTTTAATCTCATTGTACTTTCAGCATCTGTAACTATTTGTTCTCATTAGTGCAAATGTAGAAATTACATTTCATAATTTCATGAAATATGCATGACAGCACTTTAAAATCCCGCAGAAAGACGTTTATCAGGGTGCCAAACGTTGCCAGAGTCTTACAATCAAATCCCTGTATGCTGGGATGAAAGCACCGTTATGCGGGTACGACAGAGGACCCCTCAGTTTGTTTGCCTCTTGACAATCAGGTTTCGGCTGTTTGCTTACTGCTGCTGTGCTTGTAACTAAGCAGCCTGGCCGCTAATGGCAAAAGCAGCGCTCAGATTAGATTAAAGTTGCTTAGAAAAATATGTAACTGCTTTTTATGGAGCAGTAGACTAATGATAACAGCATGAATTAATTTCACTGGAGAGTTCTAAGTGAATTTCTCCAATAAATATGCTTTTGACCTGCAAGAAATCTAGTAATCATTTAGGCATTTGTATGTTTCGCCTCTACTTTTTAATGACGTGAAGTTCAGATATGATGACTCATGTGAACATAGGTCTCAAAAGGATTATATTTGATGAATTTTCAGTATTGGGCCATAGTTAATCTATTGTGATGATTACCAATTTCTTAATCTTTAATCCCTTCATGACTGGGTTCTTTTTTTCAACGGTTCCTTTTTTTCTTCTTTCCAGTGCCATAATTTTATTTATTATTCCATCGTGGTGGCCGTATGAGGGCTTGTTGTTTGCGGGATGAGCTCTAGTTCTGAATCACAACATTATTTTAACATACATTGGACTAGAAAACTTCCACCATTGTTTTTTGGGTTTTATTTTTCTGGCATTGTGGAGTAAATATGACCTGGCGATTATGATTCCTCAGGTCAGTAAGATTACAGCGATACCAAACCATTATAGTTTTTTATTTAAGTGGTGAAATAAAATGTGAGAATTTGCAAGAAAATTTTTTTTGGATTGAGTCACCATTTGCCAAGACTTAATTTTTCCATCGATAAAATCTGTATGAGGACTTGTTTATGTGTTAAGCTAACGGTTTTATTGGTAACATTTTGGGGTAGATGTGACATTTTCTCTTCTTGCACTTTTTAGTGGAGTTGCTTCAATCAAAAAACCACAGTTCTGACGTTTAGAATTTTTTTCTCTTTACAACTTTTCTCATACTGGAATAACAAATATGTTTATTATTTTCTTATTTCTAAAAAGAAGAAAGGGCATTGACTAGAATTTTCATATTTTTTAAAACATTTTTATTACTTTATTTTCAGTTTGAAAAAGCAATTGGATAAAATGTAACTTTTAATGTTAATTGTTAAAAAATTAGCAATTATCATTAAAAGTTACATTTTATCCAACTGCTTTTTCACACTGAATTTGTGGATAAAAATTCCAGCTATTTCTTTTATTTTCAGTTCTTTTCCATTAAACTTTTCTATAAACTACAACATACCTCCCAACTTTTACAGAAGAAAAAGACGGACAAGCTATGCAGCAAAACTTTTTTATTTTTATGTAATCTTCACTAGTAACATAGTTATTAAGGTTGAAGGAAGACTTTAAGTCCATCTAGTTCAACCCATATCCTATCCTAACCTGCCCTAACATGTTGATCCAGAGGAAGGCAAAAAAACCCAAGTGGCAAACAGTAAGCTTCACATTGGGGAAAAAAATTCCTTCCCGACTCCACATACGGCAATCAGACTAGCTCCCTGGATCAACGCTGTATCTAGGAAACTAGTGAATATAGCCTGTAATATTATACTTTTCAAGAAAGGCATCCAGTCCCCTTTTAAATTTTAGTAAGAATCACTCATTACAACATTAGACGGCAGAGAGTTCCATAGTCTCACTGCTCTTACAGTAAAGAATCTGCATCTGTGATTATGGCTAAACCTTCTTTCCTCCAGACGTAGAGGATGCCCCCTCGTCCCCGTCACAGGTCTAAGAGTAAAAAGATCATTAGAAAGGTCTTTGTACTGTCCCCTCATATATTTGTACATTGTAATAAGATCACCCCTAAGCCTTCGTTTTTCCAAACTAAATAACCCCAAGTGTAATAACCTGTCTTGGTATTGCAGACCCCCCAGTTCTCTAATAACCTTGGTCGCTCTTCTCTGCACCCGCTCCAGTTCAGCTATGTCTTTCTTATACACCGGAGACCAGAACTGCACACAGTATTCTAAGTGTGGTCGCACCAGTGACTTGTATAGAGGTAAAATTATGTTCTCCTTATGAGCATCTATGCCTCGTCTTAATGCATCCCATTATTTTATTTGCCTTGGCAGCAGCTGCCTGACATTGGCCACTAAATGTGAGTTTGTCGTCCACCCATACACCCAAGTCTTTTCAGTGACAGTTTTGCCCAGTGTTTTACAATTAAGCACATAATTATACATCTTATTTGTTCTACCCAAGTGCATGACCTTACATTTATCCCCATTAAAGCTCATTTGCCATTTATCAGCCCAAGCTTCTAGTTTACATAAATCCTCCTGTAATATAAAATTATCCTCCTCTGTATTTATTACCCTGCAGAGTTTAGTGTCATCTGCAAATATTGAAATACTACTCTGTATGCCCCCTACAAGGTCATTAATAAATATGTTAAAGAGAAGCGGCCCCAATACTGACCCCTGTGGTACCCCACTGCTAACCGTGACCCAGTCCGAGTGTGCTCCATTAATAACCACCCTTTGTTTCCTATCCATGAGCCAGTTCTTAACCCACTTACACATATTTTCCCCTATCCCCATTGTTCTCATTTTATGTATCAACCTTTTGTGTGGCACTGTATCAAAAGCTTTTGAGAAGTCCATGAACACCACGTCCACTGCATTCCCTTGGTCCAGTCCTGAACTTACCCCTTCATAAAAGCTTATCAGATTAGTCTGACAAGAACGGTCCCTCGTAAACCCATGCTGATACTGTGTCATGAGGTTATTCAGCTTCAGATACTCCAATATAGTATCCCTTAAAAAACCCTCCAGGATTTTACCCACAGTAGATGTTAAGCTCACTGGCCTATAATTTCCAGGTTCAGTTTTTGCCCCCTTTTTGAATATTGGCACCACATTTGCTATACGCCAGTCCTGTGGTACAGACCCAGTTATTATGGAATCTTTAAAGATTAAAAATAATGGTCTATCTATAACTGTACTTAATTCCTGCAGTACTCGGGGGTGTATCCCATCCGGGCCCGGGGATTTGTCAACTTTAGTGATTTTTAGACGCCGCCGTACTTCCTGCTGGGTTAAGCATGTGACATTTAATGAGAATTTTTTTTTATCTCTGATCATGTTATCTGTCATGGGATTTTCTTGTGTAAATACAGTTGAAAAAAAGTCATTTAGCATATTGGCTTTTTCCTCATCCTCATCCACCATTTCACCCAGACTATTTTTAAGGGGACCAACACTATCATTTTTTAGTTTCTTGCTATTTATGTAGTTAAAGAATATTTTGGGATTATTTTTACTTTCTCTGGCAATGAGTCTCTCTGCCTCAATCTTTGCTGTCTTGATTTGCTTTTTACAGAATTTATTCAGTCTTCTGTATTTATTTAATGCCTCTTCACTACCTACTTGCTTTAATTCCCTAAACGCTTTCTTTTTGTCCCTTATTGCGCCCCTTACAGCTCTATTTAGCCATAGTGGTTTCCTCCTAATTCTAGCATGTTTATTCCCATAGGGTATATACTGTGCACAGGTCCTATTCAGGATACTAATAAACGTCTCTCATTTTCTTTGTGTATTTTTATGTCTCAGGATATCGTCCCAGTTTATTGCACCAAGATCATCTCTCATCCGTTGGAAATTTGCCTTCCTGAAGTTTAGTGTCCTTGTAACCCCTCGACTACACATCTTATTAAAGGATACATGAAAGCTTATTATTTTGTGATCACTATTACCCAAGTGACCCCCAACCCTTATATTTGATATGGGTCTGGCCTGTTGGATAATATTAGGTCTAGCAGTGCCCCCCCTCTTGTTGGTCCTGAACTAGTTATGAAAGGTAATTGTCTCTCATAGTTGCCAAAAACTTATTACCTTTGCTGGAACTGCAGGTTTCTGTTCCCCAATGTATTTCAGGGTAGTTGAAGTCCCCCATAATAATGACTTCTCCTTGAGTTGCTGCTTCATCTATTTGCTTTACAAGGATATTCTCTGTTGCTTCCATTATTTTAGGAGACTTATAACAAACCCCTATCAATAATTTATTATTTTTCCCCCCTCCCCTAATCTCCACCCACAGAGACTCTACATCTTCATTAGATTCACAGATATCACGCAGGATGGGTTTTAAGGATGATTTTACATATAAACACACACCCCCACCTCGCTTATTTTTACGGTCATTTCTAAACAGACTATAGCCCTGTAAATTAACCGCCCAGTCGTGGCTCTCATCCAGCCAAGTCTCAGATATCCCCACCATGTCATAATTATGTTCCAACAAAATTAATTCTAATTCCGCCATTTTGTTGGTGAGGCTTCTAGCATTAGTATACATGCACTTTATGTATCTCTCTGAACCTCTATTCTTTCTTAAATTATTAACTGTTCTAACCCCACCCCCCATGCCACCCCCACCCCCAATTTCATTATTTGTGCCCAGGTCTCTATCTGTACTGCCTTCCCCTCCTATAAAATGAATACCCTCCCCCCCAGTCCCTAGTTTAAAGACTCCTCCAACCTTCTAGCCATTTTCTCCCCCAGCACAGCTGCACCCTCCCCATTGAGGTGCAGCCCGTCCCTAGCATAGAACCTGTAGCCAACTGAGAAGTCGGCCCAGTTCTCCAGGAACCCAAACCCCTCCTTCCTACACCAATTCTTGAGCCACTTATTAACCTCCCTAATCTCCCGTTGCCTCTCTGGTGTGGCACTGGTACCGGCAGTATTTCAGAAAATACCACGTTGGAGGTCCTTGCTTTAAGCTTGCAGCCTAATTCCCTGAAATCATCTTTAAGGACCTTCCACCTGCCTCTAACTTTGTCATTTGTGCCAATGTGCACCATGACCGCTGGGTCCTCACCAGCCCCTCCCAGTAATCTGTCAACCTGATCAGCGATGTGTCGGACTCGAGCGCCAGATAGGCAGCACACTGTTCGACGATCCCTGTCTTTGTGACAGATTGCCCTATCTGTTCCTCTAATAATTGAGTCCCCCACTACCAGCACCTGTCTGGCCTGCCCTGCTCTCCTAATTCCCCCCTTACTGGAGCAGACACTCCCCCGGCTTTCAGAGGACATGCCTGGCTGCAGCAGTGCTACCCCTGTACTGACAACCCCTGTACTGCACCAACTGGGGTGTGCCAGATCAGGACTAGCCTCCCTGGCGCTCTTCCCTCTACCCCGCTTTCTCTGTCACCCAGCTTCCTACTTCAGTGTCCTGCAGCTCCCCCTAGCATCCCCCCCCTCATCTATCCCATTGAGCGTCTGCTCAGTGAGCAGAAGACTCCTTTCCATATTGTCTATGGATCTCAGTGTTGCCAGCTGCACATTTAGATCCAAGATTTGGGCTTCCAAATGCACAACGTGCTCACATCTCACACAGCAGTATGCACCCTCGACCGGCTGTTCAAGGACTGCATACATGTGGCAAGATGTACACTGGATGGCACTGGCAATAGTGGAGCACATTTCTAATGGGATTTCACCAGACAGAAAAGATAAGTAAAAATAAATAAAAAGTATTAATAAAATATACAGTAACAGCAATTCAGTAAATCCTCCCTTGGAAACTCCCTGAATCCAAAGTCACTGAATCTCAAGTCACACTTACCACCGTTCACACTTCTCAAGTCACACTTACCACCGTTCACACTTCTCAAGTCACACTTACCACCGTTCACACTTCTCAAGTCACACTTACCACCGTTCACACTTGCGTCACCGCTCACACTCGCTGAAGCAGAAGATTTAAAGAGAGATTTTTTTTTTTTTCTCCTTCAGCAGCAAATCACCCTGCTGCTCAAATGCACTTCCAAAAAGACTTGAGTCCCAACCAGCTGGCCCTTATAAACCCTTAATTATGAACCCCCACCCTTAATTAACCCCTTGTGAATATAGCTACACCAAGATTTAAATGCAATATAGTTAACCTTTAAACCTTTAAACACACAGATAGTAAAATAAGAGATTAATCCTTTAGAGAGAAAAAATAGGTTAAAAAAGCCCCCAAAAGATAGAATAGGTAGAAAGGCACTCAGAAATCCACAATTCAGCCACTCACACCAATTCACACAGGTATTTGATTAAAGGTTTTTCAAATACTTCTTCACTGAATCTCAAGTCACACTTACCACCGTTCACACTTGCGCACCGGTCACACTCGCTGAAGCAGAAGATTTAAAGAGAGATTTTTTTTTTTCTCCTTCAGCAGCAAATCACCCTGCTTTCTCTAATGCACTTCCAAAAACACTATATGAGGTCTCGCTTTTGTGCCTATAAGGCCACGTTTACTTCTCTGTACTGTTGAGCACTTTTCCTTTTTCTCCTCTTTATACAATATTCTATGTGACAGTTTCCGTTTAAAACTGGGAATTCATTGACATGAATGTAAGTTAAGAAGTTGCTGAATTTTTCAGTATGTAATGATTTATATGCAGACTCTCAGAACTTACCATACTTTGCATACGAATGGAAAATTAATTTAAGCTGCAGATTAGAAGCTATAACTATTGGAAACTCCCTTTTTTAGAAGCAAATACTGTAATTGGCTATTATTTATCATATCTAATTCTATGTTAAAGAGATTTTCCACCTGTGATTTTTTTTTTACAGAAATAGCCCATAAGTGTAAAAAATAAAATATTTACAAAATACCATACAGATCCCCGCGGCTCCATTTCAAATGCTACCTGGGTCTCCCGCCAGACCCTGTGCTTTTGCATAATGGGCATGTAAACACTGCAGACAATAACTGATCACAGTGTTGGTTTTCACTGTGGACAGTGATTGGCTGCAGCCATGGCATGTAAATACAGTTGGAACGTAGGTAAAGAGTGCATTATTCAGTTGTAGGTGGATGTTGCATAATGGAAAAGATATCTAATTTCCTATTACATATGATAACAGTACACAGTGCTATACATATCCTATGACCAGTGGACGTTTTAGTCCATAAACTAATGTAAAGTATAAAAAAAATCTTTTCACATTGCTTTTGAGTCCTTTGGTTGAAATGAATAATTTTTCCATACCTTGGAAATATTGTTTGCGATTGCTGCTGGGTACCTGACTTGAATAGAACATGTATCTGGCACACAATGATAGATACTTGCTATAAATTGCATAAAGTACAGTCTTAGATTATATATTTTAAATGCCATATGAAAGGTAAATTCTGTTGAGAAATGACCATCCTATGGTTTATAACTGGAATTCAGTTTCTTCACTGCTTCTGCCTGTGCACATAAATATCAAATGATAACATTCGAGTTTAAGAAACATTTTATCACAAAGCCAGTTACCGGCCAAAGGGTAACTTGTGTTGCTCAATCTGAACACATTAAAGCCATCTGAATATATCACATCAAGAAGCCCGTTGTGAGCAGAAGCTTAGGCTTTTATTTCCTCATACCTAGGCTTTTATTTCCATCATACTTGGGCTTTTGTTTCCTCATACTTAGGCTTTTATTTCCTCATACTTAGGCTTTTATTTCCATCATACTTGGGCTTTTTTATTTCCTCATACTTAGGCTTTTATTTCCATCATACTTGGGCTTTTATTTACTCATACGTAGGCTTTTATTTCCATAATAGCACTGTATAGTTCTGCTTTTGCAATTGTCATTGAATTTTCTATGACATTATCTACTATAAGTAGGTGCAAACAATAAATGATCAATTGCATTGACTTACTGTACAATTATCCATAATAATGGCCATAAACTTTAGATTTACATCAACAGATTGGTGGAATTTTGGTAGAATTTGTCAACAATCTATTGTCTCTAAGGTCTGGCATACAGTGGTCATGCATATGGGAAGGTTGAGGCTAATAGCTGTTAACAGTGACCTTATGTTATTGTCTGCTAATTATATTTCAGCATTAACTCATCCTTGAGCATGATGACTTATTTTATAGATTGTTGAGTTTATAAATTGATTGCATCACTTAAGACTTTTTGTGTTGACTATTTCAGGGCCGCTCAGAAGTTAAATCTGTCATCTAAAAAGAAGAAGCAGAGAACAATGCCTTCCTTAGTGTCAGAGCCCCCACTTTTCTCAACCAGCTTCTGCGGGATTCTGCAGACTTCTCCTCCACCTGCACCACCATGTTTACTGAGGGCAGTCAACAAAGTGAAAGATACTCCTGGATTGGGGAAGGTAAGAAACAAAATACATCTTTAGGTCTAATGTGTAATGATAATTGAAGGTACCAGAATTTGTCTTAAATTTTCACCTTTTGAACTTAAATATATTTTCCATTTATAAAAATGAAGAACCTGTGCAGAATATGTTTTTACTCCTATGATCTCCATGGCCAAGAAGACAAAGCCTGTTTACCAGAGAGAGTCTAGGAGAAAGAAAAATTACCGTACCTACTAAATATAAGCGTACTCAAGCTACTAAGCTGCCGTGGTGTTAAAACATTTCTTCCTAGACGTGAGTTGCTATAGGATGCAAAACATAGGAATACTCACCAGTTGTTACTGTCCTGGAGCCAGTACAGGCGCCTCCTGGGAATGGCTGCAGTGGATAGATGACTGAAATAGTGTTGTGCCAGAGAAGTGTCAAGTGATGTGTTGTTCCAGTCACCTTACTGATGCAGCCAATCACAGGCTTCAGAAAGTCTTTTAACATCCATGCGGCGCAGTCATTGCTTTCAGAGCCAATGCCCACTACCAAAGGTTGGGATTTAGGCAGTGACAGTGGGTGAGTATGCATTTGTTTCTCATTTTATATCAACCCATGCATAAAAAAATAAAAATATTTAACATTGGTCAATCACACTAGAGCCCACATTCACATTCATTTTCGAAAAAAGTCCAGCTGATTTCAGTGTGAAAGATTGACCATACTATTTGAATAGGGGCCTCCAGACTCTTCCTTCAAAGAAGATGTTTGGAGAAAGAAGTATCAGGCATGTTAACTTTAAACACCCGTTCCTTTTTATTTCCCAAGAAATAAGCCCCTTGAGGCTCTGACAGTGGCTTACTACCTTCTCCTTATATACAACACCAGCATGTTCTGTACTCTAAGCATATATGAGTAAAAAAGGTGCCAAAGTGTAAGGGCACTTTCATTGATAGGGGATACTGCATATCACCCCTGTTTGGATCTTCTAGCGCTAAACGGGTTCCATACAAATTAAATAGTTAATATACAGTAATCCATAAGAATTACTTTAAAATCACCAAAGTTGGTGAGGGTCTTGAGAGGTTTTTTTTTTCTATCTGGCTTAAAGAGGTGGTTACCAAAAGGGAAAAGTAAACTCCAAAGACCCTGTGAGAACATCACAAAACATTACCAGACCCCAATCAGAGGGCAATAAAACTTTCACACTCCTTATCCATGAACTGTTCCAATATTTATGTTCATCTCTATATCCCATAATGACAGTTCTGCTTTACGCCACTTGTCTTACCTATTGCATTTTTTCTGTGCTGTTTGTGTATAAATATGTGATTCTTCAGATTTTGTATTAGTCTAGCCTGATGAAGAGACCTGAGTAGTCTCGAAAGCTTGCAATTTGTTACCATCTTTTCAGTTAGCCATTAAAAGGTATCAACCACTGAGGACTCTCAAGTCTAAATATTTTTCAAGTTGAGTATACATTAGTCTAGAAGTGCATTGGGGTGTGACGATGCACTGCCAGCTCCTCAGCCATCACGCTGTATACCCTTCCTAGTGTCAACCTCCCCTGGCTCATTGGCAAGTTGTTGGGCGTATATCAGAGTAATTACTATTACTACTATTATGAAAGTGCATCATTACTTCTGCACTACCACACTGACATATACTGAACTTCCAAATGCGATTTCTTGTTACTGGAGCAGAACTTTGAGATATATGGAGATTAACTGGCCTATTTATTTAGAAGGCTAAATAGTAATATAAATGGTTTGGGGGTGGGTTGGGGTAGATCTTCCCTTTAAGTTCTTCTTAGTTAGTATTCCAGCAGTGCGGTACTAACAGTACAGTATCTAACATTACCAATCAGATCCTTGTGCCGTACTGAGAAGGTCCAAAGGGACAGAACATATGATACTATGCTCTAAGACGTCTTCAGGAGATCATCTAGAATTGCCATGCAAATTGAGCAATTTTGTTCTTTCTGTAGTAATCTGTTGATATTCATTGTTCATTGTCCTATAAATGTACTTTCCCAATAAAATGATCCTTGAAGAGAATTACAATATTTTCTCGTCTGTTAGCCTAAGTATACTGTATACGGCCTATTTTGACAGTAGGGGGTTAATATGACTGAATTGTGTTCTGCTTGATGTAAGATAATCACTAAATCATGGCCCGGATCTGGGATTTGACATTTTTTTGAAAACACCTGGAATAATAATCAACCGTGTATTCAGCTTGGGTATTTATGTTGTCTCACTGGAAGGCAGCAAACGTTAACGCCCGCTTAAGTTATTGTTAACCTTGGCACATAGTTTTCATGGATTTCACCAAAGGAAAGTTAACAAATAAAGGATTTAACACATGAGTAAATATAAAAAAAATACAGTCAGATAATTCATCCAAGTTAATGATTATCCAAGACTCTTGGCTACGATTACCTGCCACATTTTTAGATCCTAATATTTCCAAATAAAGAAGTGTGTACATAGTACAATGAAAATGTTGGACTGTTATAATTAGATAAATATGAGCAGATTTACAGTACGTGACCTAGAATGAATAACCAGAAGCAAATAATGTGCTGACTGAAGCCATTGGATTTGATTCCATCTTCTGTGTCTGACTTCAGATGTAGCCCAGACAAATGTAAACAGATTAAAAAACACTCTCTCTAAAATAATAATAAATAATCATTTTCACCTTACTCATCCCCCACCGCACCTCGTCCAGTGCCTACTAGGTTCCCTGCCCCCATTTCTGACCATCCAGAAATTGAAGTACAAAGACTGGCAGGGGGACCTGGGTAACATTGGAAGAGGAGCAGCGGTGAATGGTAAGGTGAGTAAAATTAATTTTATTATTTTAAAAAAACCCCATTAATGTTCTAGGCTATATAGTCAAATATTTTTACAACCAGGGAAAAATTGACAGTTTTTTGTAATATTTTGCAGTTCTGTGGAACAAGAGCGGTATAACTAATGCTTCCATGGCTGTGCCCATTTCTACACCTATGTGTATTTGCTAATTCTTATCATTTTTTTTAGTTTTAAAACACTTTTGTAAAAAAAATAAAATCTTTGTAAACATCATGTGTCATAAATGTCTAATAGGTGGGTATGTCCTAACACTGAGGAAGCAATGGTGGCCACATCGAGGAGACGCTATGGCCGTGCGTAATTGCAGCGTCCTACATTATAATCTGTGTAGGGTACGGAAGCAGTCAAGCAAAGTGTCTGAATGTCAACTGTACAGACTTGTTACACATTCATAGAAAGATATACCAGACTTGTATGTATAAAAATAAATCAGAAATGAGGTTAATAATTGTCAGCTGTCATATAAAAAAAAATTCCCATGCATGATCCTGAGTAGTATCAGCTCTGATCAATGCTCATATTTGTGCCATTCTGGGCACATTTCCACATTGACGCTATGACCAGTATTCTCTAATGTCTCAAGGAAAGCCAAAAAAAGTGACGGAACATGAGCTCAGCTCTATTGTACTGCGCCATGACCTCTTTTCTTTGTAAAGTAATAAACAGATAATTAGAAGTAAAACATAATTTAAATAATTAAAAAAAATAGCATGATATATAACGGTCATATGTTTCTTTGTATTTTGGCTGTCCCATAAGTGTGTTTTCCTCACCTTGCAGGAAGGTTGCTATGATAGATTGCCCCATCTAGGGTTGTTAAAGCTATGCATCACTGTGTAAGATCTTCCCACTCTGACTAATGACCCAGTGCAAAATTCTGATTATACCAGAGGTCTTATTCTTCCACTTCCCCATTTCATTTTATTACCTTATCCTTTATTTTCTTCAATTATCACTGCACGATTTTATGGCCCAAAATCATAAAGCCATTGGAAATGGTTTCACTGCCGCAGTCAATTGATTTCTAGTAAACCTCCTAGCGGCACTGGCTCAGGTGCTGCCAATTCCCACCAGAGAACGCTAGCCAATTACCTTCTGCTATGATATAGCCGGCAATGTGTGGTCATGCATGTAAGAAGATGCCTCTGCACTAGCCGAGTGATGGAATGAGACCGCCATTGGGAAAGGGATTACAGGTTATTCTCTCAGCTCACAGGCTTTGTTCCAGCTACCAGACACATTTCATTATTTAAGCTGGTCAAATATGGCCAGTTAGTGAAGAATAGAAATAAGGTCTGATTTATCATTTGCGTTTTTTTACGTCACTTTTCTTTTTTTTCCTTGCAATATTTGTTAATATTACTTTTGTGTGCGAAAATCTTCATAATGGCTCATGTGGTTCATATGTTTTGTGTAACATAAAAATGCTATTCATTCTTGTCTTTTATCTTTTTTTTAACCTTTTTTAGAGAAAAAAAATCGTGTATTGCAAAATTTACACCACAAAAATGTCAGGAATACAAAAAAATAATAACTTCAAGGGAAGACTGGAGTGCATATGAGCAAAAACATTGCAACCTTTTTAAAGCCCAAAGTTAAAGAATCAGCCGAAAACATTGGAAATTAAGGAACCTCACCTCCAATGGCAGACATAAAAATAATACAAGTGGACGCATAAAATACACTTTAAAAGATGCAAGATAAAAAGAGTAAGGTGCAAATTGAAAAGAGGCTAAAAACAACAAAAACTAGACAAAAAAATGCAAACGAGATCATGAATTTGACCCAAACCGAGAAAAAGCAACATTTCAAAGACTGATTGTGAAATATTTTCTATAAAACATGGACTATCCAATGTTTTCAAGAAGGTTCCAAACACTACATGTCCAATGTTCAAAATAGATGAATAACTATGAATGTTAGAGAGTTTTTGTGGGACTAGTACATTATGGTCTATGCTTAGAATAGTCCATCAGTGTTTGATTAGTGGATGTTCCTGGACCTGCCTCCCTAATAGTCATCAAAGCATAGTGTATGGGGTGAGTGGGGCTTAGTTGAAATTCCTGGTTTCCAGGTACAAACACATTTGTTATCCGAGCTGCTGTGCCTAAAGAAACAATATGGAATTCCTTTTGTTTTGCTCCTTAAAAGGAATCTGTCATGTCCCCAAATACCATTAACCTGAAGATACTGGGTTTATTTGTAGGTTCTAAAGAATTCTAAAGCTTTATGGTCGCGGCATTGAAAGCACGGCTACAGGAAGCCTTACAGTGTGGCGGCGTGGCTTCTATCACCGCTGAGTACAGAGTGAGTGGTGACTGTAAGCACGCCCTGCCGCATTGACTGACAGCCAGCTCTGCACTGATATTCTACAGAGGCGACTGTCAGTCTATTTCCTAGGGTGTACTTACAGCTGCTGCTCACTATGTACTGAGCAGTGACTGAAGACACGCCAGAATGCATGTATGACTGAAATCCTGTGTATTTTATAGCCAAAGCTATGGTCACTAAACAGCTTACAACACAGCACAGGGATATAATTTAGATACTAGATATACCATGGAACACTGTGACAATAGCAGTTATAAGAAGTGGATTAAATTTGACACAAGAGTGACATTACCTGGTATTGTATGTCTCTCAAAAATTTATGAAAATCCAAAAAAACTGGTCCAGGAGGCTGCCAAGAGGAGTAACAGTAAAGGAACTGCAGGAAAGTCTGGCAAGCACTGATTGTGTACTGCATGTGACAATAATATCCAGTATTCATATGTTAGGCTTGTGGAGTGCGGTGGCTAAACAGAAGCTTTTTGTTACAAATTAAAACTTCCAAGCCAGCTGTGTTTTACCAAAACCTACAAGTCTGCAACATGCATGTGGGAAAATGTGTTCCAGTCTTATGAGACCAAGATTGAACTTTTTGGCTATAATTCCAAAACGTATGCATCGTTGAGGCAGCATTATTCTTTGGGGTTGTTTTTCGGTAGGTGGAACAGTGGCTGTAGTCAAGGTGAAGGAAATTATAAAAATATCCAAATATTAGTCAATTTTGCAATAAAATCGTCACACCTCTGCTAAAAAGCTGAAGATGAAGAGGAATTACATGATTCAGCACGACAACCACCCCTAACCATACCACCAAATCAACCAAAGAATGGCTCTGCCAGAAGAAGATCAAAGTTTTGGAATAGCCCAGCCAGAGCCCAGATCCAAATCCAGTTGGAAATCTGTGAGTTGAACTGTAGAAGACGCTGTACACAGATGTCATTCCTACTTAAAAAGACTGAATTATGCCATAAATACTTCAACAAAGTATTACCGTAGTTTAAGTATGTGCACATTTATGCAATCACATTATTTTACGTCCTTACGAAAAGATCGCAATCTGTTTTTCAATTTTTCAATTGACATTAAAGGTGGAAAAAGTTCTGAAATTATTTTTCTTAGTATGATTTTATTCCATGACACAAACCTGGCATTTTAACAGGGGAGTGTAGAATTTTTATATCCATATATATGCCATTTAATCAAAAGAAGAGCCGTAAATGCTTTATGTTAGGGCTTCTGTCCAGTGGCCACAAATGACTTATGTGCCCAATGGACAAGTCTAGTTAATTGATTCGCACCAACTCTATTGGTCAAACCATTGCATTGCATCTAAGTGCAAACCAGTGTCACATAATGTGATGAACCATACTAAGCAGGTGGGTTATCGGTAGAGATGAGCGAATTTGTTCTGATTCGGCTCTGAATACGATCAGAATAGAATATTGTTTTTGCAATATTCGTCGAACTCAGCTGAAAGCAATTAGAGTCAGTGGGAGCAGAAATTACCGAATATGTTCGGAGCCGATCATAAGACATACATTCGGCCCGAATAGTGTTCAAATATGGCCCGAATATGTCAAAATCAGATTTGGGGACAAAATCCGAACAAATTTGCTCATCTCTAGTTATCGGCTGCAGTTTCTGCAGGTCAGTGTGGACACATTTTTCGAAACATTCTGCATTTTCCCATTAACATGGTCATGAATGACATTTTTTAAGATTTAGATTTACATTGTACACATGTCCAGAGGTGTGGAGAACGCTGAATAGTCTTAGCTTTGCATATGAATGGTTTATTAGCCATCTGTTAAAGCAGATTGATAAAGTCAGTAAAAGTTTATGAGCTGCAACTGACCAGAGGAAAGCAGTCATAATTAGTACAGAAGATTTTGTAAAGCAGATGTGCTATGTGCATTTATGGGTTGGTTGTACCCAGCATGATAACACGGTACTTTAGTCTTCATTTTAGTCTACCTCCCGCACGTGGTCCTACAGGCCACACTTTCCTTCCCAGTCAAATAATGTGTAACGCAGACCTCTAAAAGTAACCAACATCACGTTTTGCCCATGGCTAATTGGCATCAAGTTAATGACATCTCTTTTGGATATTATGAGATATCTGTCTGTGTCTTCGTCACTAATAACTTCCAGAGGCAATCACATCTCATTTGAATAATTATAATAAAATCTAAAAGACCCATCTCTTACAATGAGAGAGTTGCTATTGCCCCCAGATCATTGCTCCCTAATATACAACAAACAGAGATAGCCCCTTCTCTCTTCTCTGACCACTCTAAGGGCCCCGTCTCACATAGCGACACACCAGCGATCCCGACAACGATCAGGATCGCTGGTGTGTCGCTACATGATCGCTGCTGAGCTGCCAAACAGGCAGCTCAGGCAGCGATCAGGACAGCGACACTGCGGGTAACGTCGCCTAGTTACCCGCAGTGTACGTTGGATACCAGCCCTCTGATGCAGGGAGCTGGTAACCAAGGTACACTTCGGGTTTCC